>JASTWF010000070.1:1361565-1503364 GCA_030390025.1 Squalus acanthias
GGTGTCAAAGTTTTTCATAACACTCCTGGAAGTAACTTTGGACGTTTTACTACATTAAAGGTGCTATATGAATACAAGTTGTTGTTGTTGTTGTTGGAGGTGGGGCGGGACTTTAGTCAGGATTCACATAGAACAGTTTACCTTACAGCAAACAAAATCTATTTATTCAGCAAACCGAGCCTATTTAAGCAGCGCATGACAGCAAACAGTCTACAGGGTCTATTTAAAAAGAGCATGTACAAACTACAGCAAACAGAACTCATGACCAGAACTTAGCAAATTCGCCCGATAAAAGCTGGCTGATTTCTCCAGCATAATGTAGTGAGTCCAGGATACTTAGAGAATACAAATTATGTGCGTAAAAGGTTACTGTTATATATTTAGGAGTCACCCAGAGGAGCTATTAGGTTTTTTTACAGTATTTATCATACTATCTAATGCCATAATTGAGCTGAATACATCGCATCTACTTACATAGAATCATAGAATCATAGAAGATAGGAGCAGGAGTAGGCCATTCGGCCCCTCTAGCAAGCGCCGCCATTCAATGTGATCATGGCTGATCATCCAAATTCAGTACCCTGTCCCTGCTTTTTCCACATATCCCTTGATCCCTTTAGCCTTAAGAAATATATCCAACTCCTTCTTGAATCTATTTAATGAATTGGCCTCTACTGCCTTCTGTGGCAGAGAATTCCACAGGTTCACCACTCTCTGGGTGAAGAGAAATTCCTCCTCATTTCTGTCCTAAATGGCTTACCCCTTATCCTCAGACTGTGACCGCTGGTTCTGGACTCCCCGACCATCGGGAACATCCTTCCTGCATCTAGGTTGTCCTGTCCTGTCAGAATTTTATAAGTTTCAATGAGATGCACTCTCATTCTTCTAAACTCCAGCGAGTATCAGTCAAATCGACCCAATCTCTCTTCATACGTCATTCCTGCCATCCCAGGTATCAGCCTTGTGAATATTCGCTGAACTCCTTCCATGGCGAGAACATCCTTCCTCAGATAAGGCGACCAACAGTGCACACAGTACTCAAGGTTTAACCAAGGCCCTGTACAACTGCAGCAAGACATCCTTGTTCCTGTACTCAAACCCTCTCGCTATGAAGGCCCACATACCATTTGCCTTCTTAACCACCTGCTGCACCTGCATGCTTGCCATCAGCGACTGGTGCACAAGGACACCCAGGTCTCGTTGCACTTCCCCTTCTCCCAATCTATTGCCATTCAGATAATAATCTGCTTTTCTGTTTTTGACACCAAAGTGGATAACCTCACATTTATCCACGTTATATTGCATCTGCCACGTTTCTGCCCAATCACCCAACCTGTCCAAAGCATCCTGGAGTTTCTCAGCATCCTCCTCGCAGCACCAAGCCCACCCAGTTTTGTGTCGTCTGCAAACTTGGAGATATTACATCTAGTTCCCTTGACTAGATCATTAATATATATTGTGAATAGCTGGGGTCCAAGGACCGATCCCTGCGGTACCACACTCGTCACTGCCTGCCACTCAGAAAAAGACCCGTTTATTCCAACTCTTTGCTTTCTGTCTGCCAACCAGTTCTCTATCCAAGTCAATACCTTGCCCCCAATCCCATGTGCCTTAACTTTACACGCTAATCTCTTATGCGGGACCTTATCAAAAGCCTTTTGGAAGGCCAAATACACCACATCCACTGGTTCTCCCTTATCTATTTTACCAGTTACATCCTCAAAAAATTCCAGTAGATTAGTCAAGCATGATTTAACTTTTCTAAATCCATATTGACTTTGTCCGATCCTGTCGTTGTTTTCCAAGTGATCAGCTATTAGATCTTTTATAATGGACTCTATCATTATCCCCACTTCCGATGTCAGGCTTACCGATCTGTAATTCCCTGTTTTCTCTCTACCACCCATTTTGAATAGTGGGGGAACATTAGCTACCCTCCAATCCATGGGTACTGTTCCAGATTCCATCATGTACTAAATCACCAACACTAGAGATTAATATGGAAAGAAGGAAACGAGAGGAATTATTAATTATTGCTAGTAAAGTGCGCCTTTCTGGAAACATGTTGACAGGGTTTATAGCTCCATTTCAGTTAGTGAAGGGGATGCAGTAACAGAGAGACCTGGGGTTCAGGTACACCCATCTTTGAAGGTAGCATGACAACTTGCGATGGCTGTTGAAATAGAGGTATAGATGACAAAACAAGGGCGTCATGCTGAACCTTAATAAACACTGGTTAGGCCTCAGCTGGAGTATTGTGTTCAATTCTGGGCACCACACTTTAAGAAAGATGTCAAGACCTTGTAGAGGAGATTTACGAGAATGGTACCAGGGATGAGGGACTTCACTTATGAGGAGAGACTGGAATAGTTCTCCTTAGAGCAGGGAGGGTTAAGGGGTGATTTCGATGCTGGATTTCCTGAGCACCGGGAAACCCGGCTCGCAGCTGTTAAATTCAAGTCAGGCTCCCAACTGCACTGTGGGACCCTGATTTAAATATTAAAATGAGGTTTCCCGCCTGAGAGCTTAGACATGACGGCAGGAGTTTATGCAGTGGGTTCAGGTGGGGTTAGCTCATTTTTATATGTGAACCACCCCCACCCCCCACATTCTCCCGCCCATCTTATTCCCATCCATTCCCCCAATAGGGTTCCCAGATCCTATTGCGTTCAGGAATGAATTGCTGGGTCAATAAAATATTCTAAGAGCACTGTATGTAGGTTACAGAGCACCAACAACAACATGTTTTTATACAGCGCCTTTAACGTAGTAAAACGTCCCAAGGTGCTGCACAGGAGCGCTTAACAAACAGAATTTGTTACTGATCCACATAAGGAGATAGTGGGACAGGTGAGGAAAAGCTTGCTCAGGGAGGTGGGTTATCAGGAGTGTCTTAAAGGTGAAGAGAGAGGCGGAGAGGTTTAGAGAAGGGACTCGGGCAGATTGGGAAACATCGAGTTTCGCTACCAACAGTTAAAATTTGAAAATCTTCAGAAATTTGCGGGGAATCGAACAGGTGGAGCACTTTAAGTGACAGGAGTGTCAATCCCCCGCATTCACAGCTCCAGGATTGTCCTTTCGCTTTGGAGTCAAGGCCGGGGCTTTGCTTTGCTGGGCGGGTCCGGTGCGGACGGTGGCCACGGCGTTCGCGACCCCGCTGCTAGCTCCATGCCTCTGCTGCAAATTAACTCACCTTAATGGGGCCTATTAAGCCCGTCCAGCGCGTTACCCGGCCCAATGACATGGACCGAGTCTGGTGACGTCATTCATGACGCGTTATCAGCCGGGATCTTTGAAGGGACCATGGCCACATCACAGTTGAAGTTTAATCTTACATCGTGCTGTCGTTGCACTAAGGGACATGGGGGAGAGATGATAGCGGGATCCTGACCCGCTGACAAAAAAATCAAAATTCCCTCTCGACCCCCCCACCGAGCTCGCCCGCTATCACACCGGAAAATACCGGCTGGGTCTGCACCGAGTTCTAATCGACTCCAACCTAAAGTCCAACTGCAATCTTAGGGGGGAATTTTCCTGGGGTTCAGCGGCGGGATCGGTAGCGGGTCAGGAGGGAAAATGTTTTTTTTACAGTGGTCGGGTTCCCGCTGTCAACCCGACACCACGCGCCTTTACCAAATGTCGGGTCTGTCAGCGCTAAACTGACCCGACACGTGGCGGCGGGGGAGGCAATTCAGGTCATTATGACCTTGTTAACAGAGCAGTAACAAGAATTATTAGCTCACCTTTCGAACTTACCATCTCGCCAACGGGCTCCACGCTGCTGGGGCATCACGTCTGTTAATCTGGGCGGGAGTTGAAGCGCCATCTCATTATTTGATATCTGGAAAAGTGCTATAAAAGCTCCCATCTCACAGCTGTTCACTTTCCAAACTCAAAACCTGTTGCTTACTGCAGTTGGAAGAGTGATTGAACTTTAAGCAGATTTCAAGTGTTTGGAGCAAATTCGTTCATAGTACGTGTAAATATTACATCACCTCATTGCAACAACCTCTTCCACCATTGACAGATTCCTTCTCTCATCTCAAGTTCACCTGCCATCGATTCCATCAGCATGGGTACGGTTTATACTCTCCCACCTTGGTCCTCATAATCTGAGCACGATCAGCCACAACATCAGCATCTCCAGGCACACCAGCAGCACTAACAACAACACCAACCTTCTCCGCAATCACCTGATGCTGCACAGGACAGAGGGCATCAGCACCCAAACACATTGCTGTCCGGTGCTCCAGTGGTGGCCTCACCATGGCCAGATTTACTTCACTTGACGCTCCACACCCATATGGTTGCCACATGATGTGCCAGGTTGGCACCACTCCAAACCAACAACGTAAAGCATCCCTACAATGCCCAAGCCATTCCTTTTTCACTCATCAACATTGCAGGGGTGGGGGTACGATTATGTTTCAACATTCACTGCAACTCACTAAGCCACTTTCAAAGGTGCACACCAATCTGTCGAAGAATGGAAGAAGTGTAGAAAAAAAAGATTTCCATGTCTCGTAACAGAAATTTCAAATGATAATTGGCTAAAACACAAAAGTGCCTATCCTTGTGTGTTGTCATTTGGTATGATTGGACTAGGCTGATGGTGAGTGTGAGAGGAGGCTAGTGATATGTGAAAGTGAGAATGTAGATAGAGAGGGATGGGTAGAGGTGCAAGGTAAGTTGGTGTGAGGAAGGCTGTGCAGCAGTAGGACAGGGAAGACAGATTCATGGGGATGCTCCGAGTGGCACAGCAGGATGAGGTTGAGTGTGACTTTGCATTTACATTTCGTGTTCTACTGAGATCATTGAACGGTTTGTACCACTGAAGTCTGGTCCTCTTGACGATATCCCTGCTTCTGTCCTCCTGTACAATGTGCAACCAGGCTGCGTTGATCTCCTGGGGAGGTCTCTTCGGAAGGGAAAAGAGCCTCCCTACGTGCTCTGAAGGGAGTCAGGGGAGAGCGTGTGTGCAGCTGTTCACATCTGTGAAGTGCTTATCAATGTTTGCAGCACTTCAATGCTGCAGAACAGGAACAGCACTAATGTCAAAGTAAATTTGTGTATGGTCCCTTTAAGTAAACCGGCTGATGACGCGCCATTAAATGACGTCATCAGACACGCTTCCTTCAATTGGCTGGGAAACTCGCAAAACGGGATTAATAAGGCCAATCAGGGGCAAGTCATGTCGGAGGCCGAGATTGAGCCAGCAGCCAGGCCGCGACACACCAACGACCTCGCCCGCCACGGACCCGCCCAGTTCGGGGAAATCGCGGCCTCGGTGTCTCCACAGCGAGTCTTTGACACAGACCTACTATACTGTGTGGGAAATGTTCATCTTTTCCTCTTTTGCCGACCCGCGTGTAGTTCCTAAACTATCCTCCACGTTCACAGCCCAGCCCAAACACCCTGAGCATACGTTCATTATCTGTGCTTTTCCGAGCAGGAAGATGTCCCCTTTCAATATTTGATTGAGCAACGGAATCAGACTAAATTTTAGCAATCTCTTTCATAATCTACTCCCAGAATGATGCGTGGCGCTCTTTAATGAATGACCTGTAATGGCTCAATTTCGCATTTGAAGTTAGGGTGCCAAAGGTGACACCTGTGGTTTCAGCACCGATCTACAGAAGCTTAATGTTTGGAAATCAAACAGCCACGTGATGTGCGGTGTCAGAATAATCCTTATCCTTCACTGTAATATATGCTGGTGGACTCAAGAGATAGAGAGATTAATAATCTTTATTTATCAGCACAATTATAGAAACTTAGCACCTCCAGTGCTATGAGAATGATTTCAATTGTACTCACAAGCTCATCTATTTAATTATGCAAAGGTAAGCAAGTTGATCGTACGTCAGCACGTTCATAGTACGTGTGATTATTACGTACGCACGCAGGATTAATATGTAAACTCGTTGGTGCTCACGCATGCTACTCGCAGTCCCGCCTCCCCCCACCAGCCTTGCACATGTTAATTGGCGACACCCTCTGTCCAGTGTTCTCTGGACATTTCACATGTATGATTAACCATATTCAGAATCCTCACTTGCTGATCTAGGAGCACAGGAACAGGAGTAGATCCACAGTGGATTACCTCACATTCCCCCACATTGAGCGACATCTGTCACATTTCCCTCCACTCACAATCTGTACATATCCCCTTCCAAATTGTTGCTCCCATCCACACAAGTTACTGTGCCTACTAACTTAACACCACCTGCAAACAGAGATATACAACTCCCTATTCCTTCACCCAAATCATTAATAAATAGAGTGGAAAGATTGAGGCTCCAGAACAGATCCCTGGGGAACACCACTTGTCACATCCCGCCAATCTGTGTACCTACCCTTTATTCCGACTCTCTGTCTCCAGCTTCCCATCCAAACTCCAACCCAAATAAAACGGCTCCACCCATCCCATGTGGTCTCAACTTGTCCAATAATCTTTAATGTGGAACCTTATTGAATACCTTCTGAGATTCCATAGAGACAACATCCATAGACACTCCTTTCTGTATCTGATTAGTGACATCCTCAAGAAATGTAACTGGTTTAGTCAGATATGATTTACCTTTAAGAAAGCCATTCTGGCCCCCTCTGACCAGCTTATATTTGCTTAAATGTTCACTCACTCTATCCCTAATGACAGATTCTATTAACTTCCCCACAACTGAGGTCGAACTGACAGGCCGGTAGTGACCTGGCTTCTCTCGCCCACCCTACTTCAATAATCCAGTATCTGGAGCACAGTTCTGGGCACCGCATCTCAGAAATGATATACTGGAGGGAGTTCAGCGTTGATTCACCAGAATGTTACCAGGGATCCAAGGGATAAATTACGAGGAGAGATTAAAGAAACTAGGCTTGAATTCCCTGGAATATTTAATATTAAGGGGTGATTTGTTTGAGGTTCATACGATTTTGTGAGGGATTGATAGGGTAGACAGAGAGAAACTACTCCTCCGGTGGGGGGACGTCCAGAACAAGGAAGCATAATCTTAAAATTAAGAAATCCAATAGGGAATTCAGGAGCATCCTTTTATACCCAGAGATTGCTGAGAATCTGGAACTCGCTACCATATGGAATAGTTGAATCGAATTGTATAGAAGCATTTAAGGGGAAGCTCGATGAGTACATGAGGGAGAAAGGAATAGAAGGATATGTTGATGGAGTGAGATGAATAGGGGTGGGAGGAGGCTCGTGTGGAGCATAAACACCGGCATAGACTGATTGGGCTGAATGTCCTGTTTGTTCAGTACATTCCATGTAATCCACTAAATGTCCCTTTAAGTGCTGAGTAAAGACGGACCACTTTAAGCTCGTGGCAGCATTTCATGTTTATTAAGAGCTGTGTTACACAAGTTCCCAATCACAATACGGTCACAGACTAAAGGGAAATCTGTCCCCATTCTACACACAGCGAAAGTTTACACACAAGATTATGGGGACAGTTGTACAGAAAGTTCCATCTCACAAAGCTGGACAATCATTTCGTTCTCTTCTGATATTATTGAACATTCGGGTTGTTTGACAGAAATTGAAATTGCTACAGCGATTATAATGCAAAAAAAGACTTATTGCACACATTGAATGATTTGTTTCATTACATTAAACACTACCAAAAATCAAACTCCACTGCGAACTCGCACCGCCTCAGTCTGAACACGAGGAGGCGCTGATGGTCTTGAGAAGAGGCGAGCTCAGGGAGCCGTGGCTGACGCTGCAGGAATAGCTGGAGCCCTTGTTCCAGGCGGCGGCGGGGACTCTCAGGTAACTGCTCAGGCTGTTGGTTTGATCGCTGTCCGGGGACACGGTGCCTGTCGTCACCCCGCTGTCTGTCTCTTGGCCATCCACGCTCCAGCGGGGCCGCACCAAGCCCGGCTTAAAGCGACTGACCAGGCAGGACAGAGTGGCCGATCCCGAGCCGATTTCTTCCGAGGAGTGAGGGAGGAGAAGAACCGAGGGGCTTCGATCCTCGCTGCCTGTGTGTGGGGGCAGAGAAAATTCATTAGTTTATGGAATCCGTCAGCAGTGGGACGCTCTGATCTAAAATCAAAGACGCCAAAGAACCCCGAACAACATTAACTTTAAAATAAATTACTGATTAATACAGGAGTTCCAATAAATTCTTAAATCTCTAATTCCTCTGCTCCTCAGCCAATACTTTTCCCTACATTACAACAGTGACTTGGTTCAAAAGTACTTCATTGGCTGTAAAGCGCTTTGGGACGTCCTGAGGTCGTGAAAGTAGCTGTAGAAATACAAATCTTCTTTTCTTTCTTTCTTGTAAAATAGCACAGAAAATGCAGAAATACAGACCGGGTCAGTCAGCATGTGTGAAGTGGAAAGATCAGTAACTGACCAGTTCAGGTGCAGGTTACACCCCCGGAACCGCACTAACCTGTCTGTTCACGTTACAGACACTGACCGACCCGCCGTGTATTCCCAGCATTTTCTGTTTTTATTTGATTTTCTATAATTGCAGTTCTTTCCCGTTTTACTTCATTATAATAAAGCGTTTGATTGTCTTAAAATGGGTTGTGTTAACATTAAAGTGGTCGAGTCACGGAGCTGTGACCCGCTTTTCACCGAGAATCCACATTATGTTCTGATATCTCAAACTGATGCAGCCCTTTCAAAGACCCGCCACAGGCAGGATGGGCCAAATGGCCTCCTTCTCTACTGAATTATTCAATAATACTCCGGAAAAAAAAATTCCAATACGGATTTTTTTTAGAATTGCCTGTTAGAATCTGATCCGCTTTAAATGTTGCGGGGATAATAATTGAGTCGGGTCTGTTACCGGATATTGAAGAGCTCACTGAATAAAGAGAGGACATTGTACACGGGCTGGCAATTAATGTAGTGACTGTCTAACAATATTGTAAATGCTTTTCATAGAATTACACAGAATATACAGCACAGTTCATTCGGCCCAACCAGTCCATGCCGGTGTTTATGATCCACTCCAGCCTCCTCCCTTACTTCCACATCTAAATCTATCAGCATAACCCTTTATTCCCTTCTAGCTCATGCGCTTATCTAGCCTCCCCTTAAGTCCATCTACACTATTCGCATCAACCACTCCCTGTGGTAGCGAGTTCCACATTCTCACCACACTCTGGGTAAAGAAGTTTCTCCTGAATTTCCTCTTGGATTTCTTGGTGACTATCTTATATTGATGGTTCCTAGTTATCCTCTTCCCCACAAGTGGAATCATTCTCTCTGTGTCTGCTCTATCAAAACCTTTCATCATTTTAAAAACCTCTATTCGGCTACCCCTCAACCTTCTCTTTGATGAAGGGTTTTCACGTTTTAATATTTCTAGTAAAGGGGGAACAAGGATTGTAAAAGTTACTCGCTGCAGAGGCAAGTAAGGATTCCTCCCCGCGCGGGTGAACTGATTTCTCTCTCGGGATCAGGTCAGTCTCGCCGGTCCCGGAGCGATCAGTTCAACACTGGGCGGTAGCGGAACCGACAGATCAACCCAGGAGAATCGGCGCTATCCCCGGGGGGACACTGGACAGGAAGAGTCAGCAGACACAGCCTGGGGGAGGGGAGAGGGTCAGCAGCTAGAGAATGAGATGGAGAGAAAGTTCCCTTCAACAAGCATCACCCAGTCTCACTCACACACACGGGGCTGGTCAGTAATTGTCACTGCGCCGTTCCATGGTAAAGCGCCGGTCGTGCTCTATAAACAGCGGGGAGATTGCGAATAATGAGCTCAGACAGATTAAATATCGGAACAGGTAATTCAGAATAAAACCGATCCCGTCAAACGAATACAATCCCGACTAGTCCCGGTGTTGCTGGCGACAGGGAGTCGATCCAACCGGTTGTGTGCTGGGACAGCGGGTCTCTGGAGGGTCCTCTCTCTCTCCCAGCCCAGAGCCGGACACCCGACGGCTGCGGTCAGGGGGACAATACGCCACAGGAATAAAACCAGCAAGCAACATTGAAAGTTGCAAATGACGGTAAATGGGTTGGGATTCCCCCGGGGGCTCGCCCACCGGCTCCGGGCAATCTATTTAAAATCGGACGGTGTCGACGCTGGACAATAGGAATAATTCCACATACACAAAGAGAATAAGTAAGGAACAGCGTAGAATCATACAGCACAGAAGGAGGCCATTCGGCCCATCGTGCCTGTGCCGGCTCTTTGAAAGAGCTCTCCGATTAGTCCCACTCCGCTGCTCTTTCCCCATAACCCTGCAATTTTCTCCCTTGAAGTCTCAGTGTAACACAGTGACATATTCAGTGTCCACTGTCAGAACTTCACAGTGTCGCTCACAACTTTCCTCTCTCTCTCCTCATCTCCCCCATTGAATGGGAGCAGGAAATGGTGTCAAATCTCATTTCAGCGCAGTATTATTCCCCGAGGCGCTTCAACAATTCTAATTCTGACCAGTTAAACATTGTTTGGTTATAAATAGATTTAACATCAAAATTCACTGAATGGAGATTTCTCTGGCGCCCGGGAGTGAAAGCGACTGTAAATTAATAATAATTGAAACAATGTGAATGATAGAATGAGAGAGTCACTTACTCTTTACACTCAGGACGGTCCCCGGTCCGAAGATGAATCCCGACTCCCACACAGCACAGTAATAGACGGCGGAGTCACCGGGCACCAGGGTTCCGATGGTCAGAATGTAACTGTTACCGGAGGTGTCTCTGGAAGGTTGAAAACGGTCTGTGAAGCCGGTGCCTCGGAATATATCACCATCTGTATCATGTCTTATCACCCAGACCGGAGCTTCCCCGGGTCGATGTCGGAACCAGTCCACATCCTCGCTGCTCACAGCCCCGTTCTCCATCGCACACTGTAACCGGGCGGTCTGACCCGCGGAGACAGGATCGGATATTGGGGACTGATTGAGGACGGGAGCCGCCAGGACACCTTCAATAAAAGAAAAAAATCAACCCATTCAGAGACTTGGAGCAAATAGGATGTTAATACGTCAATAAACACGGAGAGAAAACCGCTCGATTCTCGGTATTGAACCGATTTAGTTGCGGATAAACCCGTGACTAAAACCATCCGTGTCTCACCTGTTGAATGGATCAGCAGAGCCCACAGGAGATGCATCGCTGGAGCCATTTCCTCCGGAGAAGCGCCAACAGCCGCCGCTCAAATTTCCGACTGAACCGAGCGCTGTTCCTGTAAACTCCGGGACCCGGTCCGGTTACAGTGTCTGCAAACCCGAGACTCCGGGTCTATTTATTACCCGGTATGCAAATGGCTGGGAGGGGCCAGGAAAAGGAAGGAGGCAGATTTTTAATTCGGGATTTTTATTTAAATCTTTTTGTGTCTGACTAAATTATTACAATCTTAAACTTTTAATATACAAATATTTCATTTCCAATTGGAGTTTCTGTTAAGGGAAAGTTCCAAGATTCCGAAGATTTTTGCGATAATGAATATTTAGTCTGTGTTCTACCCCACAAAAATGAGGGGCGGATTGTAGAGATACGGATCAGCTGATGCACTTCAGCCGGAATCGTTCTGATAACGCGCTGTTACTCTCTGATATAATGCATCAGATTTTAAAATAATCGTTTCCGCCTAAAATACATATTTCATAATAGACTGACGTCCCTTTCTCTAAATCAGCAGCAACACATTTGTCAATCCCTTAAAAATTGTGGTGTCAATTGATAAATATGATTTGGGCTTCAGTCTGTAAATATATTTCTGATGAGAATATTCCTGAGGCGCAGTAAAGAGCTAATTAGATGAATGAGAAAGAGGGGAAGAAAGTGGAATTTTACAGCCTGCCCCGGATTAAAGAGAAGTTGTTCTATTATAGTCTGAGTCATCCCCTTTAACACTCAGGAGGACAAATAAAACTCGGCACAATATTAATAAAATGACACCTTGCCTTTAATTTGCTGCGGGTCCGATTAATGCGCGCAGCTCCCGTTTTAAACCCTGTTCCAGTTGAATTATTAAGCGGCGGGGTCAGTTGTTTCTGGGGCTCTGTGATGTTGAACACTTCCCCTGTTTGGAGTCAATCCCTAACTCCCCACAATGAGTCTTGGTTCATGTTTTTAAAAGTCAGATTGAAACTGGTTAGTGTCAGTTACTTGAGGGCGAAAGAAACATGCATCAAATTGTTAATAATTGAGTTGTGTCGAGATATTAGCGTCAAAGGAATAATGGCCCAAAAATTAGTGCCGCTACGCGAGAGTACGCACTGTGTACTCTCGCGTATTCTGTCTCCAATTGCCGGTTTTCTGCATGCACTGCGCATGCGCTGAAAACCGGCACTTGGTGAATTCAAAAGGGGGCGGTTCCTAGGTGAACCGCGTGCGCGCTACAGGCTGCGCGCACGCAGTGCACTTAGTGCTTTGGACTCGCAGGTAAGCATGGAACATTTTAGACAGAAAGAAAGGAGGCGTAAGACCCTCTTTTAACAAGGTAAGTAGTTAATTAAATATTATTTTGAATTTTTTTTAACAGGTATATCTTTTTTAGAGACTTTAAAGACAGGTACGTTTATTTTTATAACTTTTTAAAAGATTATAAATTTTTTCAAAAATTTTATTTTTTGTTTAAAATGGTTAATTTATTTAACTATACTTATTTTATTAATGTGATGGTTTTTTTTAAATTTAATTGAGGTTTAGCTGTTCTTTTGGTGGGGTATAGTATTCATAGCTTTCACAGCACTTATGTGAAAGCTATGAATGAAAGATGGTGTGCTGCCATTGGCTCTAACTGAGTCACGTGATCCCACAGCTTGCACGAATTAACTACGCCTGTGGGATACGGAAGCCCTGCACAGCTGCTGTCCAGAACATCAAGTTCGTGCGAGCTCGGACTGAAAAAGCCAGCTCGCAGTGAGAGATTGCGGGGAGCCCTTACCCTCGCACGAAGGCTCACTCACGAATTTTTGGGCCAATATTTTTTGTTTAATAAATTGTGCATCTGTGATGTTAGGTATTCCCCTGTTTCTTAGAAAAAAACACAGAGCGGCCGGAGGGATTCTCGTCCTCTGGAGTAGCCGGCACTGAATTCGGGCAGCGATTGGTTCTCACCTGGACAAGGGGCTTTTCGGTGAAGCCCAGGTGCTTGGTTCTGTTTCTGCGCTTGAACTGATCACTGATTCCTCTGGTCTGTTAATATTATTAAAGGGGCTTTGGTGCATTGAATGGAGCTGCTCCCTCAACCTTGCACAGGTCCCCAAAGCTTTGTCACTGCTGACACTGACACGGCTGATTGGAGAACCAATCATTGAAGAGCACTGGCAACACCGCGCATTGCACGTTGGGAACTGTAGTTCCATATTGGGCAATACATAAGATCAGCGTGTCTATTGACACCACTGTGTCAGCTCTACCTCACCACGGCCTCTCTCGACTCCATCACTGTCTCTAAATTGTCACACTGCTTGTCCGACAACCAGCACTGGATTAGCAGAAATTTCCTCCAACGAAATTTTGAAAGACCGAAGCCAGTCTCTTCGGTCTCCACCACAAATTCCATTCCCTCACCACCGACTCCATCCCTCTCCCTGGGAACTGTCTGAGTCTGATACAGACTGTTGGCAACCATGATGTCATATCTGCCATAACTAAGACAGCCTATTTCCACCTCAATAACATTGCCCGACTCTACCGTGCCTCAGCTCATCATCTGCTGAAACCATCATGCGCAACGTTTTTACCCCTTGACTTTACTATATCAACACACACCTGGCCGGCCTCCCACTTTCTACCCTCCGTAAACTTGAGACTACGCAAGACATGCACCGAGTCCCTTCACCCCTGTGCTCGCTGACCTACATTGGCTCCCGGTTACATAACACTCAATATTTATAAGATCATTCTTGCCTTCAAATCCGTCCATGGCCTCACCCCTCCCTGTCTCTGTCATCTCCTCCAGCCCTGCAACATTCCGAGATATCTGCGTTCCTCCAATTCTGGTCTCTTGCGCATCGCCCCACCATTGGTGGCAGTGCTTTCAGCTGGCTAGGCCCTCAGCTCTGGACTTCCCTCGCTGCACCTCTCTGCTTCTCTACCTCTCTTTCTGCCTTTAAGACACTCCTTAACACCTGACTCTTTGATCAAGCTTTTGGTCTTCGGCCCTAATATCTCCTTCTGTGGCTCGGTGTCAAAGTTTTTCATAACACTCCTATGAAGTAACTTTGGACGTTTTACTACATTAAAGGTGAGATATGAATACAAGTTGTTGTTGTTGTTTGAGGTGCGACGGGACTTTAGGCAGGATTCACCTCGAACAGTTTACCTTCCAGGAAACAAACTCTATTTATTCTGCAAACCGAGTCTATTTAAGCAGTGCATGACAGCAAACAGTCTACAGGGTCTATTTAAAAAGAGCATGTACAAACTACAGCAAACAGAACTCATGACCAGAACTTAGCAACTTCGCCCGATTAAAGCTGGCTGATTTCTCCAGCATAATGCAGTGAGTCGAGGATACTTAGAGAATACAAATTATGTGCGTAAAATGTTACTATTATATATTAAGGTGTTACCCAGAGGAGCTATAAGTCTTTTTACAGTATTTATCACACTATCTAATGCCATAATTGAGCTGAATACATCGCATCTACTTACATAGAATCACAGAATCATAGAAGATAGGAGCAGGAGTAGGCCATTCGGCCAGTCGAGCAAGCTCCGCCATTCAATGCGATCACGCCTGATCATCCAAATTCAGTACCCTGTCACTGCTTTCTCCCCATATTCCTTGATCCCTTTATCCTGAAGAAATATATCCAACTCCTTCTTGAATCTATTTAATGAAATGCTCGCTACTGCCTTCTGTGGCAGAGAATTCCACAGGTTCACCACTCTCTGGGTGAAGAAATTCCTCCTCATTTCTGTGCTAAATGGCTTACCCCTAATCCTTAGACTGTGACCCCTGGTTCTGGACTCGCCCACCATCGGGAACATCCTTCCTGCATCTAGTTTTTCCTGTCCTGTCAGAATTTTATAAGTTGCAATGAGATCCCCTCTCATTCTTCTAAACTCCAGCGAGTATAATCCCAATCGAACCCAATCTCTCTTCATACGTCATTCCTGCCATCCCAGGTATCAGCCTTGTGAATATTCGCTGAACTCCTTCCAGGGCAAGAACATCTTTCCGCAGATAGGACGACCAAAACTGCACATAGTACTCAAGGTGTGGTCTCACCAAGGCCCTGTACAACTGCAGCAAGACATCCTTGTTCCTGTACTCAAAACCTCTCGCTATGAAGGCCAACATACCATTTGCCTTCTTAACCGCCTGCTGCACCTGCATGCTTACTTTCAGCGACTGGTGCACAAGGACACCCAGGTCTCGTTGCACTTCCCCTTCTCCCAATCTATTGCCATTCAGATAATAATCTGCCTTTCTGTTTTTGACACCAAATTGGATAACCTCGTATTTATCCACGTTTTATTGCATCTGCCACGCATCTGCCCAATCACCCAACCTGTCCGAATCATCCTGGACTTTCTCGGCATCCTCCTCGTAGCACACATTCCCACGCAGCTTTGTGTCGTCGGCAAACTTGGAGATATTACATCTAGTTCCCTTATCTAGATCATTAATGTATATTCTGAATAGCTGGGGTCCAAGGACCGATCCCTGCGGTACCACACTAGTCACTGCCTGCCACTCGGAAAAAGACCCGTTTATTCCAACTCTTTGCTTTCTGTCTGCCAACCAGTTCTCTATCCAAGTCAATACCTTGCCGCCAATCCCATGTGCCTTAACTTTACACGCTAATCTCTTATGCGGGACATTATCAAAAGCCTTTTGGAACGCCAAATACACCACATCCACTGTTTCTCCGTTATCTATTTTACCAGTTACATCCTCAAAAAATTCCAGTAGATTAGTCAAGCATGATTTACCTTTTGTAAATCCATGTTGACTTTGTCCGATCCTGTCACTGTTTTCCAAGTGCTCAGCTATTACATCTTTTATAATGGACTCTACCATTTTCCCCACTACCGATGTCAGGCTTACCGGTCTGTAATTCCCCATTTTCTCTCTACCACCCTTTTTGAATAGTGGGGTAACATTAGCTACCCTCCAATCTATGGGTACTTTTCCAGATTCCATCGTGTACGAAATCACCAACACTGGAGATTAATATGGAAAGAAGGAAACGTGACGGATTATTAATTATTGCTAGTAAAGTGCGCCTTTCTGGAAACATGTTGACAGGGTTTATAGCTCCATTTCAGTTCGTGAAGGGGATGGAGGAACAGAGAGACCTGGGGTTCAGGTACACCCATCTTTGAAGGTAGCAGGACAAGTTGCGAAGGCTGTTGAAATAGAGGTATAGATGACAAAACAAGGGCGTCATGCTGAACCTTAATAAACACTGGTTAGGCCTCAGCTGGAGTATTGTGTTCAATTCTGATCACCACACTTTAAGAAAGATGTCAAGACCTTGTAGAGGAGATTTACGAGAATGGTACCAGTGATGAGGGACTTCACTTATGTGGAGAGACTGGAATAGTTCTCGTTAGAGCAGGGAAGGTTAAGGGGAGATTTCGATGCTGGGTTTCGTTAGCACCGGGAAACCCGAATCGCAGCCGTTAAATTCAAGTCCGGCTCCCAACTGCACTGTGGGAGCCTGATTTAAATATTATAATGAGGTATCCCGCCTGAGAGCTTAGACATGACGGCAGGAGCTTATGCAGTTGGTTCAGGTGGGGTTAGCTCATTTTTATATGTAAACCCCACCCCCCACATTCTCCCGCCCATCTTATTCCCATCCATTCCCCCAATAGGGTTCCCAGGTCCTATTGCGTTCAGGAATGAATTGCTGGGTCAATAAAGTATTCTAAGAGCACTGTATGTAGGTTACAGAGCACCAACAACAACGTGTTTTTATACAGCGCCTTTAACGTAGTAAAACGTCCCAAGGTGCTGCACAGGAGCGCTTAACAAACAATATTTGTCATCGAGCCACATAAGGAGATATTGGGACAGGTGACTAAAAGCTTGCTCAGGGAGGTTGGTTATAAGGAGTGTCTTAAAGGTGAAGAGAGAGGCGGAGAGGTTTAGAGCAGGGACTCGGGCAGATTGGGAAACATCGAGTTTCGCTACCAACAGTGAAAATTTGAAAATCTTCAGAAATTTGCCGGGAATGGAACAGGTGGAGCACTTAAAGTGACAGGAGTGTCATTCCGCCGCATTCACAGCTCCAGGATTGTCCTTTCGCTTTGGAGTCAAGGCCAGGACTTTGCTTAGCTGGGCGGGTCCGGTGCGGACGGTGGCCACCGCGGGTCGCGACTCCCCTGCCTGCTCCATGCCTCTGCTGCAAATTAACTCACCTTAATGGAGCCTATTAAGCCCGACCAGCGCGTTACCCGGCCCAATGAGATGGAGCGAGTCTGGTGACGTCATTCATGACGCATTATCAGCCGGGATCTGTGAAGGGACCATGGCCACATCACAGTTGAAGTTTAATCTTACATCGTGCTGTCGTTGCACTAAGGGACATGGGGGAGATATGATAGCGGGATCCTGACCCACTGACACAAAAATCAAAATTCCCTCTCGACCCCCCCACCGAGCTCGCCCGCTATCACACCGGAAAATACCGGCTGGGACTGCACCGAGTTCTAAACGACTCCAACCTAAAGTCCAACTGCAATCTTAGGGGGGAATTTTCCTGGGGTTCAGCGGCGGGATCGGTAGCGGGTCAGGAGGGAAAATGTATTTTTTTACACTGGTCGGGATCCCGCTGGCAACCCGCCACCACGCGCCTTTACCAAATGTCGGGTCTGTCAGCGCTGAACAGACCCGACACGCAGCGGCGGGGGAGGTAATTCAGGTCATTATGACCTTGTTAACAGAGCAGTAACAACAATTTTGAGCTCACCTTTAGAATTTACTATCTCGCCAACGGGCTCCACGCTGCTGGGGCATCACGTCTGTTAATCTGGGCGGGAGTTGAATCGCCATCTCATTATTTGATAACTGGAAATGTGCTATAAAAGCTCCCATCTCACAGCTGTTCACTTTCCAAACTCAAAACCTATTGCTTACTGCATTTGGAAGAGAGATTGAGCTTAAAGCAGATTTCAAGTGTTTGGAGCAAACTCGTTCATAGTACGTGTAATTATTACGTACGTAAGCTCGTGTCACCTCATTGCAACAACCTCTTTCACCATTGACAAATTCCTTCTCTCATCTCAAGTTCACCTGCCACCTATTCCATCACCATGGGTACGGTTTATACTCTCCCCCCTTGGTCCTCATAATCTGAGCACGATCAGCCACAACATCAGCATCACCAGGCACACCAGCAGCACTAACAACAACACCAACCTTCTCCGCAAATACCTGATGCTGCACAGGACAGAGGGCATCAGCACCTAACCACATTGCAGGGGTGGTGCTCCAGTGATGGCCTCACCGTGGCCAGATTTACTTCACTTGACGCTCCACACCCATATGGCTGCCACATGATGCGCCAGGATTGCACAACCCCAAACCAACAACGTAAAGCATCCCTACAATGCCCAAGCCATTCCTTTTTCACTCATCAACATTGCAGGGGTGTGGGTACGATTATGTTTCAACAGTCACTGCAACTCACTAAGCCACTTTCAAAGGTGCACACCAATCTGTCGAAGAATGGAAGAAGTGTAGAAAAAAAAGATTTCCATGTCTCGTAACAGAAATTTCAAATGATAATTGGCTAAAACACACAAGTGCCTATCGTTGTGTGTTGTTAATTGGTATGATTGGACTAGGATGATGGTGAGTGTGAGAGGTGGCTAGTGATATGTGCAAGTGAGAATGTAGATAGAGAGGGATGGCTAGAGGTGCAAGGTAAGTTGGTGTGAGGAAGGCTGTGCAGCAGTAGGGCAGGGAAGACAGAGTCATGGGGATGCTCTGAGTGGCACAGCAGGATGAGGTTGAGAGTGGCTTTGGATTAACATTTCGTGTTCTACTGAGATCATTGAACGGTTTCCGCCACTGAAGTCTGGTCCTCTTGACGATATCCCTGCTTCTGTCCTCCTGTGCAATGTGCAACCAGGCTGCGTTGGTCTCCTGTGGAGGTCTCACTGGAAGGGAGAAAAGCCTCCCTACGTGCTCTGAAGGGAGTCATGGAAGAGCGTGGGTGCAGCTGTGCACCTCTGTGAAGTGCTTATCAATGTTTGCAGCACTTCAATGCTGCAGAACAGGAACAGCACCAATGTCAAAGTAAATTTGTGCATGGTCCCTTTAATAAAACCGGCTGATGACGCATCATTAAATGACGTAATCAGACCCGCTTCCTTCAATTCGCTGGGAAACTCGCAAACCGGGATTAACAAGGCCAATCAGGGGAAAATCATGTCGGAGGCCGAGATTGAGCCAGCAGCCAGGCCGCGACCCACCAACGACTTCGCCCGCCATGGACCCGCCCAGTTAGGAGAAATCGCGGCCTAAGTGTCTCCACAGGGAGTCTTTGACACAGACCTACTATACTGTGTGCGAATTGTTCATCTTTTCCTCTTTTGCTGCCCCGCGTGTAGTTCCTAAACTATCCTCCAGTTCCCCGTTCACAGCCCAGCCCAGAGACCCTGACCATACGTTCGTTATCTGTGCTTTTCCGACCTGGATGTTGTCCCCTTTCAATACTTGATTGAGCAACGGAATCAGACTGAGTTTTAGCAATCTCTTTCATAATCTACTCCCAGAATGATGCGTGGCGCTCTTTAATGAATTACCTGTAATGGATCAATTTCGTTTTTGAAGTTAGGGCGCCAAAGTGACACATGTGGCCTCAGCACCGATCTACAGAAGCTTAAGTTATGGAAATCAAACAGCCACGTGATGTGTGATGTCAGAATAATCCTTATCCTTCACTTTAATATATACTGGTGGACTCAAGAGATAGAGAGATTAATAATCTTTATTTATCTGTGCACTTATAGAAACTTAGCACCTCCAGTGCTATGAGAATGAAATTAATTGTACTCACAAGCACATCTATTTAATTATGCAAGGTAAGCAAGTAGATCGTACGTCAGCACGTTCATAGTACGTGTGATTATTACGTACGCACCCAGGATTAATATGCAAACTCGTTGGTGCTCACGCATGCTACTCGCAGTCCCGCCTCCCCCCACCAGCCTTGCACATGCTCATTGGCGACACTCTCTGTCCAGTGTTCTCTGGACATTTCACATGTATGATTAACCATATTCAGAATCCTCACTTGCTGATCGAGGAGCACAGGAACAGGAGTAGATCCATAGTGGATTACCTCACACTTCCCCACATTGAGCGACATCTGTCACATTTCCCTCCACTCACAATCTGTACATATCCCCTTCCAAATTGTTGCTCCCATCTACACAAGTTACTGGGCCTACGAACTTAACACCACCTGCAAACAGGGATATACAACTCCCTATTCCTTCATCCAAATCATGAATAAATACGGGTGGAAAGATTGAGGCTCCAGAACAGATCCCTGGGGAACCCACTGTCACATCCCGCCAATCTCTGTACCTACTCTTTATTCGACTCTCTGTCTCCTGCTTCCCATCCAAACTCCAACCCAAATAAAAAGGCTCAACCCATCCCATGTGGTCTCAACTTGTCCAATAATCTTTAATGTGCAACCTTATTGAATACCTTCTGGGATTCCATATAGACAACATCCATAGACACTCCTTTCTGTATCTGATTAGTGACATCCTCAAGAAATGTAACTGGATTAGTCAGATATGATTTACCTTTAAGAAAGCCTTTCTGGCCCCCTCTGACCAGCTCATATTTGCTTAAATGTTCACTCACTCTATCCTTAATGACCGATTCTATTAACTGCCCCACAACTGACGTTAAACTGACAGGCCGGTACTGACCTGGCTTCTCTCTCCCACCCTGCTTAAATAATCCAGTATCTGGAGCACAGTGTACAGGTTCTGGGCACCGCATCTCAGAAATGATATACTGGAGGGAGTTCAGCGCTGATTCAGCAGAATGTACCAGGGATCCAAGTGTTAAATTACGAGGAGAGATTAAAGAAACTAGGCTTGTATGCCCTGGAATATGTAATGTTAAGGGATAATGTGATTGAGGTTCATAGGATTTTGTGAGGGATTTATAGGGTAGACAGAGAGAAACTACTCCTCCGGTGGGGGGACGTCCAGAACAAGGAAGCATGAACTTAAAATTTAGAAATCCAATAGGGAATTCAGGAGAAAACATTTATACCCAGAGAGTGCTGAGAATGTGGAACTCACTACCATATGGAACAGCTGAGTCGAATAGTGTAGAAGCATTAAAGGGGAAGCTCGATAAGTACATGAGGGAGAAAGGAATAGAACGATATGTTGATGGGGTGAGATGAATAGGGGTGGGAGGAGGCTCGTGTGGAGCATAAACACCGGCATAGACTGATTGGGCTGAAGGACCTGTTTGTGCTGTACATTCCATGTAATCCACTCAATGTCCCTTTAAGTACTCAGTAAAGACGGAACACTTTAAGCTCGTGGCAGCATTTCATGTTTATTAAGAGCTGTGTTGCACAAGTTCCCAATCACAATATGGTCACAGCCTAAAGGGAAATCTGTCCCCATTCTACACACAGCGAAAGTTTACACACAAGATATTGGGGACAGTTGTACAGACAGTTCCATCTCACAAAGCTGGACAATCATGTCGATCTCTTCTGATATTAATGAACATTCGGGTTGTTTGTCAAAAATTGAAATTGCTACAGCGATTACATTGCAAAAAAAAGGCGATTGCACACATCAAATGATTTGTTTCATTACATTAAACACTAGCAAAAATCAAACTCCACTGCCAACTCGCACCGCCTCAGTCTGAACACGAGGAGGCGCTGATGGTCTTGAGAAGAGGCGAGCTCAGGGAGCCGTGGCTGACGCTGCAGGAATAGCTGGAGCCCTTGTTCCAGGCGGCGGCGGGGACTCTCAGGTAACTGCTCAGGCTGTAGGTTTGATCGCTGTCCGGGGACACGGCGCCTGTCGTCACCCCGCTGTCTGTCTCTTGGCCATCCACGCTCCAGCGGAGCCGCACCAAGCCCGGCTTAAAGTGACTGACCAGGCAGGACAGAGTGGCCGATCCCGAGCCGATTTCTTCCGAGGAGGGAGGGAGGAGAAGAACCGAGGGGCTTTGATCCTCGCTGCCTGTGTGTGGGGGGAGAGAAAATTCATTAGTTTATGCAATCCGTCAGCAGTGGGACGCTCTGATCTGAAATCAAAGACACCAAAGAACCCCGAACAACATTCACTTTAAAATAAATTACTGATTAATACAGGAGTTCCAATAAATTCTTAAATCTCTAATTCCTCTGCTCCTCTGCCAATTCTTTTGCCTACATTACAACAGTGACTTGGTTCAAAAGTATTTATTTGGCTATAAAACGCTTTTTGGACGTCCTGAGGTCGTGAGCGGCGCTGTAAAAAATGCAAGTCTTTCTTTCTTTCTTGTAAAATAACAATAGAAAATGCAGAAATACAGACCGGGTCAGTCAGCATGTGTGAGGTGGAAAGATCAGTAACTGACCAGTTCAGGTGTAGGTTCCACCCCCGGAACCGCACTAACCTGTCTGTTCCCGTTACAGACACTGACCGACCGGCCGTGTTTTCCCAGCATTTTCTGTTTTTATTTGAATTTCTATAATTGCAGTTCTTTCCCTTTTTACTTGAATATAATAAAGCGTTTGATTGTCTTAAAATGCGGTCAGTGTTAACATTAAAGAGGTGAATTCACGGAGCTCTGACCCGCTTTTCACCGAGAGTCCACATATGTTCTGATATCTCAAACTGATGCAGCCCTTTCAAAGAACCGCCACAGGCACGATAGTCCGAATGGCCTCCTTCTGTCCTGCATCATTATATAAGAGTCCGGAAGTTTTTTTTACGATTCATGTTTTTTTAGAATTGCGTGTTAGAAACTGATCCGCTTTAAATGTTGCGGCAATTGAGCCGGGTCTGTTACCGGGTATTGAAGAGCTCACTGAATAAAGAGAGGACATTGTACACGAGCTGGAAATTAATGTAGTGACTCTGCCTAACAATATTGTAAATTATTTACATAGAATTACACGGAATATTCAGCACAGAAACAGTTCATTCGGCGCAACCAGTCCATGCCGGTGTTTATGATCCACTCGAGCCTCCTCCCTTACTTCCACATCTAACTCTATCAGCATAACCCTCTATTCCCTTCTCCCTCATGTGCTTATCCAGCTTCCCCTTAAATGCATCTATACTGTTCGCCTCAACCACTCCCTGTGGTACCGAGTTCCACATTCTCACCACTCTCTGGGTAAAGAATTTTATCCTGAATTCCCTATTAGATTTCTTGCTGACTATCTTATATTGATGGTTCCTAGTTATCCTCTTCCCCACAAGTGGAAACATTCTCTCTGCAGCTACTCTATCAAAACCTTTCATCATTTTAAAGACCTCTATTCGGTCACCCCTCAGCCTTCTCTTTGATGAAGGGTTTTCACGTTTTAATATTTCTAGTAAAGGGGGAACAAGGATTGTAAAAGTTACTCGCTGCAGAGGCAAGCCAGGATTCCTCCCCGCGCGGGTGAACTGAATTCTCTCTCGGGATCAGGTCAGTCTCGCTGGTCCCGGAGCGAGCCGTTCAACACTGGGCAGTAGCGGGACCCGGCAGATCAACCCAGGAGAATCGGCGCTATCCCCGGGGGGACACTGGACAGGGAGAGTCAGCAGACACAGCCTGGGGGAGGTGAGAGGGTCAGCAGCGAGAGAATAAGATGGAGAGAAAGTTCCCTTCAACAAGCATCACCCAGTCTCACTCACACACACGGGGCTGGTCAGTCATTGTCACTGCGCCGCTCCATGGTAAAGAGGGGTTCTGCTCTATAAACAGCGGGGAGATTGCGAATAATAAACTCAGACAGATTAAATATCGGAGCACGAATTTCAGATCCCGTCAAACGAATTCAATCCCGACTCGTCCTGGTGTTGCTGGCGACAGGGAGTCGATCCAACCGGCTGTGTGCTGGGACAGCGGGTGTCGGGAGGTCATCTCTCTCTCCCAGCCCAGAGCCGGACACCCGACGGCTGCAGTCAGGGGGACAATCCGCCACAGGAATAAAACCAGCAGCAACATTGAAAGTTGCAAATGACGGTAAATGGGTTGGGGTTCCCCCGGGGGCTCTCCCGCCGGCTCCGGGCAATCTTTCTAAAATCGGGCGGTGTCCACTCTGGACAATAGGAATAATTCTACATACACTAAGAGCAGAAGTAAGGAACAGCTTAGAATCATACAGCACAGAAGGAGGCCATTCGGCCGATCGTGCCAGTGCCGGCTCTTTGAAAGAGCTCTCCAATCAGTCCCACTCCCCTGCTCTTTCCCCATCGCCCTGCAATTTTCTCAGTGTAACATAGTGACATATTCAGTGTCCACTGTCAGAACTTCACAGTGTAGCTCACAACTTTCCTCTCTCTCTCTCTGTCTCTTGCTGCACCCGAATGATACCGGCGCTTAGAGGGATAAATACGAGGACGGGTTGCATAAACTTGGTTTGTATTCCCTTGAGTTGAGAAGATTCAGGGGTGATCTGATCGAGGTGTTTAAAATGTAAAAAAGGATTCGATCGGGTAAACACAGAGAAACGATTTCCTCCGGTCGGGGAATCAAGAACCAGGGACATCAACTGAAAATTAGAGCCCGGCCATTTAGGAGGGAAGCACTTTTTCACACAGGCTCGAGTGGCTGAATGGCCTCCTCCTGTTCCTCTGTCACTATTTTATCAATCAGTGCAACTCTAAGGACATTCAGCCCATCGTGTCTCTGCCGGCTCTTTGAATAGAGCTCTCCAATTATTCCCTCTCCCCTGCTCTTTCCCCAAAGCCCTGCATTTATCCTTTTCAAGTGTTTATCCAATTCCCTTTTGAAAGTTACGATTGAATCTGCTTCCACCGCCCTTTCAGGCAGCGCATTCCAGAACACAATAACTCGCTGCGTCAAAAGAACACTTCTCCTCATCTCCCCTATTGAATGGGAGCAGGAACTTGTGTCAAACTTAATTTCAGCGCAGTATTATTCCCTGAGGCGCTTCAACAATTCCAATTCTGATCAGTTTAACATTGTTTGGGTATAAATAGATCCAACATCAAAATTCACTGAATGGAGATTTCTCTGGCGCCCGGGAATGAAAGCGACTGTAAATTAATAATAATTGAAACAATGTGAATGACAGAATGAGAGAGTCACTTACTCTTTATACTCAGGACGGTCCCCGGTCCGAAGATGTATCCCGAGTCCCACACAGCACAGTAATAGACGGCGGAGTCACCGGGCACCAGGGTTCCGATGGTCAGAATGTAACTGTTACCGGAGGCGTCTCTGGAAGGTTGAAAACGGTCTGTGAAGCCGGTGCCTCGGTATATATCACCATCCGTATCATGTCTTATCACCCACACCGGAGCTTCACCGGGTCGCTGTCGGTACCAGTACACATTCTTGCTGCTCACAGCCCCGTTCTCCATCGCACACTGTAACCGGGCGGTCTGACCCGCGGAGACAGGATCGGATATTGGGGACTGATTGAGGACGGGAGCCGCCAGGACACCTTCAATAAAAGAAAAAAATCAACTCATTCAGAGACTTGGAGCAAATAGGAAGCTAATGCTTCAATAAACACGGAGAGAAAACCGCCCGATTCTCGGTATTGAACCGATTTAGTTGCGGATAAACCCGTGACTAAAACCATCCGTCTCTCACCTGTTAAATGGATCAACAGAGCCCACAGGAGATGCATCGCTGGAGCCATTTCGTCCGGAGAAGCGCCAACAGCCGCCGCTCAAATTCCGACTGAACCGTGCGCTGTTCCTGTAAACTCCGGGACCCGGTCCGGTTACAGTGTCTGCAAACCCGAGACTCCGGGTCTATTTATTACCCGGTATGCAAATGGATGGGAGGGGCCAGGGAAAGGAAGGAGGCAGATTTTTAATTCGGGATTTTTTAAAATATTTTTGTGCCTGATCAAATTATTAAAATCTTAAACCTTTACTTTATAAAAATGTGTAATCGCCAATTGGAGTTTCTGTTAAGGGAATGTTCCAAGATTTTGAAGATTTTTGCGTTTAATGAATATTTAGTCTGTGTTCTACCCCAGAAAAATGAGGGGCGGATTGTAGAGATACGGATCCGCTGATGCAGTTAGGGACATAGGGACAGGAGGAGGCCATTCAGCCCCTCGAGCCTTTTCCGCCATTCAAACAGATCACGGCTGATCTGTACCTTAACTCATCGACCCGCCTTGGTTCGGGGACCCTTACCCAACCAACATCTATCAATCTCAGTTTTGACATTTTCAATTGACCCCCAGCCTCGACAGCGTTTTAGGGGAGAGAGTTTCAGATATTCACCACCCTTTGTGTGAAGAAGTGCTTCCTGACATCACACCTGAACGGTTTGGCTTTAATTTTAAGGTGATGCCCCCCTTGTTCTGGACTCCCCCCACCAGAGGAAATAGTTTCTCTCTCTATCTACCCTATCAACTCCTTCAATCATCTTAAACACCTCAATCAGATCACCCCTTAATCTTCTATACTCGACGGAATACAAGCCCAGTCTGTGCAACCTGTCCTCGTAATTTAACCCTTTTAGCCCCGGTATCACCACTTCACCCGAATCACACTGTTACTCTCTGATATTTCGCTTGAAATTTTTAAATAACTTTTTTCCCTAAAGTGCATATTTCATAATACACCGATGTCCATTTCTCTAAATCGGCAGAAAGCCAACCCTGAATTGATCGATTCCTTAAAAATTTGCGATTCATTTTTTTCATTTGTTCCTGGGATGTGTGCGTCGCTGGCAAGGTCAGCATTTATTGCCCATCCCTAATTACCCTTGAGAAGGTGATGGTGAGCCGCCTTCTTGAAACGCTGCAGTCCCGTGTGGTGAAGTTGCTCCCACAGCGCTGTTAGGGAGGGAGTTCCGGGATTTTGACCCAGCGACGATGAAGGAACAGCCCGATATATTTCCTATACATATTTCCAAGATATATGGGGAACGGTAGCATAGTGGTTATGTTACTTGACTAGTAATCCAGAGGCCTGGACTAACGATCCATGAGACATGAGTCCCACCAAATCCCACCACGGCAGCTGGGGAATTTAAATTCAATTAAATAAATTTTAAAAATCTGGAATAAAAAGCTAGCATCAGAAATGGTGGCTCAGGACAAACCCATCTGGTTCACTAATGTCCTTTAGGGAAGGAAATCTGCCGTCCTTACACGGTCTGGCCCATATGTGGTTGACTCTTAACTGCCCTCTGAAATGGCCTAGCAAGCCATTACAGCTGTTTTCAAGAAAGCAGCTCACCACCACCTTCTCCAAGACAATTAGGGATGGGCAACAAATGCTGGCCTTGCCAGTGACGTTCACATGAATAAAAAATAAGTCAGGATGGTGTGTGACTTGGAGGGAGTCTTCGAGGTGGTTGTGTTCCCATGCGCCTGCTGCCCTTGTCCTTCTAGGTGGTGGAGGTTGCGGGTTTGGGAGGTGCTGTCGAAGAAGCCTTGGCGAGTGGCTGCAGTGCATCATAAGAACAATAGAACATAAGAAATAGGAGCAGGAGTAGGCCATTTGGCCCCTCGAACCTGCTCTGCCATTCAATTAGATCATGGCTGATCTGGTCTTGGCCTCAACTCCACTTCCCCGCCCGCTCCCCATAACCCTTGACGCCCTTACCTTTCAAAAATCTGTCTATCTCCACCTTAAATATATTCAATGACCCAGCTCTCTGGGGAAGAGAATTCAAAAGATTCACGACCCTCTGAGATAAGAAATTCCACCTCATCTCCGATTTAAATGGGCGACCCCTTATTCTGAAACTCTGCCCCTAGTTCTAGATTCCCCCACGAAGGGAAACATCCTCTCAGCATCCACCCTGTCGAGCCCCCTCAGAATCATATATGTTTCAATAAGATCACTTCTCATTCTTCTAAACTCCAATGAGTATAGGCCCAACCTGCTCAACCTTTCTTCATAAGACAACCCCCTTCATCTCAGGAATCAACCTAGTGAACCTTCTCTGAACTGCCTCCAATGCAGGTATATCCTTCCTTAAATAAGGAGACCAAAACTGTATGCGGTACTCCAGGTGTGGTCTCACCAGCACCCTGTACAGTTGTACTTTTATACTCCATCCCCCTTGCAATAAAGGCCACCATTACATTTGTCTTCCTAATTACTTGCTGTACCTGCATGTTAACTTCTTGTATTTCATGTACAAGGACACCCAGATCCCTCTGTACTGCAGCATTTTGTAATCTCTCTCCATCTAAATAATTATTTTATTTTTTATTTTTTCTACCAAAGTGGATAACCTCACATTTTCCCACATTATACTCCATCTGCCAAATTTTTGCCCACTCACTTAGCCTATCTATAAATCTTTGCAGATTTTTGTGTCCTCTTCACAACTTGCTTTCCCGCCTATCTTTGTATCATCAGCAAATTTGGCTACATTACACTCGTTCCCTTCATCCAAGTCATTAATGTAGATTGTAAATAGTTGAGGCCCCAGCACTGATCTCTGTGACACCCCACTAGTTACAGTTTGCCAACCGGAAAATTGCCCATTTATCCCGACATTCTCTTTTCTGTTAGTTAGCCAATCCTCTATCCATGCTAATATATTACCCCCAACCCCATGAGCTCTTATCTTGTGCAGTAACCTTTTATGTGGCACCTTATCGAATGCCTTCTGGAAATCCAAATACACCACATCCACTGGTTTCCCTTTATACACTCTGCTCGTTACATCCTCAAAGAACTCCAGCAAATTTGTCAAACATGATTTCCCTTTCATAAAACCACGCTGACTGCTTGAGAGATGATACACACTGCAGCCACGGTGCGCCGGTGGTGGAGGGAGTGAATGTTTAAGGTGGTGGATGGGGTGCCAGTCAAGCGGGCTGCTTTGTCCTGGATGGTGTCGAGCTTCTTGAGTGTTGCTGGAGCCGCACTCATCCAGGCAAGTGAGAGTATTCCATCACACTCCTGCCCTGTGCCTTGTAGATGGTGGAGAGGCTTTGGGTAGTCAGGAGGTAATTGACCTCAGATGTGTTTCAGGCTTCAGTCTGTAAATACATTTCTGATGAGAATATTCCTGAGGCGGAGTAAAGAGCTAATGAGATGAGTGATAAAGAGGGGAAGAAAGCGGCATTTTACATCCAGCCCCGGATTAAAGAGAAGTTGTTCTATTATAGTCTGAGTCACTCCCTTTAAAACTCAGGAGGGCAAATAAAACTCGGAACGATATTAATAAAATGACACCTTGCCTTTAATTTGCTTCAGGTCGGATTAATGCGTGCTAAATACGCTAGTGTCAATAATGGTGACCATGAAACTACCGGATTGTCGTAAAAACCCATCTGGTTCACTAATGTCCTATAGGGAAAGAAATCTGCCGTCCTTACCCGGTCTGGCCGATATGTGACTCCAGACCCACAGCAACGGGGCTGACTCTTAACTGCCCTCTGAAATGGCGGCTCACCACCACCCTCGCAAAGGCAATTAGGGATGGGCAATAAATGCTGGCCTTGCCAGCGCTGTCCATATCCCAGGAACGAATAAAATCAAAGTTCCCATGTTAGTTCCCTAGGCACAAAAGGCATCAAGGGGAGAGAGGGGGAATATGGTATTGAGATAGAGGATCAGCCATGATCATATTGAATGACGGAGCAGGCTCGAAGGGCCGCATGGCCTACACCTGCTCCTGTTTTTCTATGTTTCTTAAACCCTGTTGAATTATTAAGCGGCGGGCTCAGTTCCTTCTGGGGCTCTGTGATGTTGAACACTTCCCCTGTTTGGAGTCAATCCCTAACTCCCCACACTGAGTCCTGGTTCATGTTTTTAAAAGTCACGTTGAAACACTACTGTGTCAGCCAATGAAAAGAAAAGAAAGACTTGCATTTCTACAGCACCTTTCATGACCTCAGGACATCCCAAAGCACTTTACAGCCAATTAAGTACTTTTTGAAGTGTAGTCACTATTGTAATGTAGGGAACGCGGCAGCCAATTTGCGCACAGCAAGCTCCAACGAACAGCAATGTGATAATTATCAGATCATCTGTTTTTGTTATGCTGATTGAGGGATAAATATTGGCCTAGACTAGAGTCTATAATTAAGGACTAGAATACAAGGGGGCAGAAGTTATGCTGCAGCTACCCAAAACCCCGGTTGGACCACACCTGGAGTACTGTGAGCAGTTCTGGGCATCACACCTTCGGAAGGATATATTGGCCTTGGAGGGAGTGCAGCGTAGGTTTACCAGAATGATACTCAGACTCCAGGAGTTAAATTACGAGGAGAAATTACACAAACTAGGGTTGTATTGCCTGGAATGTAGACGGTTACAGGCTGATTAGATCGAAGCATTCAAGATATTACGGGGAACTTAAGAAATAGGAGCAGGAGTCGGCCATTTGGCCCTTCGAGCCTGCTCCGCCAGTCAATCAGATCATGGCTGATGTTCGACCTCAACTCCACTTTCCCGCACTATCCTCATATCACTTGATACCCTTAATATTCAAAAATCTATCGATCTCTGTCTTGAATATATTCAGCTACCACAGCCCTCTGCGGTAGAGAATTCCAAAGGTTCACCACCCTCTGAGTGAAGAAATTTTTCCTCATCTCAGTCCTAAATGGCCAACCCCTTATCCTGAGTGGATGCATTGGTTGTCATCTTTCAAAATTCTATAGATTATGGAACAGTTCCGGCAGATTGGAGGGTGGCAATTGTAACCCCACTATTTAAAAAAGGAGGGAGAGAGAAAAGCGGGAACTACAGACCAGTTAGCCTAACATCAGTACGAGGGCAAATGCTAGAGTCTATTATAAAGGATGTGATAGCAGGACACTTAGAAAATGTCAACGGGATTAGACAAAGTCAACATGGATTTATGAAAGGGAAATCCTGTTTGACAAAACTACCGGAGTTTTTTGAGGATGTAACTGGTAGAATAGATAAGGGAGAACCAGTGGATGTGGTGTATTTGGATTTTCAGAAGGCCTTTGATAAAGTCCCACATAAGAGGTTAGTGTGCAAAATTAAAGCACATGGGATTGGAGGTAATATACTGGCATGGATTGAAAATTAGTGAACAGACAGGAAACAGAGAGCAGGATTAAATGGGTCTTTTTCGGGGTGGCAGGCGGTGACTGGTGGGGTACCGCAGGGATCAGTGCTTGGGCCCCAGCTATTCACAATATATATCAATGATTTGGATGAGGGAACCAAATGTAATATTTCCAAGTTTGCTGACGACACAAAACTAGGTGGGTTTGTGAGTTGTGAGGAGGATGCAAAGAGGCTTCAAGGCGATTTAGACAAGTTGAGTGAGCGGGCAAATACATGGCAAATGCAGTATAACGTGGATAAATGTGAAGTTATCCACTTAGGTAGGAAAAACAGAAAGGTAGAATATTATTTAAATGGTGATAGATTGGGAAATGCTGATGTACAAAGGAACCTGGGTGTCCTTGTACACCAGTCACTGAAAGCAAACATGCAGGTGCAGCAAGCAGTTAGGAAGGCAAATGGTATGTTGGCCTTCATTGCAACAGGATTTGAGTATAGGAGCAAGGATGTCTTACTACAGTTGTACAGGACCTTGGTGAGACCACACCTGGAGTACTGTGTGCAGTTTTGGTCTCCTTACTTCAGAAAGGATATACTTGCCATAGAGGAAGTGCAGCGAAGGTTCACCAGACTGATCCCTGGGATGGCAGCACTGTCGTATGAGGAGAGATTGGGTCGACTAGGCCTGTATTCACTAGAGTTTAGAAGAATGAGAGGGGATCTCATTGAAACGTATAAAATTCTGACAGGGCTAGACAGACTGGATTCAGGGAGGATGTTTCCCCTGGCTGGGGGGGTCTAGAACGAGGGGTTGCAGTCTCAGGATACGGGGTAGGACATTTAGGACTGAGATGAGGAGAAATTTCTTCACTCAGAGGGTAGTGAACCTATGGAGTTCTCTACCACAGAAGGCTGTGGAGGCAAAGTCACTGAATATATTTAAGAAGGAGATAGATAGACTTCTAGACACGAAAGGCATCAAGAGGTATGGCGAGAGAGTGGGAATATGGTATTGAGATAGAGGATCAGCCATGATCATATTGAATGGTGGAGCAGTCTCGAAGGGCCGAATGGCCTACTCCTGCTCCTATTTTTCTATGTTTCTATGTTTCTGGACTATGCCCCCTCGTTCTCGACTCTCCAGCCAGGGGAAACATCCTCCCTGCATCTGCATTGTCAATCCCCCTCAGAATTTTAGGCATTTCAATGAGATCACCTCTCATTCTTCTAAACTGTAGAGAATATAGACCTAGTCTACTCAATCTCTCCTCATAGGACAATCCAGCCCATCCCAGGAACCAGTCTGGTGAACCTTCGTTTCACTCCCTGTATGGCAAGTATATCCTTCCTTAGGTAAGGAGACCAAAACTCTACACCATACACCAGGTGTGGTCTCACCAGGGCCCTATATAATTGCAGCAAGACGGCTTTACTCTTATACTCAAATCCTCTTGTAATAAAGGCCAACATACCATTTGCTTTCCTAATTGCTTGCTGTACCTGCATGTTAACTTTCAGTGATTCGTGTACAAGGACACCCAGGTCCCTCTGAACACCAACATTTCCCAATCTTTCACAATTTAAAAAAAACTCTGCTTTTCTATTTTTCCGACCAAAGTGGATAGCTTCACTTTTCCCACATTATATTCCATTTGCCATGTTCTTGCCCACTCAATTAGAAACATAGAAACATCGAACCATAGAAGATAGGAGCAGGAGTAGGCCATTCGGCCCCTCGAGCCTGCTCCACCATTCGATGAGATCATGGCTGATCATCCAAACTCAGTACCCTGTACCTGCCTTCTCCCCATATCCCTTGATACCTTTAGCTTTAAGAAATATATCTAACTCATTCTTGAATATATTTAATGACTTGGCCTCAACTACCTTCTGTGGTAGAGAATTCCACAGGTTCACCACTCTCTGGGTGAAGAAATTCTTCCTCATTTCTGTCCTAAATGGCTTACCCCTTATCCTTAGATTATGACCCCTGGTTCTGGACTCTCCGACCATCAGGAACATTCTTCCTGCATCTAGTTTGTCCAGTCCAGTTAGAATTTTATATGTTTCGATGAGATCCCCTCTCATTCTTCTAAACTCCAGCGAGTATAAGCCCAATCGACCCAATCTCTCCTCATATGTCATTCCTGCCATCCCAGGTATCAGCCTTGTGAATCTTCGCTGATCTCCTTCCATGGCAAGAACATCCTTCCTCAGATAAGGCGACCAAAACTGCACACAGTACTCAAGGTGTGGTCTCACCAAGGCCCTGTACAACTGCAGCAGGACATCCCTGTTCCTATACTCAAACCCTTTCGCTATGAAGGCCAACATACCATTTGCCTTCTTCACCGCCTGCTGCACTTGCATGCTTACCTTCAGCGACTGGTGCACAAGGACACCCAGGTCTCGTTGCACTTCCCCTTCTCCCAATCTATTACCATTCAGATAATAGTCTGCCTTTCTGTTTTTGACACCAAAGTGGATAACCTCGCATTTATCCACGTTATATTGCATCTGCCACGCTTCTGCCCACTCACTCAACCTGTCCAAATCATCCTGGAGTTTCTCGGTATCCTCCTCGCAGCACACACGCCCACCCAGCGTTGTATCATCTGCAAACTTGGAGATATTACATTTAGTTCCCTTATCTAGATCATTAATGTATATTGTGAATAGCTGGGGTCCAAGGACCGATCCCTGCGGTACCCCACTAGTCACTGCTTGCCACTCGGAAAAAGACCCATTAATTCCTACTCTCTGCTTTCTGTCTGCCAACCAGTTCTCTATCCAAGTCAATACCTTGCCCCCAATCCCATGTGCCTTAACTTTACACGGTAATCTCTTATGCGGGACCTTATCAAAAGCCTTTTGAAAGTCCAAATACACCACATCTACTGGTTCTCCCTTATCTATTTTCCCAGTTACATCCTCAAAAAATTCCAGTAGATTAGTCAAGCACGATTTACCTTTTGTAAATCCATGTTGACTTTGTCCGATCCTGTCACTGTTTTTCAAGTGCTCAGCTATTACATCCTTTATAATCGACTCTAGCATTTTCCCCACTACCGATGTCAGGCTTACCGGTCTGTAATTCCCCGCTTTCTCTCTACCACCCTTTTTGAATAGTGGGGTAACATTAGCTACCCTCCAATCCATGGGTACAGTTCCAGATTCCATCGAATGTTGGAAGATGATCAGCAATGCATCTACTATTTCTAGGGCCACTTCCTTAAGTACCCTAGGATGTAGATAATCAGGCCCTGGGGATTTATCGGCCTTCAATCCCGTCAATTTCCCTAACACCTTTTCCCTGCAAATACTGATTTCTTTCAGTTCCTCCCTTTCATCAGACCCTATGTTCTCCAACATCTCTGGGAGGTTATTTGTGTCCTCTTTGTGAAGACAGAACCAAAATATGCATTTAATTGGGCTGCCATTTCTTTGTTCCCCGTTATAACTTCCCCCGCTTCTGACTGCAAGGGACCTACAATTGATTTCACTAATCTTTTTCTCTTCACGTATCTATAAAAGCTCTTACAGTCAGTTTTTATGTTCCTTGAAAGCTTACTTTCATATTCTATTTTCCCCTTCTTAATTAATCCCTTTGTCCTCCTTTGTTGAATCCTAAACTGCTCCCAATCCTCAGGGTTACCGCTTTTTCTGGCCAATTTATATGCCCTGTCCTTGGATCTTATGCTATCCCTAACTTCCCTTGTTAGCCACGGTTGAGTCACCCTTTTTGTTTTATTCTTATGCCACACTGGGATGAACAAATTCTGTAGTTCATCCATGCAGTCTTTGAATGTTTGCCATTCCCTATCCACCGTCAACCCTTTGAGTTATAGCATGTCTATATCCCCTTGAAGCCACCTTGCATCTTCCTCACAACTTACATTCCCACCCAGTTTTGTATCATCAACAAACTTGGATATATTACATTTGGTCCCCTCATCCAAATCATTGATGTAGATTGTGAATAGCTGAGGCCCAAGCACTGATCCTTGCAGTAACCCATTAGTTATTGCCTGCCAACCCGAAAATGACCCGTTTATTCCTACTCTCTGTTTTCTGTCCGTTAAACAATCCTCAATCCATGCTTGTATATTACCCCCAATCCCATGAGCCCTAATTTTGTTTAATAACCTCTTGTGTGGCACCTTATCGAATGCCTTCTGAAAATCCAAATACACCACATCCACTAGTTCCCCCTTATCTATTCTGTTAGTTACAACCTCAAAAATCTCTAACAGATTTGTCAAACACGATTTCATAAATCCGTGTTGACTCTGCCCAATCCTATTATTATTTTCTAAGTGCCCATACCACGTCTTTAATAATAAATTCTAGCATTTTCCCGACTACTGACGTCAGGCTAACTGGTCTGTAGTTCCCCGTTTTCTCTCTCCCTCCTTTCTTAAATAGTTGGGTTACATTTGCTACCTTCCAATCCACGGGAACCGTTCTAGAATCTATGGAATTTTGGAAAATGACAACCAATGCATCCACTATCTCTGTAGCCAACTCTTTCAAAACCCTAGGATGTAGGTCACCAGGTCCAGGGGATTCATCGGCTTTCAGTCCCATTAATTTCTCCAGTACTACTTTTTTACTAATACTAATTTCTTTCAGTTCCTCATTCTCGCTAGAGCCTTCATTATTTCTGGAAACTTATTTGCGCCTTCTTCCATGAAGACAGACACAAAGTATTTGTTTAATTTTTCTGCCATTTCCTTATTCCCCATTATAATTTCTCCTGTCTCAGCCTGTAAGGGACCCACATTTATTTTCACCAATCTTTGCCTTGTTACATACCTAAAGAAGCTTGTACAGTCTGTTTTTATGTCTCTCACTAATTTACTCTCATATTCTATTTCCCTTTTCTTTATCAATTTCTTGGTCCTCCTTTTGCTGAATTCTAAAATCCTCCCAATCCTCAGGCTTACTACTCTTTTTGGCAACATTATTAGCCTCTTCCTTTGGTCTAATACTACCTTTAACTTCTCTTCTTAGCCACGGTTGGACCATTTTTCCTGTGGGGTTTTTGTGCCTTAAAGGAATGTATATTTGTTGTAAATGATGTATTAATTCTTTAAATGCTAGCCATTGCTCATCCACTGTCATACCTTTTAATGTCGTTTCCCAATCTATCTTTGCCAACTCGCCACTCATACCTATGTAGTTTGCTTTGTTTAGATGTAAGACCCTAGTTTCGGATTTAACTAAGTCACTTTCAAACTCAATATAAAATTCTATCATATTATGGTCACTCTTCCCTAAAGGCTCCTTTACTGCAAGGTTATTAATTAACCCTTTCTCATTTCACAATACTAGATCTAAAATAACAAGTTGTTTCCTCAAAATACTGATCGAGAAAACTATCTTGCATACATTCCATGAATTCGTCCTCCACACTATTACAGCAAATTTGGTTTGCCCAGTCTATATGTAGAGACTGGAGAAGCTGGGGTTATCCTCCTTAGAGCAGAGAAGGTTAGAGCAGATTTGATAGAGGCGTTCAAAATCATAAGGAGTCTGGACAGAGTAGATAGAGATAAACTGTTCCCATTGGCGGAAGGGTCGGCAACCAGAGGACACAGATTTAATGTGATTGGCAGAAGAACCAAAGGCGACAGGAAGAATATTTTTTTACGCAGCGAGTGGTTAGGATTTGCAATGCACTGCCTGTAAGGCTGGTGGAGGCAGATTCAATCGTGGCTTTCAAAAGGGAATTGGATAGGTACCTGAAGGAAAAATAATTGCAGGGCTAAGGCGAAAGGGCGGCCGAGTGGGACTACCTGAGTGCTCTTGCGGAGTGCTGGCACGGGCTCAATGGGCCGAATGGCGTCCTTCTGTGTTGTAACCATTCTACGATTCCATTCCATAACAAACTGATGGAGAGGGAGCGGATGTTACAGCGCCACCTGCTGGAGAGGGAGCATATGCTCAGCTTGGGTATCTCCAGGACCACTCGGCTGCAGACATCATTACAGCCTTGTTCCAAACATGGACAAAAGAGTTGAATTCCAGAGGTGAGGGAGAGTGGCTGCCCTTGACATCAAGGCAGCATTTGGCCAAGTGTGGCATCAAGGAACCCTAGTAAAATTGAAGTCAACGGGAATCAGGGGTAAAACTCTCCACTGGCTGGAGTCATACCTTGCACAAAGAAAGATATTTGTGGTTGTCGGAGGCCAATCATCTCAGCCCCAGGACATCGCTGCAGGAGTTCCTTAGGGCAGCATCCTACCCCAAACCATCTTCAGCTGCTTCATCAATGACCTCCCCTCCATAATAAGGTCAGAAGTGAGGATGTTCGCTGATGATTGCACAGTGTTCAGTTCCATTCGCAACTCCTCCGATAATGAAGCAGTCCATGCCCGCATGCAGCAAGACCTGGACGACATTCAAGCTTGGACTGATAAGTGGCAGGTAACATTTGCGTAACTCAAATGCCAAGCAATGACTATAATAAACAAGAGAGAGTCTACCCACCTCCCCTTGACATTCAACGGCATTGCCATCACCGAATCCCCCACCATCAACAACCTGGGGGACACCATTGACCTGAAACTTAACTGGACCAGCCACAGAAATACTGTGACAGCAAGAGCAAGTCAGAGGCTGGGTATTCTGTGGCGAGAGCCTCACCTCCTGACTCCCCAAAAACTTTCCATCATCTACAAGGCACAAGTAAGGAGTGTGATGGAATAATCTCCACTTGCCTGGATGAGTGCAGCTCCAACAAGACTCAAGAAGCTCGACACCATCCAGGACAAAGCAGCCCGCTGGATTGGCACCCCATCCACCACCTTAAATGATGATACAAAGCTAGGTGGGGCAGTAAGCTGTGAGGAGAAAACAAAGAGTCTGCAAAGGGATATAGGTAGACTAAGTGAGTGGGCAGTAGGGTGGTAGATGGAGTATAATGTAGGGAAATGTGAAGTTATTCACATTGGTAGGAAGAATAGAATAACAGAATATTTTTAAATGGTGAGAAACTTTCAAATGTTGGTGTTCAGAGAGATTTGGGTGTCCTCGTGCAAGAAACACAGAAAGCTAGCATGCAGGTACAGCAAGCAATAAGGAAGGCAAATGGCATGTTGGCCTTTATTGCAAGGGGGTTGGAGTATAAGAGTAAGGAAGTCTTGCTACAATTGTACAGGGCCTTGGTGAGACCACACCTGGAGTATTGTGCACAGTTTTGGTCTCCTCATCTAAGGAAGGATATACTTGTCTTGGAGGTGGTGCAACGAAGGTTCACTAGATTGATTCCTGGGATGAGAGGGCTATCCTATGATGAGAGATTGAATAGATTGGGCCTATACTCTCTGGAGTTTAGAAGAATGAGAGGTGATCTTATTGAAACATACAAGATTCTGAAGGGGATTGACAGGGTAGATACTGAGAGGTTGTTTCCCCCTGGCTGGAGAGTCTAGAACTAGGGGGCACAGTCTCAGGATAAGGGGTAGGCCATTTAAGACTGAGATGAGGAAGAATTTCTTCACTCGGAGAGTTGTGAATCTTTGGAATTCTCTGCCCCAGAGGGCTGTGCATGCTGAGATAGATAGATTTTTGGACTCTATGGGAATCAAGGGACATGGGGATCAGGCGGGAAAGTGGAGTTGAGGTCGATGATCAGCCATGATCTTATTGAATGGCGGAGTAGGCTCGAGGGGCCGTATAGCCTAGTCCTGCTCTTATTTCTTATGTTCTTATGTTCTTAAACATTCACTCCCTCCACCACCGGTGCACCGTGGCTGCAGTGTGCACCATCTACAAGATGCACTGCAGCAACTCACCAAGGCTTCTTCGGCAGCATCTCCCAAACCCGTGACCTCTTCCACCTAGAAGGACATGGGCAGCAGGCGCATGGGAACACCACCACCTCCAAGTTCCCCTCCAAGTCACACACCATCCTGACTTGGAAATATACCGGCCGTTCCTTCATCGTTGCTGGGTCAAAATCCTGGAACTCCCTCCCTAACAGCACTGCGGGAGCACCTTCACCACACGGATTGCAGCGGTTCTAAAAGACGGCTCACCACCACCTTCTCAAGGGCAATTAGGGATGGGCAATAAATGCCGGCATTGCCAGCAGTGCCCACATCCCAAGAATGATTTTAAAATAATGTTACCGCGCCACCTGCTGTAGAGGGAGCCGTTGCTCAGTTCGGGTTTTTGCCAGGCTTACTCGCCTCCAGACCTCATTACGGACCTGGTCCAAACATGGACAAAAGAACTGAATTCCAGAGAATGGTTACCAGGATGAGTGACTTAAGTTACGTGGATAGACTGGAGAAGCTTGGGTTGTTCTCCTTAGAGCAGAGAAAATTGATGAGGCGATTTGATAGAGGTGTTCAAAATCATGAGGGGGTCTAGACAGAGTAGATATAGAGAAACTGTTCCCATTGGCGGAAGGGTCGAGAAACACACGACACAGATTTAAGGTGATTGGCAGTGGAACCGAAGACGACATGAGGAAAAACTTTTTCTGCAGTGAGTGGTTAGGATCTGGAATGCATTGCCTGAAAGGGTGGTGGAGGCAGATTCAATCGTGGCTTTCAAACGAGAATTGGATAAGTAGCTGAATGAAAAACATTTCCTGGGACTACGGGGAAAGGACTGGACAGTGGGACTAGCTGAAGTGCTCTTGCAAAGAGCCGGCACGGGCCCGACGGGCCGAATGGCCTCCTTCTGTGCTGTATCCATTCTATGATTCCATTCTATAAGACACTGAGAGGAGTCCCACAGGAATCCTGCTAGAGATGGGCGGATGTTACAGCGCCACCTGCTGGAGAGGGAGCGGAAGTTACAGCGTCGTCTGCTGGAGAGGGAGCGGGTGTTACAGCGCCACCTGCTGCAGAGGGAGCGGATGCTCAATTCGGGTCCGACAGGACCACTCGGCTCCAGACCTCATTACAGCCTTGTTCCAAACATGGACAAAGGTGCTGACTTCCAGAGGTGAGGTGATGATTGCACAGTGTTCAGTTCCATTTGCAACTGCTCCGATAACGAAGCAGTCCATGCCCACATGCAGCAAAACCTGGACGACATTCAGGCTTGGGCCGATAAGTGGCAAGTAATGTTCGCGCCACACAAGTGCCAGGCAATGACTATCTCCAACAAGCGAGAGTCTAACCACCACCCCTTGACATTCAACGGCATTACCATATCCGAATCCCCCACCATCAACATCCTGGGGGCTACTATTGACCAGAAACTTAACTGGACCAGCCGCATAAATATTCTGGCTACAAGAGCAGGTCAGAGGCTGGGTATTCTGCGGCAAGTGTCTCACCTCCTGAATCCCCAATTCTTTTCTACCATCTACAAGGCACAAGTCAGGAGTGTGATGGAATACTCTCCACTTGCCTGGATGAGTGCAGCTCCAACAACACTCAAGGTGCTCGACACAATCCAAGACAAAGCAGTCCGCTTGATTGGCACCCCATCCACCACCTTAAACATTCACTCCCTCCTCCACTGGCGCACCGTGGCTGCAGTGTGTACCATCTACAAGATGCACTGCAACAACTCGCCAAGGCTTCATCGACAGCACCTCCCTAACCCACAATCTCAACCATCTAGAAGGACAAGGGCAGCAGGCGCATGGGAACATTATCACCTCCAAGTTCCCCTCCAAGTCACACACTATCCTGACTTGGAAATATATCGCCGTTCCTTCATCGTCGCTGGGACAGAATCCAGGAACTCCCTCCCTAACAGCACTATGTGAGTAGCTTCACGTCACGGACTGCGGTGGTTCAAGAAGATGGCTCACCACCACCTTCTCAAGGGCAATTAGGGATGGGCAATAAATGCTGGTCTTGCCAGCGACGCCCACGTCCCAGGAACGAATTTTAAAAATGTTACAGCGCCACCTGCTGTACAGGGAGCGAATGTTGCAGCGCCACCTGCTGTAGATGTAGCGGATGTTACAGCGCCACCTGCTGTAGAGGGAGCTGGTGTTACAGCACCACCTGCTGTAGAGGGAGCGGATGTTGCAGCGCCACCTGCTGTAGAGGTAGCTGATGTTACAGCGCCACCTGCTGTAGTGGAAGCGGATGCTCAGTTCAGGTTTTGCCAGGACCACTCGGCTCCAGATCTCATTACAGCCTTGGTCCAAACATGGACAAAAGAGCTGAATTCCACGGAATGGTTCCAGGGATGAGGGACTTCAGTAGGTGGATGGACAGGAGAGGCTGGGGTTGTTCTCCTTAGAGCAGAGAGGTTTGAAAGGAGATTTGATAGAGGTGTTCAAAATCATGAGGGGTCAAGACAGAGTAGAAAGAGAGAACCGGTTCCCATTGGCGGAAGGGTCGTCAACCAGAGGACACAGATTTAAGGTGATTGGCAGAAGAACCAAATGCGACAGGAGGAATAACTTTTTTACGCAACCAGTGGTTAGGATCTGGAATGCGCTGCCTGAAAGGGTGGTGGAGGCACACTCAATCGTGTCTTTCAAAAGGGAATTGGATAAATACCGGAAGGGAAAACATTTGATGGGGTACAGGGAAAGGGCAGGGAACTGGGACTAGCTGAGGTGCTCTTGCAGAGAGCCGGCACAGACTCGACGGATCGAATGGGCTCATAGAGTCATATACTCATAGAGTGATACAGCACAGAAAGAGGCCCTTCGGCCCATCGTGTCCACGCCGGCCATCAAGCCCTGTCTATTCTAATCCCATTTTCCAGCACTTGGTCCGTAGCCTTGTATGCTATGGCGTTTCAAGTGCTCATCTAAATGCTTCTTGAATGTTGTGAGGGTTCCTGCCTCTACCACCCATTCAGGCAGTGAGTTCCAGATTCCAACCACCCTCTGGGTGAAAATGTTTTTCCTCAAATCCGCTCTAAACCTCCTGCCCCTTACCTTGAAACTATGCCCCCTGGTTATTGACCCCTCTACTAAGGGGGAAAGTTCCTTTCTATCTACCCTAACTATGCCCCTCATAATTTTGTACACCCCAATCAGGTCCCCCCTCAGCCTTCTCGGCTCCAAGGAAAACAACCCCAGCCTGTCCAGTCTCTCCTCATAGCTGATGCACTCCAGCCCAGGTAACATCCTGGTGAATCTCCTCTGCACCCTCTCCAATGCAATCACATCCTTCCTATAGTGTGGCGACCAGAACTGCACACAGTATTCCAGCTGTGGCCTAACTAGCGTTTTGTACAGTTCCATCATAACCTCCCAGCTCTTATATTCTATGCCTCGGCTAATGAAGGCAAGTATCCCATATGCCTTTTTAACCACCTTATCTACCTGTCCTGCTGCCTTCAGGGATCTATGTACATGCACACCAAGGTCCCTCTGATCCTCTGTCCTACCATTCATTGTATATTCCCTTGCCTTGTTAGTCCTCCCAAAATGCATCACCTCACACTTTTCAGGGTTAAATTCCATTTGCCACTGTTCTGCCCATCTAACCAACCCGTCTATATCGTCCTGTAGCCTGAGGCTTCCCTCCTCGCTATTTACCACTCCACCAATTTTCGTTTCATCTGCGAACTTACTGATCATACCTTCTACATTCATATCTAAATCATTAATATACAATACAAGCAGCAAAGGACCCAGCACCGATCCCTTCCTGCCACTAAGCCAATTTTTGATCCAATGTGCCAAATTGCCCTGGAACCCATGGGCTCTTACCTTCTTGACCAGTCTCCCATGCGGGACTTTGTCAAAAGCCTTACTGAAGTCCATATAGACTGCAGCAACTGCACTACCCTCATCCACACACCTAGTCACCCCCTCGAAAAATCCAATCAATTTGGTTAGACATGATCTCCCCCTAACAAAGCCATGCTGACTATCCTTGATTAATCCTTGCCTCTCCAAGTGGAGACTAATTCTGTCCCTCAGAATTTTTTCCAATAATTTCCCTACCACTGATGTTAGGCTCACTGGCCTATAATTCCCTGGTTTATCCCTACTACCCTTCTTGAATAATGGTACTACGTTAGCTATTCTCCAGTCCTCTGGCACCTCCCCTGTGGCCAGAGAGGTTCTGAAAATTTGTGTCAGAGCCCCTGCAATCTCCTCCCTTGCCTCACACAGCAGCCTGGGATACACCTCGTCTGGGCCTGGGGATGTATCCACTTTTAAGCCCACTAAAACCGCTAGTACCTCCTCCCTCTCAATGCTAATTTGTTCAAGTATATCACAATCCCCCTGCCTGATTTCTATGCCTACATCGTCCTTCTCCATTGTGAACACAGATGCAAAATATTCATTTAAAACCTCACCTACATCTTTCGGCTCTACACACAGATTGCCACTTGGGTCCCTAATAGGACCTACTCTTTTCCTGGTTATCCTCTTGTCCTTAATATACTTATAAAACACCTTGGGATTTTCCTTTATTTTGCACGCCAGTGTTTTTTCATGCCCCCTCTTCGCTCTCCTAATTTCTTTTTTAAATACCCCCCTGCACTTTCTATACTCCTCTACGGCTTCCACTGTTTTTAGTCCTTTGTATCTGCCAAAAGCCTCCCTTTTTTTGCTAATCCATTCTTGTATATCCCTTGACATCCAGGGTTCCCTGGACTTGTTGGTCCCACCTTTGACCTTTACAGGAACATGTTGGCGCTGTACTCTCTCTATTTCCTTTCTGAATGACTTCCACTGCTCTGATGTGGATTTTCCTACAAGTAGCTGATCCCAGTCTACTTTGGCCAGATCCTGCCTTATCATATTAAAATCGGCCTTCCCCCAATTTAGAACCTTTATTTCTGGTCCATCTTTATCCTTTTCCATGACTACCTTAAATCTGACCGAATAACTTCACTGTCACTGTCACCAAAATGCTCTCCTATTGCCACTTCTATCATTTGCCCGGCTACATTCCCTAGAATTAGGTCCAGTACCGCCCCCTCTCTTGTAGGACTTTCTACATGCTAGCTCAAAAAGCTCTCCTGAATGCACTTTAAGAATTCTGCACCCTCTAAGCCTTCCACACTCTGACTATCCCAGTTAATATTGGGGGAAGTTGAAATCCCCTACTATTATTACCCTATTATTTCTACACTTCTCTGAGATTTGCCTACATATCTGTTCCTCTATCTCCCCCTGACTGTTTGGGGGCCTATAGTACACTCCCAGCAAAGTGCTTGCCCCCTTTTTGTTTTTAAGTTCTACCCATATGCCCTCATTAGAGGCACCTGCTAAGATATCATCCCTCCTTACAGCAGTAATTGACTCCTTGATTAATATTGCCAGGCCCCCTCCTCTTTTACACCCCCCTGTGTCTCGCCTGAAGATTCTATACCCTGGAATATTGAGCTGCCCGTCCTACCCCTCCCTCCACCATGTCTCTGTGATAGCAACAATATCAGACTCCCATGTGTTCATCAACACCTTCAATTCATCTGCCTTACTCGCAAGACTCCTTGCATTAAAATAAATGCCATCCAGCCTTGCCATACTCCCTTGTGCCGTTACATATTTCCTCTGCCTGGCTTGTTTTTTCCTCTATATTTGGCTGTGCATTACCCCCTACTATAGCTCCCATCCCCCTGCCAAGTTAGTTTAACCCCCCCCCCCCCAACAGCACTAGCAAACCTCCCCGCAAGGATGTTGGTCCCGTTCCGGTTCAGGTGCAACCCGTCCGACTTGTACAGGTCCCACCTTCCCCAGAAGCAGACCCAGTGATCCAGGAAACTAAAGCCCTCCCTCCTGCACCAACTCTTTAGCCACGCATTCATCTGCTCTATCCTCCTATTCCTATACTCACTAGCACGTGGCACCGGGAGTAATCCAGAGATTACAACCTTTGAGGTCCTGCTTTTTAATCTGCTACCTAGCTCCCTAAATTCTCCCTAGCTCCTCCTGAGCTGTAACCATTCCTTAATTCCATTCTATAACACACTGAGAAGTATCCCACAGGAATCCTGCTGGAGAGGGAGCTGATCTTACAGCGCCACCTGCTGGAGAGGGCGCGAATGTTACAGCGCCACCTGCTGGACAGGGAGCACATGCTCAGTTCGTGTTCCACCAGGACCCCACTGGGCTCCCGACATGGACAAATGAGCTGAATTCCAGAGGTGAGGTGAGAGTGACTGCCCTTGACATCAAGGCAGCATTCGGCCAAGTGTGGCATCAAGGAGCCCTAGTAAAACTGAAGTCAATGGGAATCAGGGGGGAAACTCTCCACTGGCTGGTGGAAGATTTCAAAAAGTGTAATAAAACCGCGTGTAGATCGAAATTGCGAACGATTTGTAAGATGATAACGGACGGATTCAAAATGTAGGAAATCGGCCTGTGTTCTTTGTTTGTCACATGGACAAGAAGGAAGAACTTGATTGACAAGGAAGTCCCGCCCCCATACATCTCACAGGAACAGGAACGTGACATGCGGAAGGAACTCCAATCAGGGAAGGTTTGGAGTGGAACTGACCTATCTAAGGGAGGCAGAGAGTTCTTTATGATCAACGAGGCCTTATAACCCAGTGGCGGGAGCTTTCAGAGAACAAAGAAGAAGCCCAGAAGACAGAACAGGAGAAACAATGGACTGAGAAAGCTGGCCAGTCTCTGTTTCGAATTACAATTTTCCCTGGACCGATCACCCAGAGACAATGTACGAGACTCGGATATATAGACATAGACATAGACATAGAAGATAGGAGCAGGAGTAGGCCATTCGGCCCCTCGAGCCTGCTCCGGCATTCGATGAGATCATGGCTGATCATCCAAACTCAGTACCCTGTCCCTGCCTTCTCCCCATATCCCTTGATACCTTTAGCTTTAAGAAATATATCTAACTCATTCTTGAATATATTTAATGACTTCGCCTCAACTGCCTTCTGTGGTAGAGAATTCCACAGGTTCACCACTCTCTGGGTGAAGAAATTCTTCCTCATTTCTGTCCTAAATGGCTTACCCCTTATCCTTAGATTATGACCCCTGGTTCTGGACTCTCCGACCATCGGGAACATTCTTCCTGCATCCAGTTTGTCCAGACCTGTCAGAATTTTATATGTTTCGATGAGAGCCCCTCTCATTCTGCTATACTCCAGCGAGTATAAGCCCAATCGACCCAATCTCTCCTCATATGTCATTCCTGCCATCCCAGGTATCAGCCTTGTGAATCTTCGCTGAACTCCTTCCATGACAAGAACATCCTTCCTCAGATAAGGCGACCAAAACTGCACACAGTACTCAAGGTGTGGTCTCACCAAGGCCCTGTACAACTGCAGCAGGACATCCCTGTTCCTATACTCAAACCCTTTCGCTATGAAGGCCAACATACCATTTGCCTTCTTCACCGCCTGCTGCACCTGCATGCTTACCTTCAGCGACTGGTGCACAAGGACACCCAGGTCTCGTTGCACTTCCCCTTCTCCCAATCTATAAGCTTAGATGTTGTTAAGGGGGTACTTTTATGTACGTTTGAATCATTAAAGGGGCACTTTTATATACTTTGAATTGATAAGTTGCAGGCATATTTATTGCCGGGAGTTCTTTGAATTTGTTGCCAAAGGTGCTTTTATGTACACTTGAATTTTGAACTACAGTCTGATTAAAAGACCAATTTTATTGATCACATCCTTGTCTGTCATTCTTAAGCTAATTCGTAATTCTCGAGGTAGTAAGAGAAAGTCTTACACTGGAGACATACCTAGCACAAAGAAGAAAGTTGTGGTTGTTGGAGGCCAATCGTCTCAGCAACAGGACATCGCTGCAGGTGTTCCTCAGGGCAGTGTCCTAGCCCGACCATCTTCAGCTGCTTCATCAATGACCTCCCCTCCATCATAAGGTCAGAAATGGGGATGTTCGCTGATGACTGCACAGTGTTCAGCGCCATTCACAACTCCTCAGATAATGAAGCAGTCCATGCTCGCATGCAACAAGAACTGCATGACATTAAGGCTTGGGCTGATAAGTGGCAAGTAACATTTGCGCCACATAAGTGCCAGGCAATGACTATCTCCAACAAGCGAGAGTCTAACCACTGCCCTTTGACATTCAACAGCATTACCATCGCCGAATCCCCCACCATCAACATCCTGGGGGTCACCATTCATAAGAAACTTAACTGGACCAGCTACATAAAAACTGTGGCTACAAGAGCAGGTCAGAGGCTGGGTATTCTGTGGCGACTGTCTCACTTCCTGACTCGCCAAAGCCTTTCCACCATCTACAAGGCACAAGTCAGGAGTGTGATGGAAAACTCTCCACTTGCCTGGATGAGTGCAGCTCCAACAACACTCAAGGTGCTCGACACCATCCAAGATAAAGCAACCCGCTTGATTGGCACCCCATCCACCACATTAAATATTCGCTCCCTCCACCACCGGTGTACCGTGGCTGCAGTGTGTACCATCTACAAGATGCACTGCAACAACTCACCAAGGCTTCTTCGACAGCACCTCCCAAACCCGCGACCTCTACCACCTAGAAGGACAAGGGCAGCAGGTGCATGGGAACACCGCCACCTCCAAGTCACACACCATCCTGACTTGGAAATATGTTGCCACCCTTCATCGTTGCTGGGTCAAAATCCTGGAACTCCCTCCCTAAAGGCACTATGGGAGTAACTTCACATCACGGACTGCAGTGGTTCAAGGGGGCGGCTCACCACCAGCTTCTCAAGGACAATGAGGGACAGGCAATAAATACTGGTGTTGCCGGCGACGCCCACATCCCAGGAACGAATAAAAAAAATGTTACAGCGCCACCTGCTGTAGAGGGAGCGGATGTTACAGCGCCACCTGCTCGAGAGGGAGCGGATGCTCAGTTCGGGTTTTGCCAGGATCACTCGGCTCCGGACCTCATTACAGCCTTGGTCCAAACATGGACAAAAGAGCTGAATTCCAGAGAATGGTTCCAGCGATGAGGGACTTCAGTTACGTGGATAGACTGGAGAAGCTGGGGATTATCTCTTTACAGCAGAGCAGTTTGAGAGGAGATTTGATAGAGGTGTTCAAAATCATGAGGGGTCCGGACAGAGTAGATAGAGAGAAACTGCTTCCATTGGCAGAAGGGTCAAGAACCAGAGGACTTGATTTAAGGTGATTGGCAGAAGAGCCAAAGGTGACATGAGGAAAAACTTTTTTACGCAGCGATTGGTTAGGATCTGGAATGCGCTGCCTGAAAGGGTGTTGGAGGCAGACTCAATCGTGGCTTTCAAAAGGCAATTGGGTAAGTACCTGAAGGGAAAACATTTGCTGGACTACAGGGAAAGGGCGGGGGAGTGGGACTAGCTCAAGTGCTCTTGCAGAGAGCCGGCTCGGGCTCCACGGTCCGAATGAGCTCCTTCTGTGCTGTAATCATCCTATGATTCCATTCTATAGCACACTGAGAGCGGTCCCACAGGAATCCTGCTGGAGCGGGAGCAGATGTTACAGCGCCGCCTGCTGGAGCGGGAGCGGATGTTACAGCGCCGCCTGCTGGAGCGGGAGCGGATGTTACAGCGCCACCTGCTGGAGAGGGCACGGATGTTTCAGCGCCACCTGCTGGAGAGGGAGAGTTTGCTCAGTTCGGGTTCCGCCAAGACCACTCGGCTCATTACAGCCTTGTTCCAAACATGGACAAAAGAGCTGAATTCCAGAGGTGAGGTGAGAGTGGCTGCCCTTGACGTCAAGGCAGCATTTGACCAAGTGTGGCATCAAAAAGCCCTAGTAAAATTGCAGTCAATGGTAATCAGGGGGGAAACTCTCCACTGTCCTGAGACATACCGAGCACAAAGGAAGATGGTTGTGGTTGTTGGTGGTCAATCATCACAGCCCCAGGACACAGCTGCAGGAGTTCCTCAGGGCAGTGTCATAGGCCCAACCATCTTCATCTGCTTCATCAATGACCTCCCCTCCATCATAAGGTCAGAAGTGGGAATGTTCGCTGATGATTGCACAGTGTTCAGTTCCATATTTCAACACCTCCAACAATGAAGCAGCCCATGCTCGCATGCAACAAGACCTGGATGACATTCAGGCTTGGGCTGATAAGTGGCAAGTAACATTCGCGCCACACAAGTGCCAGGCATTGATTATCTCAAACAAGCGAGAATCTAACCACTGCCACTTGACATTCAACAGCATTACCATCGCCGAATCCCCCACCATCAACATCCTGGATTTCACCATTGACCAGAAACTTAACTGGACCAGCCACATAAATACTGTGGCTACAAGAGCAGGTCAGAAGCTGGGTATTCTGCATCGAGTGTCTCACCTCCTGACTCCCCAAAGCCTTTCTACCATCTACAGGGCACAAGTCAGGAGTGTGATGGAACACCCTCCACTTGCCTGGATGAGTGCAGCTCCAACAACACTCAAGAAGCTCGACACCACCCAGGACAAAGCAGCCCGCTTGATCGGCACCCCATCCACCACCTTAAACATTCACTCCCTCCACCACCGGCGCACCGTGGCTGCAGTGTGTACCATCTACAAGACGCATTGCAGCAACTCGCCAAGGCTTCTTCGACAGCAGCTCCCAAACACGCGACCTCTACCATCTAGAAGGACGAGGGCAGCAGGCGCATGGGAACACCACCACCTCCAAGTTCCCCTCCAAGTCACACACCATCCTGAATTGGAAATATATCGGGCTGTAGGCTTCGCAAAATCCCCCAGAAACTCGAACAGAGCCCTAAAGGGAGTGATTTTTGGACTTTTCATACAAACTTGGGATGATGGGGCCTAAGTGAAGTGATTTGATGTAAAAACCTAAAGATCAGAGAAGAAAAAACCTGAGGAAACTGACTTTTTGAATCTTACTGTTGGGAGAGACACCTTTCACAGACACAAGCTGCGAGGGGCGTGGCCAGGCAGTGAACAAATCAAGCTGTCTGGGAATTGTTTACACTACAAATCCTACCAAGGTGCAAGAGACAAAGTAAAAACTCACAAACACATTCAAATATGAATCCCCAGGGGCAAACAAGATGCTGGAAATCTAAAAACGATTCCTGACAATAAAACTTCCAGCACACAGTTTCACAGCCATTATCCCATCAAAAAAACTAATCAACCAGGTATCCACAGAACAGATTTAAAAGCCTGCCGAAAGACCTAGGACATTAGGGGGAGATTTGGCGTGTAGATAAGGCTGTGTTTAAATCGGGAAACGATCAAGACATGTTTAACACTGAGCAAAAGCCATCGGAACTGGCAAGCCCGCCAAAACTAGACAATTGGACTAAGCAAGGTTCATTTGCAACCAAAAGGAATCCGTTTTAGTAAGGGTTTTTTGGGCGCGAAAAAGAAACAGTATAATTTGAAAGCCTGTGCCATAATTTCTCTCTCTTTCGGACTGGCTGACCACGCGGACACAGCTCTCTCCCTGCTCCAGCAAAACCTACCACAAGCTACGAGGAAGAAGGCCAGAAAACAGACCAGCATGCAAGAAGAAACCAGAGCGACTGCCTCAGTGACCATCGGACACCTTGCAGCAACAAGGGCCTTACGGAGTCTTTTAAACAAAAGACTCTAAAATCCTGTCAAGGATTCGTTGGTGAGCATTATCCCTGATCTCCTGAAACCAAAAACCTAGCCAGATAGTGGGATCTTTGGGAGGGATAAGGTTTTGTTTGATATATTGTCATTTCCCTCGCTTGTACCGTGTGCTCCCCAATCTGTGTTTAAGTAATAAGTGTGTTTCAAGTTTGTTACCTTTTTCTTTTAATAAAGTAAAATTCTTTCATCAGAACCTGTCATTTACTGCAATTTTGTTCACAACCCCTAAATAAGTCCAAAGTCTAGGAACCGGAGGGGTGTGGGAGCGATTCGAACCGCTCACTGTGTCAGAAAGCGAAGGCTGACCCCATTAAGATACCCCTTACAGGGCCAATCCTTCATCGTCGCTGGGTCAAAATCCTGGAACTCCCTCCCTAACAGCACTGTGGGAGCACCTTCACCACACGGACTGCAGCGGTTCAAGAAGGCAGCTCACCGCCACCTTCTCGAGGGCAATTAGGGATGTGCAATAAATGCTGGCCTTGCCGGCGATGCCCACATCCCAGGGACGAATAAATAAAATGTTACAGCGCCACCTGCTGTAGAGGGGGCCGTTGCTCAGTTCGGCTTTTGCCAGGATCACTCGCCTCCAGACCTCATTAGGGCTTTGGTCCAAACATGGACAAAAGAACTGAATTTCAGAGAATGGTTCCCGGGATGAGGGACTTCAGTTACGTGGCTAGACTGGAGAAGTTCGGGTTGTTCTCCTTAGAGCAGAGAAGATTGAGAGGAGATTTGATAGAGATGTTCAAAATCATGAAGCGTCTGGACAGAGTAGATAGAGAGAAACTGTTCCCATTGGCGGATGGGGCGAGAACCAGAGGACACAGATTTAAGGTGATACCCAGAAGAACCAAAGGTGACATGAAGAAAAACTTTTTTTTAAGTGGCAATTGGTTAGGATCTTGAATACACTGCCTGAAAGGATGTTGGAGGCAGACTCAATCGTGGCTTTCAAAAGGGAGTTGGATAAGTACCTGAAGGAAAAACATTGGCTGGGTTACGGGGAAAGGCTGGGGGAGTGGGACTAGCTGAGGTGCTCCTGCAGAGAGCCGGCACGGGCTTGACGGGCCGAATGGCCTCCTTCTGTGCTGTTACCATTCTATGATTCCATTCTGTAACACACTGAGAGGAGTCCCACAGGAATCCTGCTGGAGAGGGAGCGGATGTTACAGCGCCACCTGCAGGAGAGAGAGTGGATGTTTCAGCGCCACCTGCTGGAGAGGGAGCGTATGCTCAGTTCGGGTTTCGCCAGGACCACTCGGCTCCAAACCTCATTACAGCCTTGTTCCAAACATGACAAAGGAGCTGAATTCCAGAGGTGAGGTGAGAGTGACTGCCCTTGACATCAAGGCAGCATTTAGCTAAGTGTGGCATCAAGGAGCCCTAGTAAAATTGAAGTCAATGGGAATCAGGGGGGAAACTCTCCACTGGCTGGAGACATACTGAGCACAAAGGAAGAAAGTTGTGGCTGTTGGAGGCCAATCATCTCAGCCCCAGGACATCGCTGCAGGAGTTCCTCAGGGCAGTGTCCTAGGCCCAACCATCTTCATCTGCTTCATCAATGACCTCCCCTCCATCATAAGGTCAGAAGTGGGGATGTTCGCTGGTGATTGCACAGTGTTCAGTTCCATATTGCAACACCTCCAACAATGAAGCAGTCCATGCTCGCATGCAGCAAGACCTGGACGACATTCAGGCTTGGGCTGATAAGTGGCAAGTAACATCCGCGCCACACAAGTGCCAGGCAATGATTATCTCAAACAAGCGAGAGTCGAACCACTGCCCCTTGACATTCAACAGCTTTCCGATCACCAAACCCCCATCATCAATATCCTGGGAGTCACCATTGAGCAGAAACTTAACTGGACCAGCCACATAAATACTGTGGCTACAAGAGCAGGTCAGAGGCTGGGTGTTCTGCATCGAGTGTCTCACCTCCTGACTCCCCGAAGCATTTCTGCCATCTACAAGGCACAAGTCAGGATTGTGATGGAATACTCTCCACTTGCCTGGATAAGTGCAGCTCCAACAACACTCAGAAGCTCAATACCATCCAGGACAAAGCAGCCCGCTTAATTGGCACCCCATCCACCACCTTAAACATTCACTCCCTCCACCACCGGCGCACCGTGGCTGCAGTGTGTACCATCTTCAAGATGCACTGCAGCGACTCGCCAAGGCTTCTTCGGCAGCACCTCCCAAACCCGTGACCTCTTCCACCTAGAAGGACAAGGGCATCAGGCGCATGGGAACACCACCACCTCCAAGATCCCCTCCGAGTCACTCACGCACCATCCTGACTTGGGAACATATCGACCGTTCCTTCATCGTCGCTGGGTCAAAATCCTGGAACTCCCTCCCTAACAGCACTGTGGGAGGACCTTCACCACACGGACTGCAGCGGTTCAAGAAGGCGGCTCACCACCACCTTCTCAAGGGCAATTAACAATGCGCAATAAATTCTGACCTTGCCAGCGACACCCACATCCCAGGAACAAATAAAAAATTGTTACAGCGCCACCTGCTGTAGAGGGAGTCATAGAGTCATAATGTTATACAGCACAGAAAGAGGGCCTTCTGCCCACCGTGTCCGCGCCGGCCATCAAGCCCTGTCTATTCTAATCCCATTTTCCAGCACTTGGTCCGTAGCTTTGTATGCTATGGCATTTCAAGTGCTCAACTAAATGCTTCTTGAATGTTGTGAGAGTTCCTGCCTCTACCACCCTTTCAGGCAGTGAGTTCCAGATTCCAACCACCCTCTGGGTGAAAAAGATTTTCCTCAAATCCCCTCTAAACCTCCTGCTCCTTACCTTGAAACTATGCCCCCTGGTTATTGACCGCTCTACCAAGGGGAAAAGTTCCTTTCTATCTACCCTATCTATGCCCCTCATAATTTTGTACACCTCAATCAGGTCCCCCTCAGCCTTCTCTGCTCTAAGGAAAACAACCCCAGCCTGTCCAGTCTCTCTTCATAGCTGAAGCGCTGCAGCCCAGGTAACATCCTGGTGAATCTCCTCTGCACCCTCTCCAACGCAATCACATCCTTCCTATAGTGTGGCGACCAGAACTGCACACAGTATTCCAGCTATGGCCTAACTAGCGTTTTGTACAGCTCCATCATAACCTCCCTGCTCTTATATTCTATGCCTCGGCTAATGAAGGCAAATATCCCATATGCCTTTTTAACCACGTTATCTACCTGTCCTGCTGCTTTCAGGGATCTATGTACATGCGCACCAAGGTCCCTCTGATCCTCTGTCCTTCCTAGGGTCCTACCATTCATTGTGTATTCCCTTGCCTTGTTAGTCCTCCCAAAATGCATCACCTCACACTTTTTAGGGTTAAATTCCATTTGCCACTGTTCTGCCCATCTAAGCAACCCGTCTATATCGTCCTGTAGCCTAAGGCTTCCCTCCTCGTTATTTACCACTCCACCAATTTTCGTGTCATCTGCGAACTTACTGATCATACCTCCTACATTCATATTTAAATCATCAATGTACACTACAAACAGCAAAGGACCCAGCACCGATCCCTGTGGTACAACACTAGACACAGTCTTCCAGTCACAAAAACAACTTTCGACCATCACCCTCTGCCTCCTGCCACTAAGCCAATTTTGGATCCAATGTGCCAAATTGCCCTGGATCCCATGGGCTCTTACCCTCTTGACCAGTCTCCCCTGCGGGACTTTGTCAAAAGCCTTACTGAAGTCCATGTAGACTACATCAACTGCACTACCCTCATCCACATACCTAGTCACCCCCTCGAAAAATTCAATCAAATTGGTTAGACATGATCTCCCCCTGACAAAGCCATGCTGACTATCCTTGATTAATCCTTGCCTCTCCAAGTGGAGACTAATTCTGTCCCTCAGAATTTTTTCCAATAATTTCCCTACCACTGATGTTAGGCTCACTGGTCTGTAATTCCCTGGTTTATCCCTACTACCCTTCTTGAATAATGGTACTACGTTAGCTGTTCACCAGTCCTCTGGCACCTCCCCTTTGTATCTAATTATCTTCACCTGAGGAAGGAGCAAATCGATAGCTCCGAAAGCTTGTGATTTCAAATAAAACTGTTGGACTATAACCTGGTGTTGTGCGACCTCTCAATTTTGACCTCCCCTTTGGCCAGAGAGGTTCTGAAAATTTGTGTCAGAGCCCCTGCAATCTCCTCCCTTGCCTCACACAGCAGCCTGGGATACATCTCGTCTGGGCCTGGGGATTTATCCACTTTTAAGCCCGCTAAAACCGCTTGTACCTCCTCCCTCTCAATACTAATTTGTTCAAGTATATCACAATCCCCCTGCCTGATTTCTATGCCTACATCGTCCTTCTCCATAGTGAACACAGATGCAAAATATTCATTTAAAACCTCACCTACATCTTCCGGCTCTACACACAGATTGCCACTTTGGTCCCTAATGGGCCCTACTCTTTCCCTGGTTATCCTCTTGCCCTTAATATACTTATAAAACACCTTGGGATTTTCCTTTATTTTGCCCGCCAGTGTTTTTTCATGCCCCTCTTCGCTCTCCTAATTTATTTTTTAAGTATCCCTCTGCACTTTCTATACTCCTCCACGGCTTCCATAGTTTTTAGTCCTTTGTATCTGCCAAAAGCCTCCCTTTTTTTCCTAATCCATTCTTGTATATCCCTTGACATCCAGGGTTCCCTGGGCTTGTTGGTCCCACCCTTGACCTTTATGGGAACATGTTGGTGTTGTACTCTCTCTATTTCCTTTCTGAAAGACTCCCACTGCTCTGATCTGGATTTTCCTACAAGTAGCTGATCCCAGTTCACTTTGGCCAGATCCTGCCTTATCATATTGGGCCAAAAATTCATCCCGCGACGCGAGAGTACGCACTGCGTACTCTCGCGTATTCTCTCTCCAATTGCCGGTTTTCTGCATGCCCTGCACATGCGCTGAAAACCGGCACTTGGTCTTTTGAAAAGGGGGCGGTTCCTCGGTGCATCGCATGCGCGCTACAGGCTGCGCGCACGCTGTGCACTTCATGCTTTGGATGCGCAGGTAAGTACGGAAGATTTTAGAAATGGAAAAAGGAGGAGTAAGACCCACTTTTAACAAGGTAAGTAGTGAATTAAGTATTTTTTTGATTTTTTTTTAACAGGTATATCTTTTTTAGAGACTTTAAAGACAGGTAAGTTTATTTTTATAACTTTTTAAAAGATTTTAAATTTTTTCAAAAATTTAATTTTTTATTTAAAATGGTTAATTTATTTAACTATACTTATTTTATTAATGTGATGGGTTTTTTTTTAAATTTAATTGAGGTTTAGCTGTTATTTTGGGGGGGTGTAAGATTCATAGATTTCACAGCACGGACATGAAACTTATGAATGGAAGATGGTGTGCTGCCATTGGCTCTAACTGAGTCACGTGATCCCACAGCTCGCACGAATTCACTACGCCGGTGGGATACGCAAGCACTGCCCAGCTGATGTCTGGAACATCAAGTTCGTGCGAGCTGGATCTGAAAAAGCACAAGCGGAGTGAGAGATCGCGGGGATGCCTTACCCCCGCGGGAACAGAGCGAGATCAATTTCTGGGCCATTATAATCGGCCTTCCCCCAATTTAGAACCTTTATTTCTGGTCCATCTTTATCCTTTTCCATGACTACCTTAAATCTCACCGAATTGTGGTCACGGTCACCAAAATGTTCTCCTACTGACACTTCTATCACTTGCCCGGCTACATTCCCTAGAATTAGGTCCAGTACCGCCCCCTCTCTTGTAGGACTTTCTACATGCTGGCTCAAAAAGCTCTCCTGGATGCACTTTAAGAATTCCGCACCCTCTAAGCCTTTCACACTCTGACTATCCCAGTTAATATTGGGGAAGTTGAAATCCCCTACTATTATTACCCTATTATTTCTACACTTCTCTGAGATTTGCCTACATATCTATTCCTCTATCTCCCCCTGACTGTTTCGGGGCCTATAGTACACTCCCAGCAAAGTGCTTGCCCCCTTTTTGTTTTTAAGTTCTACCCATATGCCCTCATTAGAGGAACCTGCTAAGATATCATCCCTCCTTACAGCAGTAATTGACTCCTTGATTAATATTGCGACACCCCCTCCTCTTTTACTCCCCCCTCTGTCTCGCCTGAAGATTCTATACCTAGCTGCCAGTCCTGCCCCTCCCTCAACCATGTCTCTGTGATAGCAACAATATCATACTCCCATGTGTTCATCAACACCTTCAATTCATCTGCCTTACTCGCAAGACTCCTTGCATTAAAATAAATGCCATCCAGCCTTGCCATACTCCCTTGTGCCATTACATATTAGCTCTGCCTTCCAGGCTGACTTGTTTTTTCCTCTATATTTGGCTGTGCATCACCCCCTACTATAGCTCTACTCCGTATCCCATCCCCCTGCCAAGTTAGTTTAACACCCCCACCCCCTACAGTACTAGCAAGTGGATGCTCAGATCGAGTTTTGCCAGGATTACTCGGTTCCAGACCTCATTACAGCCTTGGTCCAAACATCGACAAAAGAACTGAATTCCAGAGGGGTTCAAAATCATGAGGGGTCTAGAGAAGTAGATAGAGAGAAACTGTTCCCATTGGCGGAAGGGTCGAAAACCAGAGGACACAGATTTAAGGTGATTGGCAGCAATTCCAAAGGCGACATGAGGGACAACTTTTTACGCAGCGATTGCTTAGAATCTGGAATGCACTGCCTGAAAGGGTGGTGGAGGCAGATACAATCACGGCTTTCAAAAGGGAATTGGATAGGTACCAGAAGGAAAAAAAATTGAATGGCTACAGGGAAAGAGCGGGGGAGTGGGACTAGCTGAAGTGCTTTTGCAGAGAGTCAGCTTGGGCTCGACGGGCCGAATGGGCTCCTTCTGTGCTGTAACCATTCTATGATTCCATTCTATAACACACTGAGAGGAGTCCCTCAGGAATCCTGCTGGAGAGGGAGCGGATGTTAGAGCGCCACCTGCTGGAGAGGGAGAGAATGTTACAGCGCCACCTGCTGGAGAGGTAGCAGATGCTCAGTTCAGGTTCCGCCAAGACCACTCGGCTCCAGACCTCATTACAGCCTTGTTCCAAACATGGACAAAAGAACTGAATTCCAGAGGTGAGGTGAGAGTGGCTGCCCTTGACATCAAGGCAGCATTTGACCGAGTGTGGCATCAAGGAGCCCTAGTAAAACTGAAGTCAATGGGAATCAGGGGGAAAACTCTCCACTGGCTGGAGTCATACCTAGCACAAAGGAAGAAAGTTGTGGTGGTTGGAGGTCAATCATCTCAGCCCAGGACATCGCTGCAGCTGTTTCTCAGGGCAGTGTCCTAGGCCCAAACATCTTCAGCTGATTCATTAATGAACTCCCCTCCATCATATGCTCAGAAGTGGGGATGTTTGCTGATGATTGCACAGTGTTCAGCGCCATTCACAACTCCTCAGAGAATGAAGCAGTCCATGCTCGCATGCAGCAAGACCTGGACGACATTCAGGCTTGGGCTGAAAAGTGGCAGGTAGCATTAGCGCCACACAAGTGGCAGGTAATGACAATCTCCAACAAGCGAGTGTCAAACCACCGCTCCTTGACATTCAGTGGCATTACCATCACCGAATCCCCCCACCATCAACATCCTGGGGGTCACCATAGACCAGAGACTGGACCAGCCACATAAATACTGTGGCTACAAGAGCAGGTCAGAGGCTGGGTATTCTGCGCTGAGTGTCTCACCTCCTGACTCCCCAAAGCCTCTCCACCATCTACAAGGCACAAGTCAGGAGTGTGATGGAATACTCCCCACTTGCCTGGATGAGTGCAGCTCCAACAATACTCAACAAGCTCAAGGAAAAACTTTATTATGCAGTGAGTGGTGAGGACCTGGAACTCGCAGCCGACGGAAGTGGTGGAAGCGGAGACACTCAATGTTTTCAAGGGGAGACTGGATAGGCACTTGAGGGAAATAAACTTGCAGGGCTACGGGGATAGAGTGGGGGAATGGGACTGACCGGATTGCTCTACAGAGAGCCGGCACGGACCCGATGGGCCGAATGGCCTCCTTCTGTGCCGTTATGACTCTATGACTCTATGACCAGCAAGTACAAAGCAGCCCGTTTGATTGGCACCCCATCTACCACCTTAAACTCTCTCCCTAACAGCACTATGGGAGTAACTTCAGCTCATGGACTGCAGCGGTTCAAGACGATGGCTCTCTACCACCTTCTCAAGGGCAATTAGGGATGGGCAATAAATGTTGGCCTTGCCAGCGATGCCCAGGAACATAGAAACATAGAAAAATAGGAGCAGGAGTGGGTCATTCGGCCCTTCGAGCCTGCTCCACCATTCAATATGATCATGGTTGATCCTCTATCTCAATACCATATTCCCGCTCTCTCCCCATACCCCTTGATGCCTTTTGTGTCTAGAAATCTATCTCCTTCTTAAATATATTCAGTGACTTGGCCTCCACAGCCTTCTGTGGTAGAGAATTCCACAGGTTCACCACCCTCTGAGTGAAGAAATTTCTCCTCATCTCAGTCCTAAATGTCCTGCCCCGTATCCTGAGACTGTGACCCCTCGTTCTAGACCCCCGGCCCCCCCCAGCCAGGGAAGCATCCTCCCTGCATCCAGTCTGTCTAGCCCTGTCAGAATTTTATACGTTTCAATGAGATTCTCTCTCATTCTTCTAAACTCTAGTGAATACAGGCCTAGTCGACCCAATCTCTCCTCATATGACAGTCCTGCCATCCCAGGAATCAGTCTGGTGAACCTTCGCTGCACTCCCTCTATGGCAAGTATATCCTTTCTTAAGTAAGGAGACCAAAACTGCACACAGTACTCCAGGTGTGGTCTCACCAAGGCCTTGTACAACTGTAGTAAGACATCCTTGCTCCTGTACTCAAATCCCCTTGCAATGAAGGCCAACACACCATTTTCCTTCCTAACTGCTTGCTGCACCTGCATGTTTGCTTTCAGTGACTGGTGTACAAGGACACCCAGGTCCCTTTGTACATCAACATTTCCCAATCTATCACCATTTAAGTAATACTCTGCCTTTCTGTTTTTCCTACCGAAGTGGATAACTTCACATTTACCCACGTTATACTGCATCTGCCATGTATTTGCCCACTTGCTCGACAATGAAAGAAATTTTACAGCGCCACCTGCTGGAGAGGGAGCGGGTGTTACAGCGCCACCTGCTGGAGAGGGGGCGGCTGTGCAGTTGCTTCGCTCCAAAGGGTGTCACCAGAGAACAGATTCCAGGAGGAGCCCCGATCACACGCCTTAAAGGGGCCGTTTCCTTAACACGGTATTAATTGGGATCTTCACCCTCCTGTGGATGCCCAGCCCCTTACACTTCTATTCTGACGCTCTCCTGGCCGGCTTCCCACGTTCCGCCCTCCGTAAACTTGAGCTCCTCCGAAGCTCTTCTGCCCCCGTGTCCTAACTCGCACCGAGTCCCGTTCACCCATCACCCCCTGTTGCTCGCTGACCTACATTGACTCCCGGTCCGGCAATGCCTCGATTTCAATATTCCCATCTTCCTGTTCAAATACCTCCGTGGCCTCCTCGCCCCCTCTCCCTATCTCTGTAAACTCCGCCAGCCCCACAACCCTCCCAGATCTCGGCGCTCCTCCAATTCTGGCCTCTTGCGCATCCCCCGATTTCCATCGCTCCACCATTGGTGGCCGTGCCTTCAGCTGCCTGGGCCCTGAGCTCTGGGATTCCCTCCCTAAACCTCTCTGCCTCTCTCTCCTCCTTTAAGACGCTCCTTAAAACCGACCTCTTTGACCAAGCTTTTGGTCGCCTGTCCCAATATCTCCTGATGTGGCTCGGTGTTGAATTTTCTCTGACAATCGCTCCTGTGAAGCACCTTGGGACATTAAAGGCGCTATATCAATGCAAGTTGTTGTTGTTAGAGGGGTTGGAAAATCTGTGGTGGGGAGGGGAAGGCGAGGCCTTGCCTTCGGCACAGGCTGGGATCGCACTGCTCATTTTATTTTTATGGCTGAGCTGTGCTGCGTTCACAGGAGGCTGTTCGACCAGGGTGTGCAGCATGATTTCAGCGTTATGTCAATTAGGGCACTGACTCCCCACCCTTGCATCTCGCACCCTCTGCCCCAGGAATCCAACATCACCACTGATAGGCCCACTCAAAGCCAGGCAACATATCCACCCTCACTTCCTGGCCTTTGACAGGATTATCTGAGGTGTGGTTGGTTGGTATGAATGCGAGCAGATGCTGTGTGGCGCCATAACTGGAGCCGAGGGCAGCCTTGAGCCATTCAGCCCATCGCCCCGTGCTCTCTCTCTGAAAGTCCTCTCCCCTTAGTCCCGTTCCCCTGCCCTTTTAAACTTTAATTTCCCAAATATTTACCCATTTCCCTTTTAAAAGCTACTCTGGACTCTGCTACCACCGCTGTTTCTGGCCGGATAGTCCCTGTCCAACAGGCCTCTGTGTAAAAGATATTCTCCCGGCCTCGCGCACGCTTCCTCTGACGATGATCTGAAATTGAAGCCTTCTGGATACTGACTCACCGACCGGTGCTAACGGTCGATGTGTCCGTGACGAGAGCGCGGGCGGAAGGAGGCGGTGACGATACAAAGCTAGGTGGGACAGTAAGCTGTGAGGAGCACACATAGAGTCTGCAAAGAGATATAGACAGGTTCAGTGAGTGGGCAGTAAGGTGGCAGATGGAGTATAATGTGGGGAAATGTGAAATTATCCACTTTGGTCGGAAGAATAAAAAAAGCCGAATATTTTTTATAAGTTGAGAGATTAGTAAATGTTAGTGTTCAGAGGGATTGGGGTGTCCTTGTACACGAATCACAGAAAGTTAACATGCAGGTACAGCAAGCAATTAGGAAGGCAAATGGCATGTTGGCCTTTATTGCAAGGGGGTTGGAGTATAAGAGTAAGGAAGTCTTGCTACAATTGTACAGGGCCTTGGTGAGACCACACCTGGAGTACTGCGCACAGTTTTGGACTCCTTATCTAAGGAAGGATATACTTGCCTTGGAGGCGGTGCAACGAAGGTTCACTAGATTGATTCCTGGGATGAGAGGGCTGTCCTATGAGGAGAGATTGAGTAGATTGGGCCTATACTCTCTGGCGTTTAGAAGAATGAGAGGCGATCTCATTGAAATGTATAAGATTCTGAGGGGGATTGACAGGGTAGATGCTGAGAGGCTGTTTCCCCCTGGCTGGAGAGTCTAGAACCAGGGGTCACAGTCTCAGGATAAGGGGTCGGCCATTTAGGACTGAGATGAGGAGGAATTTCTTCACTCAGAGGGTGGTGAATCTTTGGAATTCTCTGCCCCAGAGGGCTGTGGAGGCTCAGTCGTTGAGTATATTCGAGGCTTAAATCGATAGATTTTTGGATATTAAGGGAATCAAGGGATATGGGGATCGGGCGGGGAAGGCGGAGTTCAGGTCGATGATCAGCCATGATATTGAATGGAGGAGCAGGCTCGAGGGGCCGAATGGCCGACTCCTGCTCCTAATTCTTAAGTTCTTGTGTGAGACGGTCGGGAGGCGGGGGGTGAGTTCTGTAAACAGGGGAATGGGTTTGCGGATTTAATGGGGTATTTTCTCTGTTCCCTCAAAGCTCTTGTCGGCCATCAGAAGCAGTCAGTCCTGTTAAATCCACGACGGTGATGATTCACATGGCCGAACAGCCGGATCCCAGCCTGTGTCTGAGAGCGGCACTGAATGCAGCTTGGCAGCTCGCCATCTCCCCACGGGGGACTTGGGCGGTGTTTCGAAAGCCTTTATTTAGCCGCCGATACCCAAATCGCTGCCGTTTTTGTCTTGTTTGTGAAGCTCTGCAGGTGGTGCGGTCGCTCGCCCCGGGGGGGGAGAGCAGGGCTGGGGAGGAACTGAAAGCTGCCTGCTCACTGGGCGATAAGCGATGGCGCGTGGCACCAGCTGCCCTGCACTGAATCAGCACAGACCAAGACTGCGGTTTCACACACGAGCAGGACAGGAAGCTGAGAAGCAACGTTAACCGTTCACATTCTGGGACACGACACACAGCAACAGAAAAACATCTCATTGTCTGGACTGGGACACTCAGCAAAACTGAACTCCAGCTCTTCACCCCCTTGGCTGTTTCTCTGCCTTTTTATGCTTTCTATTAATTACATCTTCCCCGGTCCAGGTTTATCTCCCTCTTCAGCCCACCTCCCATCGTCCGCCCTCCATAAACCTCAGTTCATCCAAGACTCCACTGCCCCCGTGTCCTAACTCGCGCCGAGTCCCGCTTACCCATCGTCCACTGTTGCTCGCTGACCTACATTGGCTCCCGGTCCGGCAACGCCTCGATTTTAAAATTCTCCATCCTTGTTTTCAAATCCCTCCGTGACCTCCTCGCCCCCCCCCCTCCCTATCTCTGTAACCACCTCCAGCCCCCACAACCCTCCGAGATCTCTGTGCTCCTCCAATTCTGGCCTCTTGCTCATCCCCCGATTTCCATCGCTCCACCATTGGCGGCCGCGCCTTCAGCTGCCTGGGCCCCGAGCTCTGGAATTCCCTCCCTAAACCTCTCCGCCTCTCTCTCTCCTCCTTTAAGATGCTCCTTTAAACCTCTTTGAACAAGCTTTTGGTCACCTGTCCTAATATCTCCTTATGTGGCTCGGTGTCAAATTTTGTCTGATAATCGCTCCTGTGAAGCGCCCTGGGACGTTTTACTACATTAAAGGCGCTGGATAAATACAAGTTGTTGTTGTTGAACTTATTCCTTTTATTCCGATCATTCCGTCCCCTCCAGGACATGTGCCTGGTTTGGTCCTGAGGCACATAGTTCAAAGAAGGCCCAGGTTTCATCCCCCCGGTCTGTGCTCACCCATAAAGAACCCCCACTGGCTTGCCTGCACCCTAACTGAGGGGGGGCTGAGATTAACTGTACCACCTGTCCTGCCGAGGTTAAGTATATAAGAATGTAACAACATTAGAAATAGGAGCAGGAGTCGGCCATTCGGCCCCTCGAGCCTGCTCCGCCATTCAATAAGATCATGGCTGATCTTCGACCTCAACCCCACCTTCCCGCACTATCCCCATATCTCTCGATTCCCTTAATATCCAAAAATCGATCGATCTCAGCCTTGAATATACTCAACCACTGAGCCTCCACAGCCCTCTGGGGTAGAGAATTCCAAAGATTCTCCACCCTCTGAGTGAAGAAATTTCTCCTCATCTCAGTCCTAAATGGCCGACCCCTTATCCTGAGACTGTGACCCCTGGTTCTAGACTCTCCAGCCAGGGGAAAACATCCTCCCAGCATCTACTCCGTCAATCCCCCTCAGAATTTTAGACATTTCAATGAGATCACCTCTCATTCTTCCAGGGAATATAGGACTAATCTACTCAACCTCTCCTCATAGGGCAATCCCCCCAATCCCAGGAACCAGTCTGGTGAACCTTTGTTGCACTCCCTCTGCGGCAAGTATATCCTTCCTCAGGTAAGGAGACCAAAACTGTACACAATACTCCAGGTGTGGTCTCACCAGGGCCCTATATAATTGAGGTCAACGAACTCATCCCAGACCAGAGATGGAATCTCCCATTTCACTTGGTGCCCAGTGATCGGGAGGTTATTTATTGAAGGAATCAAGGGTTTCAATGAATTCTCCGCAGCAGAATAAACAGGGGTCATTTCAACCTTCGGATATGCTGTAGAATGGGTGCTATTGAATAACCCACCCATTGAAAAAGAAATTTGTGTGTGTTGCATAATGGGCGGCTATGTCAATATTGCCCATTTCACACTATCACCTGGACAGGGGTATGGTCCCTGGGCTGTTCCTGAGCCAAGATAAAGCAGCCCGCTTGATCGGCACCCCATCCACCACCTAAAACACCCACACCCTCCACCGCCGGCGTACCGTGGCTGCAGTGTGTACCATCTACAGGATGCACTGCAGCAACTCGCCAAGGCTTCTTCGTCAGCACCTCCCAAACCCGCGACCTCTTCCACCTAGAAGGACAAGGGCAGCAGGCGCACGGGAACACCACCACCTCCAAGTTCCCCTCCGAGTCACACACCATCCTGACTTGGAAATATATCGGGCCATTCCTTCATCGTCGCTGGGTCAAAATCCTGGAACTCCCTCCCTAACAGCACTGTAGGAGCACCTTCACCACACGGACTGCAGCGGTTCAAGAAGGCGGCTCACCACCACCTTCTCGAGGGGCGATTAGGGGATGGGCAATAAATGCTGGCCTTGCCAGGGACGCCCACATCCCGAGAATGAATATATTAAAAATGATTTAAGATTAGCTTCCAGGTTTCCAGCGTCATTCCCTTCCCAGCCTTGCCCTGCCCCTATCCTGCATTCTGATTGGTTTTGGACTGGATAAATGTTAGGAGAGGGGAGGAAAATCAGTTGGAGATATCAGTGAAAGAAATGGGAGCAGGGGGAGTAATTTTAACTTTGGAGGAACGGTCTAAAACAGGCAATAAAGGGTCAGGCCGCTGTTATACATCTCTCCCTATTTTCAACATCTAACAGGCAGCTGATTTGACATTGCCCAGTTTATACTGTCACCCAAAGTCAACATTTACCCCAGGGAGTTGATTTTATAAGTATCGATCATAAAGAACTGTCGCAGGTTTAAACTGACAGCCGCTCGCCCACAGAATTCGGACTAGTATTAATTTTTAAACTAGTTTCAAGGTGTCAGCCGTGTCTCAGAGGGTCACACACTCTCCCTCGCTTCTGGGTCAGCAGGTTAGGGGTTCAAGACCCCACTCCAGAGACTTGATCACATAATTCAAGCTGACACTCCCAGTGCCAGTGCTGAGGGAGCGGCGCACTGTCGGAGGGGCGGTACTGAGGGAGCGCCGCACTGTCGGAGGGGCGGTACTGAGGGAGCGTCACACTGTCGGAGGGGCGGTACTGAGGGAGCGCAGCACTGTTGGAGGGGCGGTACTGAGGGAGCGCCGCACTGTCGAAGGGGCAGTACTGAGGTAGCGCCCCACTGTCGGAGGGGCGGTACTGAGGGAGCGCCGCACTGTCGGAGGGGCAGTACTGAAGGAGCGCTGCACTGTCGGAGGGGCAGTACTGAGGGAGCGTCGCACTGTGGGAGGGGCAGTACTGAGGGAGCGCCGCACTGTCGGAGGGGCAGTACTGAGGGAGCGTCGCACTGTCGGAGGGGCTGTACTGAGGGAGCGCCGCACTGTCGGAGGGGCTGTACTGAGGGAGCGCCGCACTGTCGGAGGGGCAGTACTGAGGGAGCGCCGCACTGTCGGAGGGGCAGTGCTGAGGGAGCGCCGCGCTGTCGGATGAGCAGTACTGAGGGAGTGCCGCACTGTCGGAGGGGCAGTACTGAGGGAGCGCAGCACTGTCAGAGGTGCAGTACTGAGGGAGCGCCGCACTGTCAGAGGTGCTGTCTTTCAGATGTGACGTTAAACCGAGGCCCCTTCAAGTGGATGTAAAAGATCGAAGAAGAGCAGGGGGGAGTTCTCCCTGGCGTCCTGGCCAATATTTATCACTCAACCAACATTACTAAAAGAAAGATTATCTGCTTGTTTGTGGGAGCTTGCTGTGCGCAAATTGGCTGCGCATTTCCTGCATTACAACAGTGACTACACCTCAAAAAATATTTAATTGGCTGTAAAGCGCTTTGGGACATCCTGAGGTCATGAAAAGTGCTGTATAAATGCGAGTCTTTCTTTTTTTCAAAGCAAAGGGTGCTCGCACTTAATGAGTGCATCGAACGGTCAGGACATTTTAACTTGACTGAAATTGTATCCCAGTGAGTGATTTCAGGAGAGATGGGGAGGGTTTAAATTTACATAAAACACCAACGTGCGAAGCCAGATATTGTTTCTCTTTTCACAGAATCTCACAGCACAGAAGGAGGCCATTCGGCCCATCGTGCCTGTGCCGGCTCTTTGAAAGAGCTCTCCAATTAGTCCCACTCTCCCCCTGCTCTTTCCCCACAGCCCTGCAAATTTTTCCCCTTCAAGTATTTATCCGATTCCCTTTTGAAAGTTACTATTGAATCTGCTTCCACCGCCCTTTCAGGCAGCGCGTTCCAGATCGCAACAACTCGCTGCGTAAAAAACATTCTCCTCATCTCCCCCTCTGGTTCTTTTGCCAATCACTTTAACTCTGTGTCCTCTGGTTACTGACCCTCCTGCCACTGGAAACTCTCTCCTTATTTACTCGATCAGAACCCTTCATGATTTTAAACGCCTCGATTAACTCTCCTCTTAACCTTCTCTGCTCTAAGCAGAACAATCCCAACCTCTCCAGTCTCTCCACATAACTGAAGTCCCTCATCCCCTGGTATCATTCTGGTAAATCTCCTCTGCACCCTCTCCAAGGCGTTGACATCCTTCTTTAAGTGTTTTATCGGAACCTAGTTACTTTTTACAGTAATTTGTCATTTTAAAAAAAAACCTTGCAACGAGTCAGAACTGTGTTGGACATGAGCTGTCAGTGGAACTTTGTCATCCTGTCACTTCCCCCTTTCAGTTCCACTGACAGAACCTAGACTCCTACGACTGATCATGAGCCTCATAAAACCAAAGCAGCTGCCAAAATGAAAGGAATAAAAAGACTCCCATTTCTCCAGCGCCTTTCACCACCTCAGGACGTCCCAAAGCACTTCACAGCCAATGAAGTACTTTTTTTGAAGTGTGGTCACTGTTGTAATGTAGGAAATGCGGCAGCCAATTTGGGCACAGCAAGCTCCCACAAACTGCACCGTGATAATAACTTGTTTTTCTAGTGATGTTAGTTGAGGGATAAATGTTCATCCGGGACACCAGGGAGAACGCCCCCTGCTCTTCTTCGAAATAATGCTTGTACAGCTAACTAAGAGGCCTTAGTTAAGCATTTCATCCGAAAAACTACCTCTGACAGTGCAGCACTCCCTCAGTACCGCCCCTCTGACAGTGCAGCACTCCCTCAGTACCGCCCCTCCGACAGTGCGGCGCTCCCTCAGTACCGCCCCTCCGACAGTGCAGCACTCCCTCAGTACTGCCCCTCCGACAGTGCGGCACTCCCTCAGTACTGCCCCTCCGACAGTGCGGAGCACCCTCAGTACTGCCCCTCCGACAGTGCGGCGCTCCCTCAGTACTGCCCCTCCGACAGTGCAGAGCACCCTCAGTACTGCTCCTCCGACAGTGCAGCGCTCCCTCAGTACTGCCCCTCCGACAGTGCGGAGCACCCTCAGTACTGCCCCTCCGACAGTGCAGCGCTCCCTCAGTGCTGCCCCTCCGACAGTGCGGCGCTCCCTAAGTGCTGCCCCTCCGACACTGCGGTGCTCCCTCAATACTGCCCTACGACAGTGCGGCGCTCCTCAGTGCTGCCCCTCCGACAATGCGGCGCTCCCTCAGTACTGCCCCTCCAACAGTGCGGCACTCCGTCAGCACTGCACTGGGAGTGTCAGCCTGGATTACAGGCTTGACTCTCTGGAGTGGGACTCGAACCCACGACCTTCTGAATCAGAGGTGAGAGTGCTACCCACTGAGCCACAGCGAAAGGTCAGAACTTTGGGAGCCAGCGCCCATTGATGAATCAGTTCATGTGGAAGTGGTTCTCCAGTGTAGATGGGGTGCTATTGGCATTTATTGGGAAATCTCATGAGAACGATGGTGACACCCATCACCCCCTGTTGCTCACTGACCTACATTGACTCCCGGTCTGGCAACGCCTCGATTTTTTAATTCTCATCCTCCTGTTCAAATCCCTCCATGGCCTCCTCGCCCCCCCTCCCTATCTCTGTAACCTGCTCCGGCCGCACAACTCTCCGAGATCTCTGCGCTCCTCCAATTCTGGCCTCTTGCACATCCCCCGATTTCCATCGCTCCACCATTGGCGGCCGTGCCTTCAGCTGCCTGGGCCCCGAGCTCTGGAATTCCCTCCCTAAACCTCTCCACCTCGCCACCTCTCTGTCCTCCTTGAAGACATTCCTTAAAACTCCACGACCCCGCTCCCCGGCCGCTCCCACACATAGGGCTGGATGTTGTCTTGGGGTCGGGTTGGGGTCGTGTAATCCGCATTTCGTGTTTCCCCCCCCGACTCCAGATTAATGTGGACGCCTGATGCAACTTTCACTTAATTGGGCAATTGAGTTGCAGCATGTGGGAACCCATGAACTGATTAGTGTTTTCAGTCTGAAAGTCGCCTCTGATGATGTCATCATTGCTGACTGCCTAGTCTCAGAGACTGTTGGTGGAGAGAGAGAGAGAGAGAGAGAGAATTTTTTTGCCAAGCAAGTCCTCCCAGGCAGTCTCTGAAGACATTCAATGCAGCAGCATCAGAGGCGACTTTCAGACCTAATACCACTACTACCTTCATCACATCTCCGTTGTAATAGTGGACCTGCAGCTGATAGTCAGCTATCCACTTGTGCTCCCGCCAGGTTTCACTGGCGTGTTTCACACCAGGCGTGCTTCACGTCAGAAGAGGGTTAAACTAGCTACAGCGTTTCAAAATGGCATTACAGAGCCAATTTAGAGCTTGTTAAGGGCTTTAATGGCCTCTCCCGCCTCTTGAAGGCGGGACGGAGTCGGGAACCCCGCGACTGATTCTGTCAAAATTGCGTGGAGGCGGGATGGAGTCGGGATGGGGTAGGAAACCCCGACCCCGCAAATTTAACCCCCCCACACGCCTCCAAACCCGACTCCATGGGTCATTGAAAATCCAGCCCATAGCGTCCCCCCAACCACGTCCTCCATCACGCCAGTCTTTGTCAAATCCTATTGACTCCATGAACTTGGCTCATAGCATAAGAACAATACATAAGAAATAGGAGCAGGGCTCGGCCATTTGGCCCCTCGAGCCTGCTCCACCATTCAATAAGATCATGGCTGATCTTCGACCTCATCTCCACTTTCCTGCACTATCCCCATATCCCTTGATTCCCTTAATATTCAAAAATCTATCGATCTCTGTCTTGCATATACTCAACGACTGAGCCTCCGCAGCCCTCTGGGGTAGAGAATTCCAAAGATTCACCACCCTCTGAGTGAAGAAATTCCTCCTCATCTCAGTCCTCAATGGCCGACCCCTTATCCTGAGACTGTGACCCCTGGTTCTAGACTCTCCAGCCAGGGGGAAACATTCTCCCTGCATCTACCCTGTCAAGCCCTGTAAGAATTTTGTATGTTTCAATGAGATCACCTCTCATTCTTCTAAACTCTAGAGAATATAGGCCTAGTCTACTCAATCTCTCCTCATAGGACAATCCCCCCCATCCCAGGAACCAGTCTGGTGAACCTTCGATGCACTCCCTCTATGGCAAGTATATCCTTTCTTAGGTAAGGAGACCAAAACTGTACACAATACTCCAGGTGTGGTCTCACCAGGGCCCTATATAATTGCAGTAAGATGTCTTTACTCTTATACTCAAATCCTCTTGTAATAAAGGCCAACATACCATTTGCTTTCCTAATTCCTCATCAAACCCCCTGAGCCGTCTCCGTCCACCTTTTCTAAAAGATCTCCCATCACCCCTTCCAGTGCAAACATTCCTCTCCCTCTGACTCGGAATTCTATCCCCCATTCCCAGTTGGAATGAGAGATTTATGTTGGATAAGGATGTTAAGGGCTATGGAGCCAAGCCATGGTCTCCTTAACTAAGGAAGGACATACTTGCCTTGGAGGCGGTGCAACAAAGGTTCACTAGATTGATCCAGGGATGAGAGGGCTGTCCTATGAGGAGAGATTGTGTAGATTGGGCCTCTACTCTCTGGAGTTTAGAAGAATGAGAGGTGATCTCATTGAAACATATAAGATTCTGAGGGGAATTGACAGGGTAGATGCTGAGAGGTTGTTTCCCCTGGCTGGAGAGTCCAGAACTAAGGCATAATCTCAGGATAAGGGGTCGGCCATTCAGGACTGAGATGAGGAGGAATTTCTTCACAGAGGGTGGTGAATCTTTGGAATTCTCTACCCCAGAGGGCTGTGGATGCTGAATCGTTGAGTATATTCAAGGCTGAGATCGATAGATTTTTGGAGTCCAGGGGGATCAAGGGATAGGGGGATAGGGCGGGAAAGTGGAGTTGGGATCGAAGATCAGCCATGATCTTATTGGATCAGGCTCAAGGGCCGAATGGCCTCCTCCTATTCGTATAGAAGCCCATCATTCCCTCAGTACACCCAGGAACTCTGAATTCTTTCCCAGAACCACGAACTCTAACTGCCTCACCTCCGACCCTCAACAGTCCCCCTAAAAGCCCACCTATCGCGACCCTTCCTTCAGTCTCCAGCCCACCCCAGGGGCTCCCTACCCTTGTTTGGTGTCATACTCTCCAATCTGTGAAGTGCTCTTCCATGTTCAGAGCAGATAAAAGTGCCAGAAGTTCATCAGAGAGCAAAACCAAGAACAAGACTCGTGAGGCCGAAGGACTCATCTCTCTTTTATTGAAATCTTCCGCATCACAGTGAAGCGCCAATCAGTCAATGGGCACCTTAAGGGGGAACATCGTGCAATATCGAAACTGCCATCGACGCTGCCTGCAAGAGAAGGCAAACCAGTCAGGGTTATGGTAGCATAGTGGTTATGTTACTGGACTAATAACCAAGCTCATGGTCTACAGAGCAGTAGTAATACCCGCCCTCCTATATGCCTCAGAGACATGGACCATGTACAGCAGGCACCTCAAAGCACTGGAGAGGTACCACCAACGCTGCCTCCGCAAGATCCTGCCAATCCATTGGCAGGATAGGCGCACCAACGTCAGTGTTCTCGTTCAGGCCAACATCCCCAGCATCGAAGCTTTGACCACGCTCGATCAGCTCCGATGGACGGGCCACATTGTCCGCACGCCCGATACGAGACTCCCAAAACAAGCGCTCCACTCGGAGCTCCGACACGGCAAGAGAGCCCCAGGTGGGCAGAGGAAACGCTTCAAGGACACCCTCAAAGCCTCCTTGAAAAAGTGCAACATCCCCACCGACACCTGGGAATCCCTGGCCCAAGACCACACAAAGTGGAGGAGAAGCATCCGGGAAGGCGCCGAACACCTCGAGTCTCTTCGCCGGGAGCCAGCGGGAAGCCAAGCGCAAACAGTGCAAGGAGCGCACGTCAACCCAAGCACCCCACCCACCCGCCCCTTTCAACCACCGTCTGCCCCACCTGTGACAGAGACTGTAGGTCCCGCATTGGACTCATCAGTCACCTGAGAACTCATTGTTTGTGTGGAAGCAAGTCGTCCTCGGTTCCGAGGGACTGCCTAAGAAGAAGAAGAATAACCTAGAGGCCTGGACTAATGATCTGTCGACGTGAGTTCAAATCCCACCACGGCAGCTGGGGAATTTAAATTCAGTCAATTAAATAAATCTGGAATAAAAAGCTAGCATCAGTAATGGTGACCATGAAACTACCAGATTGTCGTAAAACCCCATCTGGTTCACTAATGTCCTTTAGGGAAGAAAATCTACCGTCCTTACCCGGTCTGGCCTATATGTGACTCCAGACCCACAGCAATGTGGTTGACTCTTAACTGCCCTCTGAAATGGCCCAGTGAGCCAATCAGTTATACCAAACTGCTATCAGCGGTTCAAGAAGGCGGCTCACCACCACCTTCTCAGGGCAACTAGGGATGGGCGATCAATGCCGGGCCTTGCCAGAGATGTCCACATCCTGGGAATTAAGGTGAAAAAAAAGAACATTACTTTGAACTGCGAGGGGTCAAACTGCCAAAGAGGGTCAGTTTAAGACAGTGGTCTGGATGTCTTTCATAGAGAATGAGCAACATGTGGGGTGGGGGCAAAGAGATTGTTGGGTGGTACGATTGGCAGGAGGGCGGGAGGAGATGATTGCGAGGTCTTTCACGGTTGAAGAGCTGGGATGGGCCGAATGGCCATCGGCCGACCGCATCTCATTGGTGCTCCTATTATCTGCTGAAAAGGAACCACTGAATGGGTGACATGAATCTTGTCATTCATGTATGAAGTAATACTGGGCAGCCTGCTGGTGGCGCTGTCCAGGGAGAGTATAAATACTCGGGCATGGGCCCAGCTTGCTTAGGACATTCCTCAACAGGTACTAGTGAAGGACACAACTCGATCTCCATGTTGAAAAACAGTTGATTAAAGCTTTGTTTAATGCTTAGACCAAGTGCCTAGTAGTTTTCTTACATCAATGGGCTTGTGTGTTTGACTGACAGATCAGATCTGAGGAAATTAGGCCTTTAAGGAGAGATTCACGGATCTGGTAGGTTCGAAGGTTGGGATAAATTTCCCATTCCGGCACGGCATGGCAGAAATTGAGTCTCAGGCGACCACGAATGGAGAACAAATCCCAGACTGGGGGGGAGTGCAGCCCTGAAGCAGAAGATTTTGCCCCCAACCCATTGCGGCTGCCTGAACCAGGAGGGTCCCCCACACCCCTCCGAACCCACCTCACAGCTCGGACTCCTGGCCGGCATCCAGCAGCGACTGGACGGCGCAGGAGGACAGCATCAGGCCCGGCTGCGATGGTTCCTGCAGTCGAATAGCCCGGCCAATGTTTGCCGTCCAGACTCTCCAGTGCGGGACGCTCGCCAGCCTGAGACGGCACCTTCAGGACAGGAGGGGAAGGGAGGTTGGGAGGGAAGAGAATATCTAGGCGGGTTGGGTGGAAGGAGAACATTTGAAAGGATCTCGGTAAATACATACTTGCTCTCGTCGTCGTGGTAACGGACCGCCCCCACGAGGAAGGAATCGTCTGGAGTTTTCCAGCTGAAGTATTCCTGGAACTCGTTGAGATAGGATGTCCAATTGCAATTGGCGAAACATACCCGGTCGGACTCACAGCAGTAGAACTTCCACCTGTGGGCAGCACCGTAAACCATGGATTATTGATCCTGTGGCGACAGGCCTCTGAAACCCTCGGATGTTTATCCCACCCACACCATTGAGGGTTAACCACTGGGCAAAGAACGTCAGGCTACATCGACTGACCCGTGCCTCCGTTTCTGCTGTTGTTGAAGGGCTGAGGCCTCCAGAGTGTCAGAAAGAAAGGAAGGAAAGAGAGAAAGAAAGAAAGAAAGAAAGAAAGAAAGAAAGAGAGAAAGAAAGAAAGAGAGAGAGAAAGAAAGAAAGAAAGAAAGAAAGAGAGAAAGAGAGAAAGAGAGAAAGAGAGAAAGAAAGAAAGAGAGAAAGAGAGAAAGAAAGAAAGAAAGAAAGAGAGAAAGAAAGAAAGAGAGAGAGAAAGAAATAAAGAAAGAAGAAAGAGAGAGAGAAAGAAATAAAGAAAGAAGAAAGAGAGAGAGAAAGAAAGAAAGGGAGAAAGAAAGAAATAGAGAAGGAAAGAAAGGAAGAAAGAAAAAAAGAGAGAGAGAAAGAAGAAAGAGAGAAAGAAAGAAGAAAGAGAGCGAGAGAGAAAGAAAGAGAGAGAGAAAGAAAGAGAGAAAGAAAGAAAGAAAGAAAGAAAGAAAGAGAGAGAGAAAGAAAGAAGAAAGAGAGAGAGAAAGAAAGAAAGAGAGAAAGTAAGAAAGAGAGAAGGAAAGAAAGAAAGACGGAAAGACAGAAAGAAAGAGAAAAAGAAAGAGAGAAAGAAAGAAAAAAGAGAGAAAGAAAGAGAGAAAGACAGAAAGAAAGAGAGAAAGAAAGAGAGAAAGAAAAAATAGAGAAAGAAAGAGAGAAAGACAGAAAGAAAGAGAGAAAGAAAGAGAGAAAGACAGAAAGAAAGAGAGAAAGAGAGAGAGAAAGGAAGGAAGAAAGAAAGAAAGAAAGAAAGAAAGAAAGAAAGAAAGAAAGAAAGAAAGAGAGAGAGAAAGAAAGAAAGAGAGAGAGAAAGAAAGAAGAAAAAGAGAGAGAAAGAAAGAAAGAGAGAGAAAGAAAGAAAGAAAGAGAGAAAGTAAGAAAGAGAGAAGGAAAGAAAGAAAGACGGAAAGACAGAAAGAAAGAGAGAAAGAAAGAGAGAAAGAAAAAAGAGAGAAAGAAAGAGAGAAAGACAGAAAGAAAGAGAGAAAGAAAGAGAGAAAGACAGAAAGAAAGAGAGAAAGAGAGAGAGAAAGGAAGGAAGAAAGAAAGAAAGAAAGAAAGAAAGAAAGAAAGAAGGAAGGAAGGAAGGAAGGAAGGAAGGAAGGAAGGAAGGAAGGAAGAAAGAGTTGTAATGTAGGAAATGCGGCAGCCAATTTGCGCACAGCAAGATCCCAGAAACAGCAACGTGATAATGACCACATAATCTGTTCTAGGATAAATTTTGAGCAGGACACCAGGGAGAACTCCCATGCTTTCTTCCAATATAACGCCATATTATAAAAAGGATATAGAAGCACTGGAGATGGTGCAGAGAAGATTTACAAGGATGATACCAGAAATGCGAGGGTATACATATCAGGAAAGGATGAACAGGCTGGGTCTCTTTTCTCTTGAAAAAGAAGGCTGAGGGGTGACCTAATAGAGGTCTTTAAAATTATGAAAGGTTTTGATAGAGAGGATACAGGGAGAGTGTTTCCACTTGTGGGGAAGAGCAAAACTAGACGCCATCAATATAAAATAGTCACCAAGAAATCCAATAAGGAATTCAGGAGAAACTTCTTTACCCAGACAGTGGTGAGAATGTGGAACTCGCTACCACAGGGAGTGGTTGAAGGGAATAGTATGGATGCATTTAAGGGGAGGCTGGATAAACACATGAGGGAGAAGGGAATAGAGGGTCATGCTGATAGATTTAGATGAGGAAAGACGGGAGGAGGCTCGAGTGGAGCATAAACACCGGAATAGACTGGTTGGGCCGAATGGCCTGTTTCTGTGCCGTATATCCTATATAATTCAATAGTGGCCGTGGAATCTTTTATGTCCGCCTGAGAGGGCAGACGGGCCCTCGGTTTAAAATTTCATCCAAAAGATGACACCTCCGACAGTGCAGCACTCCCTCAGTACTGCCCCTCCGACAGTGCGGTGCTCCCTCAGTAATAACACTCCGACAGTGCGGCGCTCCCTCAGTACTGCCCCTCCAACAGTGCTGCGCTCCCTCAGTACTGCCCCTCCGACAGTGCTGCGCTCCCTCAGTACTGCCCCTCTGACAGTGCAGCGCTCCCTCAGTACTGCCCCTCCAACAGTGCAGCGCTCCCTCAGTACTGACCCTTCAACAGTGCTGCGCTCCCTCAGTATTGCCCCTCCGACAGTGCTGTGCTCCCTCAGTACTGTCCTTCTGACAGTGTAGCGCTCCCTCAGTACTGCCCCTCTGACAGTGCGGTGCTCCCTCAGTACCGCCCCTCTGACAGTGCAGCGCTCCCTCATTACTGCCCCTCCAACAATGCAGTACTCCCTCAGTACTGCCCCCCGACAGTACGGCGCTCCCTCAGTACTGCCCCTCTGACAGTGCAGCGCCACCTCAGTACTGTCCCTCTGACAGTGCAGCGCTCCCTCAGTACTGCCCATCTGACACTGCAGTGCTCCCTCAGTACTGCCCCTCCAACATGTGCAGCACTCCCTCAGTACTGCCCCTTCGACAGTGCAGCACTCCCTCAGTACTGCCCCTCTGACAGTGCTGCGCTCCCTCAGTACTGCCCCTGCGACAGTGCTGTGCTCCCTCAGTACTGCCCCTCTGAGAGTGCAGCGCTACCTCAGTACTGTCCTTCTACAGTGTAGCGCTCCCTCAGTACTGCCCCTCTGACACTGCAGCGCTCCCTCAGTACTGCCCCTCCAACAGTGCAGCACTCCCTCAGTACTGTCCCTCTGACAGTGCGGCGCTCTCTCAGAACTGCCCCTCCGACAGTGCGGCGCTCCCTCAGTACTGCCCCTTCGATAGAGCAGCATTCCCTCAGTACTGCCCCTCCGACAGTGCTGTGCTCCCTCACTACTGCCCCTCTGACAGTGCAGCGTTACCTCAGTACTGTCCTTCTGACAGTATAGTGCTCCCTCAGTACTGCCCCTCTGACACTGCAGCGCTCCCTCAGTACTGCCCCTCAAACAGTGCAGCACTCCCTCAGTACTGTCCCTCCGACAGTGCAGCGCCCCCTCAGTACTGCCCCCCGACAGTGCTGCGCTCCCTCAGTACTGCCCCTCCGACAGTGCGGCGCTCCCACAGTACTGCCCGTCCGACAGAGCAGCGCCCCCTCAGTACTGACCCCCGACAGTGCTGCGCTCCCTCAGTACTGCCCCTCTGACAGTGCAGCGCTCCCTCAGTACTGACCCTTCAACAGTGCTGCGCTCCCTCAGTATTGCCCCTCCGACAGTGCTGTGCTCCCTCAGTACTGCCCCTCTGACAGTGCAGCGCTACCTCAGTACTGTCCTTCTGACAGTGTAGCGCTCCCTCAGTACTGCCCCTCTGACAGTGCGGTGCTCCCTCAGTACCGCCCCTCCGACAGTGCAGCGCTCCCTCATTACTGCCCCTCCAACAATGCAGTACTCCCTCAGTACTGCCCCCCGACAGTACGGCGCTCCCTCAGTACTGCCCCTCTGACAGTGCAGCGCCACCTCAGTACTGTCCCTCTGACAGTGCAGCGCTCCCTCAGTACTGCCCATCTGACACTGCAGTGCTCCCTCAGTACTGCCCCTCCAACATGTGCAGCACTCCCTCAGTACTGCCCCTTCGACAGTGCAGCACTCCCTCAGTACTGCCCCTCTGACAGTGCTGCGCTCCCTCAGTACTGCCCCTCCGACAGTGCTGTGCTCCCTCAGTACTGCCCCTCTGAGAGTGCAGCGCTACCTCAGTACTGTCCTTCTACAGTGTAGCGCTCCCTCAGTACTGCCCCTCTGACACTGCAGCGCTCCCTCAGTACTGCCCCTCCAACAGTGCAGCACTCCCTCAGTACTGTCCCTCTGACAGTGCGGCGCTCTCTCAGAACTGCCCCTCCGACAGTGCGGCGCTCCCTCAGTACTGCCCCTTCGATAGAGCAGCATTCCCTCAGTACTGCCCCTCCGACAGTGCTGTGCTCCCTCAGTACTGCCCCTCTGACAGTGCAGCGCTACCTCAGTACTGTCCTTCTGACAGTATAGTGCTCCCTCAGTACTGCCCCTCTGACACTGCAGCGCTCCCTCAGTACTGCCCCTCAAACAGTGCAGCACTCCCTCAGTACTGTCCCTCCGACAGTGCAGCGCCCCCTCAGTACTGCCCCCCGACAGTGCTGCGCTCCCTCAGTACTGCCCCTCCGACAGTGCGGCGCTCCCACAGTACTGCCCGTCCGACAGAGCAGCGCCCCCTCAGTACTGACCCCCGACAGTGCTGCGCTCCCTCAGTACTGCCCCTCTGACAGTGCAGCGCTCCCTCAGTACTGCCCCTCCAACAGTGCAGCGCTCCCTCAGTACTGACCCTTCAACAGTGCTGCGCTCCCTCAGTATTGCCCCTCCGACAGTGCTGTGCTCCCTCAGTACTGCCCCTCTGACAGTGCAGCGCTACCTCAGTACTGTCCTTCTGACAGTGTAGCGCTCCCTCAGTACTGCCCCTCCGACAGTGCGGTGCTCCCTCAGTACCGCCCCTCCGACAGTGCAGGGCTCCCTCATTACTGCCCCTCCAACAATGCAGTACTCCCTCAGTACTGCCCCCCGACAGTACGGCGCTCCCTCAGTACTGCCCCTCTGACAGTGCAGCGCCACCTCAGTACTGTCCCTCTGACACTGCAGTGCTCCCTCAGTACTGCCCCTCCAACAGTGCAGCACTCCCTCAGTACTGCCCCTTCGACAGTGCAGCACTCCCTCAGTACTGCCCCTCTGACAGTGCTGCGCTCCCTCAGTACTGCCCCTGCGACAGTGCAGCACTCCCTCAGTACTGTCCCTCTGACACTGCAGCGATCCCTCAGTACTGCCCCTCCAACAGTGCAGCACTCCCTCAGTACTAACCCTCCAACAGTGCAGTACTCCCTCAGTACTGCCCCTCTGACAGTGCAGGGCTTCCTCAGTACTGTCCCTCTGACAGTGCAGTGCTTCCTCAGTACTGTCCCCCGACAGTGGGGCGCTCCCTCAGTACTGCCCCTCCGACAGTGCGGCGCTCCCTCAGTACTGCCCCTCCGACAGTGCGGCGCTCCCTCAGTACTGCCCCACCGACAGTGTGGCACTCCCTCAGTACTGCCCCACCGACAGTGCAGCGCCCCCTCAGTACTGCCCCCCGACAGTGCTGCGCTCCCTCAGTACTATCCCTCCAACAGTACAGTACTCCCTCAGTACTGCCCCTCCGACAGTGCAGCGCCCCCTCAGTACTGCCCCACCACAGTGCTGCGCTCCCTCAGTACTGCCCCTCCAACAGTGCAGCGCTCCCTCAGTACTGCCCCTCCAACAGTGCAGCGCTCCCTCAGTACTGACCCTTCAACAGTGCTGCGCTCCCCCAGTACAGCCATTCCGACAGTGCTGTGCTCCCTCAGTACTGCCTCTCTGACAGTGCAGCGCTACCTCAGTACTGTCCTTCTGACAGTGTAGCGCTCCCTCAGTACTGCCCCTCTGACACTGCAGCGCTCCCTCAGTACTGCCCCTCCAACAGTGCAGCACTCCCTCAGTACTGTCCCTCTGACACTGCGGCGCTCCCTCAGTACTGTCCCTCCGACAGTGCGGCGATCCCTCAGTACTGCCCCTTCGACAGTGCAGCACTCCCTCACTACTGCCCCTCCGACAGTGCTGCGCTCCCTCAGTACTGACCCTCCGACAGTGCAGCGCTCCCTCAGTACTGCTCATCTGACACTGCAGTGCTCCCTCAGTACTGCATCTCCAACAGTGCAGCACTCCCTCAGTACGGCCCCTTCGACAGTGCAGCACTCCCTCAGTACTGCCCCTCCGACAGTACTGCGCTCCCTCAGTACTGCCCCTGCGACAGTGCAGCACTCCCTCAGTACTGCCCCTCTGACACTGCAGCGATCCCTCAGTACTGCCCCTCCAACAGTGCAGCACTCCCTCAGTACTATCCCTCCAACAGTACAGTACTCCCTCAGTACTGCCCCTCTGACAGTGCAGCGCTTCCTCAGAACTCTCCCTCTGACAGTGCAGGGCTTCCTCAGTACTGTCCCTCTGACAGTGCAGTGCTTCCTCAGTACTGTCCCCCGACAGTGGGGCGCTCCCTCAGTACTGCCCCTCCGACAGTGCGGCGCTCCCTCAGTACTGCCCCTCCGACAGTGCGGCGCTCCCTCAGTACTGCCCCACCGACAGTGTGGCACTCCCTCAGTACTGCCCCACCGACAGTGCAGCGCCCCCTCAGTACTGCCCCCCGACAGTGCTGCGCTCCCTCAGTACTATCCCTCCAACAGTACAGTACTCCCTCAGTACTGCCCCTCCGACAGTGCAGCGCCCCCTCAGTACTGCCCCACCACAGTGCTGCGCTCCCTCAGTACTGCCCCTCCAACAGTGCAGCGCTCCCTCAGTACTGCCCCTCCAACAGTGCTGCGCTCCCTCAGTACTGACCCTTCAACAGTGCTGCGCTCCCCCAGTACAGCCATTCCGACAGTGCTGTGCTCCCTCAGTACTGCCTCTCTGACAGTGCAGCGCTACCTCAGTACTGTCCTTCTGACAGTGTAGCGCTCCCTCAGTACTGCTCCTCTGACACTGCAGCGCTCCCTCAGTACTGCCCCTCCAACAGTGCAGCACTCCCTCAGTACTGTCCCTCTGACACTGCGGCGCTCCCTCAGTACTGTCCCTCCGACAGTGCGGCGATCCCTCAGTACTGCCCCTTCGACAGTGCAGCACTCCCTCACTACTGCCCCTCCGACAGTGCTGCGCTCCCTCAGTACTGCCCCTCCGACAGTGCAGCGCTCCCTCAGTACTGCTCATCTGACACTGCAGTGCTCCCTCAGTACTGCATCTCCAACAGTGCAGCACTCCCTCAGTACGGCCCCTTCGACAGTGCAGCACTCCCTCAGTACTGCCCCTCCGACAGTACTGCGCTCCCTCAGTACTGCCCCTGCGACAGTGCAGCACTCCCTCAGTACTGCCCCTCTGACACTGCAGCGATCCCTCAGTACTGCCCCTCCAACAGTGCAGCACTCCCTCAGTACTATCCCTCCAACAGTACAGTACTCCCTCAGTACTGCCCCTCTGACAGTGCAGCGCTTCCTCAGAACTCTCCCTCTGACAGTGCAGTGCTTCCTCAGTACTGTCTCCCGACAGTGGGGCGCTCCCTCAGTACTGCCCCTCCGACAGTGCGGCGCTCCCTCAGTACTGCCCCTCCGACAGTGCGGCGCTCCCTCAGTACTGCCCCTCCGACAGTGCGGCACTCCCTCAGTACTGACCCTTCAACAGTGCTGCGCTCCTTCAGTACTGCCCCTCCGACAGTGCTGTGCTCCCTCAGTTCTTTGAGGAAGTAACATATAGAGTGGATAAAGGGGAACCAGTGGACGTAGTGTATTTAGACTTCCAAAAGGCATTTGACAAGGTGCCACACAAAAGATTATTGCTTAAGGTAAAAAATCACGGGATTGGGGGTAATATTCTGGCATGGATAGAGGATTGGCTATCTAACAGAAAGCAAAGAGTTGGGATAAATGGTTCATTCTCAGACTGGCAATCAGTAACTAGTGGTGTTCCACAGGGGTCAGTGCTGGGTCCCCAACTCTTCACAATCTATATTAACGATTTGGAGGAAGGGACCAAGTGTAACATATCAAAATTTGCAGATGATACAAAGATGGGAGGGAAAGTAGTGAGTGAGGAGGACATAAAAAACCTGCAAGGGGACATAGACAGGCTAAGTAAGTGGGCAGAGATTTGGCAGATGGAATACAACACTGGAAAGTGTGAGGTGATGCACTTTGGCAGGAAAAATCCTAGAGCGATTTATTATCTTAATGGCAAGAAACTGGAGAGTACTGAAGTGCAAAGGGATCTGGGGGTCCTGGTGCACGAAACTCAAAAGGTTAGTATGCAGGTGCAGCAAGTGATTAAGAAGGCAAATGGAATGTTGGCTTTCATTGCTAGGGGGATAGAATATAAAAATAGGGAGGTATTGCTTCAGTTGTACAAGGTATTGGTGAGACCGCACCTGGAATACTGCATACAGTTTTGGTGTCCTTACTTAAGGAAAGACATCCTTGCTCTCGAGGCAGTGCAAAAAAGGTTCACTCGGTTAATCCCGGGGATGAGGGGGTGGTCATATGAGGAGAGGTTGGGTAGATTGGGACTCTACTCATTGGAGTTCAGAAGAATGAGAGGCGATCTTATTGAAACATATAAGATTGTGAAGGGGTTGGATCGGGTGGATGCGGGGAGGATGTTCCCGATGACGGGTGAGACGAGAACTAGGGGACATAGTCTTAGAATAAGGGGCTGCTCTTTCAAAACTGAGATGAGGAGGAACTACTTCACTCAGAGGGTGGTAGGTCCATGGAATATGCTGCCACAAAAAGCTGTAGAAGCTACAACATTAATTAAATTTAAAACAGAAATAGACAGTTTCCTAGAAGTAAAGGGCATTAAGGGTTACGGGGAGCGGGCAGGAATTTGGACATGAGTCTAGGTTCGGATCGGTCATGGCCCTGTGGGTAGTGGAGCGGGCCCAGGGACTGTGTAGCCTGATTCTGCTCCTATTTCGTGTGTGCAATTCTGTTAGATGCAGGAGATGGTTCTGTGATAGATAGTAGATTGGCGGTTAGGATCAGATCAGCCATGATCTTATTGAATGGCGGAGCAGGCTCGAGGGGCCGATTGGCCTACTCCTGCTCCTATTTCTTATGTTCTTATGTTCTTATGTTCTTAGTACTGCCGCTCTGACAGTGCAGCGCTACCTCAGTACTGTCCTTCTGACAGTGTTGCGCTCCCTCGGTACTGCCCCTCTGACACTGCAGCGCTCCCTCAGTACTGCCCCTCCAACAGTGCAGCACTCCCTCAGTACTGTCCCTCTGACAGTGCGGCGCTCCCTCAGTACTGCCCCTCCGACAGTGCGGCACTCCCTCAGTACTGCCCCTTCGACAGTGCAGCATTCCCTCAGTACTGCCCCTCCGACTGTGCTGTGCTCCCTCAGTACTGCCCCTCTGACAGTGCAGCGCTACCTCAGTACTGTCCTTCTGACAGTGTAGCGCTCGCTCAATACTGCCCCTCTGACACTGCAGCGCTCCCTCAGTACTGCCCCTCCAACAGTGCAGCACTCCCTCAGTACTGTCCCTCTGACAGTGCGGCGCTCCCTCAGTACTGCCCCTCCGACAGTGCGGCGCTCCATCAGTACTGCCCCTTCGACAGTGCAATACTCCCTCAGTACTGCCCCTTCGACAGTGCAGCATTCCCTCAGTACTGCCCCTCCGACAGTGCTGTGCTCCCTCAGTACTGCCCCTCTGACAGTGCAGCGCTACCTCAGTACTATCCTTCTGACAGTGTAGTGCTCCCTCAGTACTGCCCCTCTGACACTGCAGCGCTCCCTCAGTACTGCCCCTCAAACAGTGCAGCACTCCCTCAGTACTGTCCCTCCGACAGTGCAGCGCCCCCTCATTACTGCCCCCCGACAGTGCTGCACTCCCTCAGTACTGCCCCTCCGACAGTGCGGCGCTCCCACAGTACTGCCCGTCCGACAGTGCAGCGCCCCCTCAGTACTGACCCCCAACAGTGCTGCGCTCCCTCAGTACTGCCCCTCTGACAGTGCAGCGCTCCCTCAGTACTGCCCCTCTGACAGTGCAGCGCTCCCTCAGCACTGACCCTTCAACAGTGCTGCGCTCCCTCAGTATTGCCACTCCGACAGTGCTGTGCTCCCTCAGTACTGCCCCTCTGACAGTGCAGCGCTACCTCAGTACTGTCCTTCTGACAGTGTAGCGCTCCCTCAGTACTGCCCCTCTGACACTGCAGCGCTCCCTCAGTACTGCCCCTCCAACAGTGCAGCACTCCCGCAGTACTGTCCCTCTGACAGTGCGGCGCTCCCTCTGTACTGCCCCTCCGACAGTGCGGCGCTCCCTCAGTACTGCCCCTTCGACAGTGCAGCATTCCCTCAGTACTGCCCCTCCGACAGTGCTGTGCTCCCTCAGTACTGCCCCTCTGACAGTGCAGCGCTACCTCAGTACTGTCCTTCTGACAGTGTAGTGCTCCCCCAGTACTGCCCCTCTGACACTGCAGCGATCCCTCAGTACTGCCCCTCCAACAGTGCAGCACTCCCTCAGTACTGTCCCTCTGACAGTGCGGCGCTCCCTCAGTACTGCCCCTCCGACAGTGCGGCACTCCCTCAGTACTGCCCCTTCGACAGTGCAGCACTCCCTCAGTACTGCCCCTCCGACAGTGCTGCGCTCCCTCAGTACTGCCCTTCTGACACTGCAGCGCTCCCTCAGTACTGCCCCTCCAACAGTGCAGCACTCACTCAATACTGCCCCTTCGACAGTGCAGCTCTCCCTCAGTACTGCCCCTCCGACAGTGCGGCGCTCCCTCAGTACCGTCCCTCCGACAGTGCGGCGCTCCCTCATTACTGCCCCTCCGACAATGCAGTACTCCCTCAGTACTGCCCCCCGAAAGTGCGGCGCTCCCTCAGTACTGCCCCTCTGACAGTGCAGCGCTACCTCAGTACTGTCCCTCTGACAGTGCAGCGCTCCCTCAGTACTGCCCCTCTGACACTGCAGTGCTCCCTCAGTACTGCACCTCCAACAGTGCAGCACTCCCTCAGTACTGCCCCTTCGACAGTGCCGCACTCCCTCAGTACTGCCCCTCCGACACTGCAGCGATCCCTCAGTACTGCCCCTCCAACAGTGCAGCACTCCCTCAGTACTTTCCCTCCAACAGTGCAGTACTCCCTCAGTCCTGCCCCTCTGACAGTGCAGCGCTTCCTCAGAACAGTCCCTCTAACAGTGCAGTGCTTCCTCAGTACTGTCTCCCGACAGTGGGGCGCTCCCTCAGTACTGCCCCTCCGACAGTGCGGCGCTCCCTCAGTACTGCCCCTCCGACAGTGCGGCGCTCCCTCAGTACTGCCCCTCCGACAGTGCGGCACTCCCTCAGTACTGCCCCTCCAACAGTGCAGCGCCCCCTCAGTACTGCCCCCCGACAGTGCTGAGCTCCCTCAGTACTGCCCCTCCAACAGTGCGGCGCTCCCTCAGTACTGCCCCTCCGACAGTGCAGCGCCCCCTCAGTATTGCCCCCCGACAGTGCTGCGCTCCCTCAGTACTGACCCTTCAACAGTGCTGCGCTCCCTCAGTACTGCCCCTCCGACAGTGCTGTGCTCCCTCATACTGCCCCTCTGACAGTGCAGCGCTACCTCAGTACTGTCCTTCTGACAGTGTTGCGCTCCCTCAGTACTGCCCCTCTGACACTGCAGCGCTCCCTCAGTACTGCCCCTCCAACAGTGCAGCACTCCCTCAGTACTGTCCCTCTGACAGTGCGGCGCTCCCTCAGTACTGCCCCTCCGACAGTGCGGCGCTCCCTCAGTACTGCCCCTTCGACAGTGCAGCATTCCCTCAGTACTGCCCCTCCGACAGTGCTGTGCTCCCTCAGTACTGCCTCTCTGACAGTGCAGCGCTACCTCAGTACTGTCCTTCTGACAGTGTAGCGCTCCCTCCGTACTGCCCCTCTGACACTGCAGCGCTCCCTCAGTACTGCCCCTCCAACAGTGCAGCACTCCCTCAGTACTGTCCCTCTGACAGTGCGGCACTCCCTCAGTACTGCCCCTCCGACAGTGCGGCGCTCCCTCGGTACTGCCCCTTCGACAGTGCAGCACTCCCTCAGTACTGCCCCTCCGACAGTGCTGCGCTCCCTCAGTACTGCCCCTCCGACATGCAGCGATCCCTCAGTACTGCCCCTCCAACAGTGCAGCACTCCCTCAGTACTTTCCCTCCAACAGTGCAGTACTCCCTCAGTCCTGCCCACCGACAGTGCTGAGCTCCCTCAGTACTGCCCCTCCAGCAGTGCGGCGCTCCCTCAGTACTGCCCCTCCGACAGTGCAGCGCCCCCTCAGTATTGCCCCCCGACAGTGCTGCGCTCCCTCAGTACTGACCCGTCAACAGTGCTGCGCTCCCTCAGTACTGCCCCTCTGACAGTGCAGCGCTACCTCAGTACTGTCCTTCTGACAGTGTTGCGCCCCCTCAGTACTACCCCTCTGACACTGCAGCGCTCCCTCAGTACTGCCCCTCCAACAGTGCAGCACTCCCTCAGTACTGTCCCTCTGACAGTGCGGCGCTCCCTCAGTACTGCCCCTCCGACAGTGCGGCGCTCCCTCAGTACTGCCTCTCTGACAGTGCAGCGCTACCTCAGTAATGTCCTTCTGACAGTGTAGCGCTTCCTCAGTACTGCCCCTCTGACACTGCAGCGCTCCCTCAGTACTGCCCCTCCAACAGTGCAGCACTCCCTCAGTACTGTCCCTCTGACAGTGCGGCGCTCCCTCAGTACTGCCCCTCCGACAGTGCGGCGCTCCCTCAGTACTGCCCCTTCGACAGTGCAGCACACCCTCAGTACTGCCCCTCCGACAGTGCTGCGCTCCCTCAGTACTGCCCCTCCGACAGTGCAGCACTCCCTCAGTAGTGCCCTTCTGACACTGCAGCGCTCCCTCAGTACTGCCCCTCCAACAGTACAGCACTCCCTCAGTACTGCCCCTCCGACAGTGCGGCGCTCCCTCAGTACCGCCCCTCCGACAGTGCGGCGCTCCCTCATTACTGTCCCTCCGACAATGCAGTACTCCCTCAGTACTGCCCCCCGACAGTGCTGTGCTCCCTCAGTACTGCCCCTCTGACAGTGCAGCGCTACCTCAGTACTGTCCCTCTGATAGTGCAGCGCTCCCTCAGTACTGCCCCTCCAACAGTACAGCACTCCCTCAGTACTGCCCCTCCGACAGTGCGGCGCTCCCTCAGTACCGCCCCTCCGACAGTGCGGCGCTCCCTCATTACTGTCCCTCCGACAATGCAGTACTCCCTCAGTACTGCCCCCCGACAGTGCTGTGCTCCCTCAGTACTGCCCCTCTGACAGTGCAGCGCTACCTCAGTACTGTCCCTCTGATAGTGCATCGCTCCCTCAGTACTGCCGCTCTGACACTGCAGTGCTCCCTCAGTACTGCACCTCCAACAGTGCAGCAGTCCCTCAGTACTGCCCCTTCGACAGTGCAGCACTCCCTCAGTACTGCCCCTCCGACAGTGCTACGCTCCCTCAGTACTGCCCCTGCGACAGTGCAGCACTCCCTCAGTACTGCCCCTCTGACACTGCAGCGATCCCTCAGTACTGCCCCTCCAACAGTGCAGCACTCCCTCAGTACTATCCCTCCAACAGTGCAGTACTCCCTCAGTACTGCCCCTCTGACAGTGCAGCGCTTCCTCAGAACTGTCGCTCTGACAGTGCAGTGCTTCCTCAGTACTGTCCCCCGACAGTGGGGCGCTCCCTCAGTACTGCCCCTCCGACAGTGCGGCACTCCCTCAGTACTGCCCCTCCGACAGTGCGGCGCTCCCTCAGAACTGCCCCTCCGACAGTGCGGCACTCCCTCAGTACTGCCCCTCCGACAGTGCAGCGCCACCTCAGTACTGCCCCCCGACAGTGCTGCGCTCCCTCAGTACTGCCCCTCCGACAGTGCGGCGCTCCCTCAGTACTGCCCCTCCGATAGTGCGGCGCTCCCTCAGTACTGCCCCACCGACAGTGCGGCGCTCCCTCAGTACTGCCCCTCCGACAGTATGGCGCTCCCTCAGTACTGCCCCTCCGACAGTGCAGCGCCCCCTCAGTACTGCCCCCCGACAGTGCTGCGCTCCCTCAGTACTGCCCCTCCGACAGTGCGGCGTTCCCTCAGTATTGCCCCTCTGACAGTGCGGCGCTCCCTCAGTACTGCCCCACCGACAGTGCGGCCCTCCCTCAGTACTGCCCCTCCGACAGTGCGGTGCTCCCTCAGTACTGTCCCTCCGACAGTGCGACTCTCCCTCAATACTGCCCCTCCAACAGTGCGGCGCTCCCTCAGTACTGCCCCTCCGACAGTGCGGCGCTCCCTCAATACTGCCCCTCCGACAGTGCGGCGCTCCCTCAATACTGCCCCTCCGACAGTGCGGCGGTCCCTCTGTACTGCACTGGGAGTGTCGCGCTGGTTTATGTGCTCAAGTCGTGAAGGATGGGGAGAAGTTCCACGATTATGGTGCTCTGGGAAAGAATGAGTTGTACTCGGAGACGGTGTGATGTGTCTTGATTTCAGCACAAAAGACTATCAGGCGATGGATTTGAAGCTTAGGAGGTACAAGCAAGGAACACTCGGAGGAGTGCTGGTTGATAAAACAAAGACACAGGAACAGGAGGAGGCCCTTCAGCCCCTTGAGCCTGATCCGCCATTCAATGAGATCACGGCTGATCTGTATCTTAACTCCATTTACTCGCCTTTGCTCCATATCCCTCGATACCCTTACCCAACAAAAATCTATTGACTTCAGTCTTGAAAGCTCCAATTGACTCCCAGCATCCACAGCTTTTTGAGAGTTTCCAGATTTCCACCACCCTTTGTGTGAAAAAATTGCTTCCCTCCTAAATTGCTGGGCTCTAAACTTAAGATTAAATCCCCTCGTTCTTGATTCCACCCCCCTCCCCCCTTCCACGAGATGAAATCATTTCTCCGTATCCACCCGATCGAACCTTTCTCACATTTTAAGCATCTCGATCAGATCACCTTGAATCTGGGTCCTCTGGTTCTCTATACTCAGGGGAATACAAGCCAAGTTTATGCAACCTGCCCTTGTAATTTAACCCTCTAGGCCCCGGAGGACACAGGCAGGCTATTGGAATGGGCGGACACGTGGCAGATGAAATGTAACGCTGAAAAGTGCGAAGTGATACATTTTAGTAGGAAGAACGAGGAGAGGCAATCTAAACTAAAGGGTACAATTCTAAAGGGGGTGCGTGAACAGAGAGACCTGGGGGTATATGTGCACAAATCAGGGCAGGGCAGGTTGAGAAAGCAGTTAAAATAGCATACGGGATCCTGAATAGAGGTATAGAGTGGAAATTATTAATGAACCTGTATAAAACACTGGTTCGGCCTCAACTGGAGTACTGTGTCCAATTCTGGGCACCGCACTTTAGGAAGGATGTGAAGGCCTTAGAAAGGGTGCAGAAAAGATTTACGAGAATGATTGCAGGGATGAGGGACTTCAGTTACATGGATAGACTGGAGAAGCTGGGGTTGTTCTCCTTAGAGCAGAGAAGGCTGAGAGGAGATTTGATCGAGGTGTTCAAAATCATGAGGGGGTCTAGACAGAGTAGATAGAGAGAAACTGTTCCCATTGGCAGAAGGGTCGAGAACCAGAGGACACAGATTTAAGGTGATTGGCAGAAGAACCAAAGGCGACGTGAGGAAAAGCTTTATTACACAGCGAGTGGTTAGGATCTGGAATGCACTGGCTGAAAGGGTGGTGGAGGCAGACTCAATCGCGGCTTTCAAAAGAACCTAAGAACATCAGACAGTAGGAGCAGGAGTCGGCCACTCGGCCCCTCGAGCCTGCTCCGCCATTCAATAAGATCGTGGCTGATCTGATCTTGGCCTCAACTCCACTTCCCTGCCCGCTCCCCATAACCCTGGACTCCCTCACCATTCAAAAATCTGTCTATCTCCACCTTAAATATATTAATGACCCAGCCTCCACAGCTCTCTGGGGAAGAGAATTCTAAAGATTCACGACCCTCAGAGAGAAGAAATTCCTCCTCATTTCCAATTTAAAAGGGCGACCCTTTATTCTGAAACTATGCCCCCTAGTTCTAGATTCCCCCACGAGGGGAAACATTCTCTCTGCGTCTACCTTGTCAAGTCCCTTCAGAAGGGATTTCAAAAGGGAATTTGCAGGGCTACGGGGAGGGGGGCGGGGGAGTGGGACTAGCTGAAGTGCTCTTGCAGAGAGCCGGCACGGGCTCGACGGGCCGAAGGACCTCCTTCTGTGCTGTAACCATTCTATCATTTGGGTGCGAAAAGAAAGGTTGTGATGGAGAGAGAGAGAGAGAGAGGAAAGTTGTGAGCTCCACTGTGAAGTTCTGAGAGTGGACACTGAATATGTCACTATGTTACACTGAGACTTGAAGGGGAGAAATTTGCAGGGCTGTGGGGAAAGAGCAGGGTGGGGGGGGGAGTGGGTCTAATTGGAGAGCTCTTTCAAAGAGCCGGCACAGGCACGATGGGCCGAATGGCCTCCTTCTGTGCTGTGGGATTCTATGGTTTTGTTTCTGTGAGAAATCTGGGTGGAGTGTTAAGGCTCCGTAGGATCATAGGATCATAGAAGATAGGAGCAGGAGTAGACCATTCGGCCCCTCGAGCCTGTTCCGCCATTCAATGCGATCATGGCTGATCATCCAAATTCAGTACCCTGTCCCTGCTTTCTCCCCATATCCCTTGATCCCTTTAGCCTTAAGAAATATATCCAACTCCTTCTTGAATCTATTTAATGAACTGGCCTCTACTGCTTTCTGTGGCAGAGAATTCCACAGGTTCACCACTCTATGGGTGAAGAAATTCCTCCTAATTTCTGTCCTAAATGGCTTCCCCCTTATCCTTAGACTGTGACCCCTGGTTCTGGACTCCCCGACCATCGGGAACATCCTTCCTGCATCTAGTCTGTCCAGACCTGTCAGAATTTTATAAGTTTCAATGAGATCCCCTCTCATTTTTCTAAACTCCAGCGAGTATAAGCCCAATCCGTAGGGCGGGGCAAGACCAGAACTAGAAAAAAATAGGAGAGGAGAGAAGGTCGGCCAAGGAGTCATGATTGGGTGACGCCAAATTTGGCTTCTGCATTGTAGGATGGATAACTGAGCCCAGTGATGGTATAGGTACAGCTGTGTGGACCTGCACCTTCTGGAGACCAGGTAGCTCCATCTAATATTAGAAACAGGACAAGCTGGAAACACTCAGCAGATCAGGGGATAGAATATAAAAACAGGGAGGTATTGCTGCAGTTGTATAGGGTATTGGTGAGACCGCAGCTGGAGTACTGCATACAGTTTTGGTGTCCATACTTAAGAAAAGACATACTTGCTCTCGAGGCAGTACAAAGAAGGTTCACTCGGTTAATTCCGGGGATGAGGGGGTGGACATACGAGGAGAGGTTGAGTAGATTGCGACTCTACTCATTGGAGTTCAGAAGAATGAGAGGCGATCTTATTGAAACATATAAGATTGTGAAGGGGCTTGATCGGGTGGACGCGGTGAGGATGTTCCCAATGATGGGTGAAACTAGAACTAGGGGACATAATCTTAGAATAAGGGGCTCCTCTTTCAAAACTGAGATGAGGAGAAACTTTTTCACTCAGAGGGTAGTGGGTCTGTGGAATTTGCTACCCCAGGAAGCTGTGGAAGCTACTTCATTAATAAATTTAAAACAGAAATAGACCGTTTCCTAGAAGTAAAGGGAATCAGGGGTTACGGGGAGCGGGCTGGAAATTGGACATGAGTTTGAGTTCAGATCGGTCAAGGCCCTGTGGGTGGCGGAGCGGGCCCAGGGTCCGAGTGGCCTGGTCCTGCTCCTACTTCTTGTGTTCTTTAGAGTTGAGGTTGGATCAGATCAGCCATGATCTCATTGAATGGCGGAGCAGGCTCAAGGGGCCGATTGGTCTACTCCTGCTCCTATTTCTTATGTTCTTATGTAGCAGGTCGGGCAGCATCTGTGGAGAGAGAAATACAGTCAACGGTTCAGGTCGACGACCTTTCGTCAGAACTGGCAAAAGTCAGAGGTGTAACAGATTTTAAGCAAGTGCGGGGGGAAGGGAGAGGAGCGGCGGGGAGTAAAGAACAATGGGGAAGGTCTCTGATGAAGAAAGAAAGACTTGCATTTATACGGCGCCTTTCACGACCACCGGACGTCGCAAAGCGCTTTGCAGCCAATGAAGTACTTTTTGAAGTGGAGTCACTGTCGTTAATGTGGGAAAGGGGAGAGATTAAATGACAAACGGTACGATTGTAGAGGGCAAAAGGAGATGGTAATGGGACAAGTAAAGAAACAAAAGATGGGTCTAGAAGAGGTGTAAATGGGAATGGCAGAATCATCAACACGCTTTTTTTTATTCATTCATGGGATGTGGGCAAGGCAAGCATTTATTGCCCATCCCTAATTGCCCTGGAGAAGGTGGTGGTGAGCCGCCTTCTTGAACCGCTGCTGTTCGTGTGGTGAAGGCCTTATTGCTTTTGGTAGCCGTTTGTTATACCCGAGTGGCTCGCTGGGCCATTTCAGAGGGGCAGTTAAGAGTCAACCACATTGCTGTGGGCCCGGAGTCACATATACCCGGCCAGACCGGGTAAGGATGGCAGATTTCCTTCCCTAAAGGACATTAGTGAACTAGTGATGGGGTTTTACGACAATCCGATAGTTTCATGGTCACCGTTACTGATGCTAGCTTTTTACTCCAGATTTATTTAATTAATTGAATTTAAATTCCCCAGCTGCCGATCATTAGTCCAGGCCTCTGGATTACTAGTCCAGTGACATAACCACTATGCTGCCATCTGAAAAAAATGGCGGGCAGAGGTTATGATCTGAAATTGTCGAACTCGATGTTGAGTCCAGAAGGCTGTAAAGTGCCTAATCGAAAGATGAGGTGATGTTCCTCGAGCTTACGTTGAGCTTCGTTGGAACAATGTAAGAGGCCGAGGACGGAGAGATCAGAGTGGGAGCGGAGCGGAGAATTAAAGTGACAGGCGACCGGAAGCTCGGCGTCACCCTTACGGACTGAACGGAGGTGTTCCGCAAAGCGGTCACCCAATCTGCGTTTGGTCTCCCCAATGTAGAGGAGACCGCAGCGCGAGCAGCGAATACAGTATACTAAATTGCAAGAAGTACAAGTAAATCGCTGTTTCAACTGGAAGGAGTGTTTGGGACACCTGGACGGGGGGGAAGGGCAGGTTTTGCATCACCTGCGCTTGATGTCTGCCACTGCAAGTGCGACTCTACAATGGGAAAAATGGTCCAAGGGCGCCACCTAGAGGTACGAACGAATGCTGACAACCAAATAAGCAGTGCGGGTCACAGAGGCAGCAAATGACTTAATTGTTGCTCCACCCAGGAAAAATCTGGAAAAGTATTACTTGCGATCCTCGTGCGGGTCGAGATGAAGATTTCCCACTCCACAAATCAGCGAGTTTGAAGGACAGGAGAAATTAATCCCTTCATCGAATCGGTTGACGTACTCTGTCCAGTTGCAATGAATACGCCCTTTGAAGGTTGCCTTACAGGCAAAGTCCCAGGCTCTTTCGCTCGTTTTATTACTGTATTGGCTAGAGGGGAAATAAATGGTTACAATTCGACACGGTGATTACAATTCGACACGGTGATTACAATTCGACACGGTGATTACAATTCGACACGGTGATTACAATTCGACACGGTGATTACAATTCGACACGATGATTACAATTTGACACGGTGATTACAATCTGACACGATGATTACAATTCGACACTGTGATTACAATCTGACACGATGATTACAATTCGACACGGTGATTACAATTCGACACGGTGATTACAATTCGACACGGTGATTACAATTCGACACGGTGATTACAATCTGACACGATGATTACAATTCGACACGATGATTACAATTCGACACGATGATTACAGCTCCACACAACGATTACAGTTCGACATGGTGATTACAGTTCCACACAATGATTACAATTCGACATGACGGGGCCACTTCACTCACTTTACTCTAGCTGGGGTAACCCTGCCTGCTAATAACACCCACTTCCTTCGTCTCCTGGGCTGCAGGGAAAGGAGTCGGAACTGCACTGCGACCCAGCTCGGTCACATCCCATGGATGGGCCGTAAATGGAGGCACAGGGCTACAAAGGCCGAAAGTGAAAGAGAGGCAGGCTGTAAAATGACCGTATTCTGGCTTCTTGCGCATGGCCCACTCCCTTCGCCCCACCATTGGTGGCCGTGCCTTCAGCTGCCTGGGGCCCTGAGCTCTGGAATTCCCTCCCTAAACCCCTCTGCCTCTCTCTACCTCTCTCTCGTCCTTTAAGACACGCCTTAAAACCTATCTCTTTGAACATAAGAACATAAGAAGTAAGAGCAGGAGTCGCCTACGGCCCCTCGAGCCTGCTCCACCATTCAATGGGATCATGGCTGATCATCGACCTGAGAACAAGCACCTGTCCTAATATCTCCTTATGTGGCTCAGTTGGTAGCACACTCGCCTCTGAGTCAGAAGGTTATGGGTTCAAGTCCCACTCCAGGGACTTGAGCATATAAAGCTAGGCTGACACTCCAGTGCAGTACTGAGGGAGCGCTGCACTGTCGGAGGGGCAGTACTGAGGGAGCGCCGCACTGTCGGAGGGGCAGTACTGAGGGAGCGCCGCACTGTCGGAGGGGCAGTACTGAGGGAGCGCCGCACTGTCGGAGGGGCAGTACTGAGGGAGCGCCGCACTGTCAGAGGGGCAGTACTGAGGGAGCGCCGCACTGTCAGAGGGGCAGTACTGAGGGAGCGCCGCACTGTCGGAGGGGCAGTACTGAGGGAGCGCCGCACTGTCGGAGGGGCGGTACTGAGGGAGCGCCGCACTGTCGGAGGGGCGGTACTGAGGGAGCGCCGCACTGTTGTAGGGGCAGTACTGAGGGAGCGCCGCACTGTCGGAGGGGCGGTACTGAGGAAGCGCTGCACTGTCGGAGGGGCAGTACTGAGGGAGCGCCGCACTGTCGGAGGGGCAGTACTGAGGGAGCGCCGCACTGTCGGAGGGGCGGTACTGAGGGAGCGCCGCACTGTCGGAGGGGCGGTACTGAGGGAGCGCCGCACTGTCGGAGGGGCGGTACTGACGGAGCGCCGCACTGTCGGAGGGGCGGTACTGAGGGAGCGCTGCACTGTCGGAGGTGCCGTCTTTCGGATGAGACTTTAAACCGAGACCCCGTCTGCCCTCTCAGGTGGACGTAAAAGATCCCACGGCCACTATTGGAAGAAGAGCAGGGGGGAGTTCTCCCTGGTGTCCTGGGCCCAATATTTATCCCTCAACCAACATCAATAAAACAGATGATCCGGTCATTATCACGTTGCTGTTTGTGGGAGCTTGCTGTGCGCAAATTGGCTGCCACGTTTCCTACATTACAACAGGGACCACACTTCAAAAAAAGTACTTCATTGGCTGTAAAGCACTTTGAGACATCCGGTGGTCGTGAAAGGCGCTGGAGAAATGCGAGTCTTTCTTATCTGGCTTGGTGTCGGGTAACGCTCCTGTGAAGCGCCCTGGGAGGCTTTACTAGGTTAAAGGCGTCTGTATAAAGCCAAGTTGTTGGTGGTCTGTTGCAAGTGCTAAAATAATAACAAACAAGCCACCATGAACGCAATCCTAACCCGCGTCGTTCAGTTCATTCGGACATAATTACCTCACAATTATGGAAATCGAACCCCCCCGTGGGCAGACGTAGCTCATTGCCTGGTTGTCATCATTCAACCACCGCTTGTCTGCAAGAAACAGTAGGACATTCGGAATGAGTGGCGGGCTCGAGAGCTCTGGGGAGGGGGGAGTGGGGGGGGGAAATGGAGTTACGGTCGGGGACACCCGGGCCCACAGTGAATAACAATAGATATCGCGTTAAAACAGAGCAGCGCCGCCTTCTTACACGCTTTCGACGACCGGCCCGCCTCTTGCGGGCAGACGGGTCGCCCGCAACGTTCCCGTTAAGTTCCGCGGCCGCGCTCCGGAGCTCTGGCGTGGGCCGGCTCGCTCGCTCGCCAAGGGAAACAATCGCGCCTGCGCGAACTTCTGACTGGAAACATAGAAAAATAGGAGCAGGAGTAGGCCATTCGGCCCCTCGAGCCTGCTCCGCCATTCAATATGATCATGGCTGATCCTCTATCTCAATACCATAATCCCGCTCTCTCCCCATACCCCTTGACGCCTTTTGTGTCTAGAAATCTATCTATCTCCTTCTTAACACGGTGGCATAGTGGTTAGCACTGGTGCCTCACAGCGCCAGAGCCCCGGGTTCGAATCTGACCTCGGGTGACTGTCTGTGTGGAGTTTGCACATTCTCCCCGTGTCTGCGTGGGTTTCCTCCGGGTGCTCCGGTTTCCTCCCACAGTCCAAAAATGTGTGGGTTAGGTTGATTTGGCTATGATAAATTGACCCTTAGTGTTAGGGGGAATTAAATATGTGGGGTTATGGGGATAGGATGGGATATGTTAGGGGGAATTAAATACGTGGGGTTACGGGGGTAGGGTGGGATATGTGTAATGTGGGGATTAAAGCAGCGACAGGGTACTGGATTAGGATGATCAGCCATGATCGTATTGAATGGCGGAGCAGGCTCGAAGGGCCGAATGGCCTACTCCTGCTCCTAGATTCTATGTTTCTATGTTTCTATTCAGTGACTTGGCCTCCACAGCCTTCTGTGGTAGAGAATTCCACAGGTTCACCATCCATTGAGTGAAGAAATTTCTCCTCATCTCAGTCCTAAATGTCCTACCCCGTATCCTGAGACTGTGACCCCTCGTTCTAGACCCCCCAGCCAGGGGAAACTTCCTCCCTGCATCCAGTCTGTCTAGCCCTGTCAGAATTTTATACCTTTCAATGAGATCTCCTCTCATTCTTCTAAACTCTAGTGAATACAGGCTTAGTCGACCCAATCTCTCCTCATACGACAGTCCTGCCATCCCAGGAATCACCTTCGCTGCACTCCCTCTATGGCAAGTATATCCTTTCTTAGGTAAGGAGACCAAAACTGCACACAGTACTCCAGGTGTGGTCTCACCAAGGCCCTGTATAACTGTAGTAAGACACCCCTGCTCCTGTACTCAAATCCTCTTGCAATGAAGGCCAACATACCATTTGCCTTCCTAACTGCTTGCTGCACCTGCATGTTTGCTTTCAGTGACTGGTGTACAAGGACACCCAGGTCCCTTTGTACATCAGCATTTCCCAATCTAGCACCATTTAAATAATACTCTGCCTTTCTGTTTTTCCTACCGAAGTGGATAACTTCACATTTACCCATATTATACTGCATCTGCCATGGATTTGCCCGCTCGCTCAACTTGTCTAAAATCGCCTTGAAGCCTCTTTGCATCCTCCTCACAACTCACGGTCCCACCTAGTTTCGTGTCGTCAGCACACTTGGAAATATTACATTCGGTTGCCTCATCCGAATCATTGATGTATATTGTGAATAGCTTGGGGCCCGAGCGCTTGTCCGTTAAAGGGGCCACGCACCCCGAAAAAAAATGAAACGGAACAATGGTCGCCTGCCCCCCTCGTCCCGTCTGCGTTGAAACCGGAAGTGGCCGGGTTGGAGGCGGGTTGGGCCCCTGTTTCAGAATTTTAACATTTTAGGCTCCTGCCGACCCAGACCCACCCGGATTTTGATGGGTTATTTCTCCTCAGTTGGCTAAGTGTCTGAGGCACAAGGATCCCCGTCACCATGGCGACAAGTCTTCCAACCAAACTGAAGAGAAATTCTCTCCCTTTGCCTGGTGGTTATGGGTACACAATGTGCTCTAAAGGACACACATGACTTCCCCCCCCCCCCCCCCCCACCCCCAAGTCCAAGGAACACTGACACCATCTGCGAACAGAGATACAAGAACTGAGCGTTCCTGGACAGTGCCCAGGACGTCATTTGTCACTGACTATCCCAACGCTCTCTTGGCGGGCCTCCCACCTTCCACCCGCCCTAAACCTCAGCTCATCCAACACTCTGCTGCCCCCCGTACCCTAACTCGCACCGAATCCCGTTCACCCATCATCCTGCCCGTTGCTCGCCGACCTACATTGGCTCCCGGTCCGGCTACGCCTCCATTTGAAAATTCTCATCCTCCAGTTCAAATCCCTCCTTGGCCCCACCAGACCCCTCCCTATCTCTCTAACATTCTCCAGCCCCACAACCCTCCCAGATCTCTGCGCTACTCCAATTCTGGCCTCTTGCTCATCCCCCGATTTCCATCGCTCCACCATTGGCGGCCGTGCCTTCAGCCGCCTGGGCCCTGAGCTCTGGGAATCCCTCCCTAAACCTCTCCGCCTCTCTCTCCTCCTTTAAGACGCTCCTTAAAACCTCCCTCTTTGACCCAGCTTTTGGTCACCTGCCCTAATATCTCCTTATGTGGCTCGGTGTCAAATTTAGTCTGATTTACGCTCCTGTGAAGCGCCTTGGGACGTTTTACTACGTTAAAGGCGCTGTATAAATACAAGTAGTTGTTGTTAACCAATCCCTCCGAGCTATTGCTATTGACTCCGAGCTCTCTGTCTACCCCCATCACAAGCGTTTTTGTCTCTCATTTATTGATCCTACCGTGGTCTACACTTCTCTGCTCCAAACCCACCGTTCTCTGAGTCCAGGGACTTGAGCATAAAAATCCAGGTCGACACTCCCAGTTGCAATATTGAGGGAGCGCCGTACTGTCGGAGGGGCAGTACTGAGGGAGCGCCGCACTGTCGGAGGGGCAGTACTGAGGGAGCGCCGCACTTTCGGAGGGGCGGTACTGAGGGAGCGCCGCACTGTCGGAGGGGCGGTACTGAGGGAGCGCTGCACTGTCGGAGGGGCGGTACTGAGGGAGCGCCGCACTGTCGGATGGTCAGTACTGAGGGAGCGCCGCACTGTCGGAGGGGCAGTACTGAGGGAGCGCCGCACTGTCGGAGGGGCAGTACTGAGGGAGCGCCGCACTGTCGGAGGGGCAGTACTGAGGGAGCGCCGCACTGTCGGAGGGGCAGTACTGAGGGAGCGCCGCACTGTCGGAGGGGCAGCGCTGAGGGAGCGCCGCACTGTCGGAGGGGCAGTACTGAGGGAGCGCCGCACTGTCGGAGGGGCAGCGCTGAGGGAGCGCCGCACTGTCGGAGGGGCAGTACTGAGGGAGCGCCGCACTGTCGGAGGGGCAGCACTGAGGGAGCGCCGCACTGTCGGAGGGGCAGTACTGAGGGAGCGTCGCACTGTCGGAGGGGCAGTACTGAGGGAGCGCCGCACTGTCGGAGGGGCAGTACTGAGGGAGCGCCGCACTGTCGGAGGGGCAGTACTGAGGGAGCGCCGCACTGTCGGAGGGGCAGTACTGAGGGAGCGCCGCACTGTCGGAGGGGCAGTACTGAGGGAGCGCCGCACTGTCGGAGGGGCAGTACTGAGGGAGCGCCGCACTGTCAGAGGTGCCGTCTTTCAGATGAGACGTTAAACCAAGACCCCGTCTGCCCTCTCGTAAAAGATCCCACAGCCACTATTGGAAGGATAGGTGTCCTGGCACAATATTTATCCCTCGACCAAGATCACTAAAAAATACAGAATATCTGGTCGTTGCTGTTTGTGGGAGCTTGCTGTGCGCAAATTGGCTGCCACGTTTCGCACATTACAACAGTGACCACACTTCAAAAAGTACTTCATTGGCTGTAAAGCGCTTTGGGACGTCCTGAGGTGGTGAAAGGCGCGATATTAACGCAATTTCTTTCTTTACTCAGGCTTCCCGATAAAAAAGATAGGAAACAATTAAGAGAACTCGTACCTGGACCTTCCGGCGGCGTCTCACCTCCAGCCAGGAGGAGACAGAGAAGGAGCACGAATCTCACGGCCGACATTGAAGGGCTGGAACAGCAGGGAACGAGGAACGAGGAGAGAGTCTGCAACCAAAGGTTTCCAGCCCCGCTCTATATATGTGGCCTGGAGCCGGACATGCAACGAGGTCGCAGGTGGGTATGCACCTGTTGCCAGATGGACATCCTCCCCCACCCCCTTCCCCCCATCACACGTGAAGCTTCCTTGAACACCGTCCACTCTGGCAGCGCACCAAAGCTGAAAAATCGAAGATTCAAGAAGCAGGTTTTAGTCTTGAAGCAACTGAGGCACAAGGCAGATCTCGAACCGCAGACCAATAAGAACATAAGAAATAGGAGCAGGAGTAGGCCAATCGGCCCTTCGAGCCTGCTCCGCCATTCAATGAGATCATGGCTGATCTGATCCTAACCTCAAATCTAAAGAACACAAGAAGTAGGAGCAGGACCCGGCCACTCAGCCCCTGGGCCCGCTACGCCACCCACAGGGCCTTGACCGATCCGAACTCAGCCTCATGTCCAATTTCCAGCCCGCTCCCCGTAACCCCTAATTCCCTTTACTTCTAGGAAACTGTCTATTTCTGTTTTAAATTTATTTAATGTCGCAGCTTCCACAGCTTCCTGGGGCAGCAAATTCCACAGACCTACTACCCTCTGAGTGAAAAAGTTTCTCCTCATCTCAGTTTTGAAAGAGCAGCCCCTTATTCTAAGATTATGCCCCCTAGTTCTAGTTTCACCCATCATTGGGAACATCCTCACCGCGTCCACCCGATCAAGCCCCTTCACAATCTTATATGTTTCAATAAGATCGCCTCTCATTCTTCTGAACTCCAATGAGTAGAGTCCCAATCTACTCAACCTCTCCTCATATGACCACCCCCTCATCCCCGGGATTAACCGAGTGAACCTTTACTTGTCCAACTTTACTTTCAATTTGAGGCAGTTGAGCTCCAAATCAATCCAGGGCCGAGGGAAAGGGATTGAGGCAGAGTGGGTTAGTCTTCACAATAACTTTCCAACTCTTCTGAGGCCCAGAAGCCAGCCCTCGACATTCCCCATTCTAGAGCATAGAATCCGACAGCACAGAAGGAGGCCTTTCGGCCCATCGTGCCTGTGCCCTGGCTCTCCGAAACATGTGTTTCAATCCATGTGTCAAGGTGAGGGTTGTTAGTCCATTACAGGCACCCAGTGTCAGGATCGAACACTCCCAGTGCAGGTACAGCACGGGTTAGATACAGAGTAAAGCTCCCCCTACACTGTCCCCATCAAACACTCCCAGGGCAGGTACAGCACGGGTTAGATACAGAGTAAAGCTCCCTCTACACTGTCACCATCAAACACTCGCAGGGCAGCTACAGCACGGGGTTAGATACAGAGTAAAGCTCCCTCTACACTGTCCCATCAAACACTCCCAGGGCAGGTACAGCACGGGTTAGATACAGAGTAAAGCTCCCCCTACACTGTCCCATCAAACACTCGCAGGGCAGGTACAGCACGGGTTAGATACAGAGTAAAGCTCCCTCTACACTGTCCCGTCAAACACTCACAGGGCAGGTACAGCACGGGTTAGATACAGAGTAAATATCCCTCTACACTGTCCCCATCAAACACTCTCAGGGCAGCTACAGCACGGGGTTAGATACAGAGTAAAGCTCCCTCTACACTGCCCCATCAAACACTCCCAGGGCAGGTACAGCACGGGTTAGATACAGAATAAAGCTCCCTCTACACTGTCCCATCAAACACTCCCAGGGCAGGTACAGCACGGGTTAGATACAGAGTAAAGCTCCCTCTACACTGTCCCATCAAACACTCCCAGGGCAGCTACAGTACGGGGTTAGATACAGAGTAAAGCTCCCTCTACACTGTCCCATCAAACACTCCCAGGGCAGGTACAGCACGGGTTAGATACAGAGTAAAGCTCCCTCTACACTGTCCCATCAAACACTCCCAGGGCAGGTACAGCACGGGTTAGATACAGAGTAAAGCTCCCTCTACACTGTCCCATCAAACACTCCCAGGGCAGGTACAGCACGGGTTAGATACAGAGTAAAGCTCCCTCTACACTGCCCCATCAAACACTCCCAGGGCAGGTACAGCACGGGTTAGATACAGAGTAAAGCTCCCTCTACACTGTCCCGTCAAACACTCCCAGGGCAGGTACAGTCTACAGTGCCAGTATAATTCCTCAACGACTTTTGGTACACTTTGGAGATGTGGGTGCACAGTGCCCGAGAAGGACCAATTTAATCAGATAATCATGGGCGGAGTGCCTGAAGTTCTAGTGCCAGGTGGCAATCTGGACTCGTAAAAGTAGCCCTTGTATTAAGAGGTGTGTCATAGTCCGGATTGTGTATGATGTTTTACCATATGACTATTATAGCTGAAGTGTTATCACATATTCATTGTATGACTGTGTTAAGAACATAAGAATTAGGAGCAGGAGTCGGCCATACGGCCCCTCGCGCCTGCTCCGCCATTCAATAAGACCATGGCTGATCTTCGACCTCAACTCCACTTTCCCGCCCGATCCCCATATCCCTCGATTCCCCAAGAGTCCAAAAATCTATCGACTTCTGTCTTGAATATACTCAACGACTGAGCCTCCACAGCCCTCTGGGGTAGAGAATTCCAAAGATTCACCACCCTCTGAGTGAACAAATTCCTCCTCATCTCAGTCCTAAATGGCCAACCCCTTATCCTGAGACTGTGACTTGAGGTCTAGACTCTCCAGCCAGGGGAAACATCCTCTCAGCATCTACCCTGATGTTGTATGATGTGTGTGTTGCATATTGTACCTGTTGTGTCATGGCATGGACTGTGTGGGACATGTCACCATGTGTATATTGTGACTGACATGCTATTCCGTGTGCATTGCATGACTTGTGACATGGCCCTTGTTTGATATGCATTGTATGACTATGTTGTATAATGTAGGCATGGTATGATGCACTGGATGTGACCTTTCCACTGGCAGGAGGGTCGGTAACCAGAGGACACAGATTTAGGACTGAGATGAGGAGGAATTTCTTCACTCAGAGGGTGGTGAATCTTTGGAATTCTCTACCCCAGTGAGCTGTGGAGGCTCAGTCATTGAGTATATCCAAGGCTGAGATCGATAGATCTTTGAATATTAAGGGAATCAAGGGATATGGGGATAGTGCAGGAAAGTGGAGATGAGGTAGAAGATCAGCCATGATCTTATTGAATGGCGGAGCAGGCTCGAGGGGCCGAATGGCCTACTCCTGCTCTTATTTCTTATGTTCTTATTTAAAGTGATTGGCAAAAGAACCAGAGGCGACATGAGGAAACATTTTTTAACGCAGCGAGTTGTTGTGATCTGGAACACGCTGCCTGAAAGGGCGGTGGAAGCAAATTCAATAGCAACTTTCAAATGGGGAATTGGATAAATACTTGAAAGGGAGAAAGTTACAGGGCTGTGGGGAAAGAGCAAGGGCGTGGGACGATAGCTCTTGCATGATGGGCCAAATGGCCTCCTTCTGTGCTGTATCATCCTATGATTCTTTGGCCTAGAAATTCGAATTGACTGTGTGTCATGGCATGGGTTGTGCGTGACATATTACCATGTGCCTGTTATCCCTGACATAGAGAGGGTACAGAGGAGATTGACGAGGATGTTGCCAGGACCGGAGAATTTTAGCTATGAGTAAAGATTGGATAGGCTGGGGATAGTAGAGGCAGAAAGCCTCATCGAATTTAAAAAGAGACTTGCATTTCTCCAGCGCCTTTCATGCCCAACGGACATCCCAAAGCGCTTTACAGCCAATGAAGTACATTTTGAAGTGTAGTCACTGTTGTAATGTAGGAAAAACGGCAGCCAATTTGCGCACAGCAAGCTCCCACAAACAGCAATGCGATAATGACCAGATCATGTTTTTATGTTTTGTTGATTGAGCGATAAATATTGGCCAGAACACCGGGGAGAACTCCCCCTGCTCTTCTTCGAAATAGTGGCCGTGGGATCTTTTACGTCCACCTGAGAGGGCAGACGGGGCCTCGGTTTAACGTTTTATCCAAAAGACGGCACCGTCGACAGTGCGGCGCTCCCTCAGAACCGCCCCTCTGACAGTGCGGCGCTCCCTCAGTACTGTCCCTCCGACAGTGCGGCGCTCCCTCAGTACCGCCCCTCCGACAGTGCGGCGCTCCCTCAGTACTGCCCCTCCGACAGTGCGGCGCTCCCTCAGTGCTGCCCCTCCGACAGTGCGGCGCTCCCTCAGTACTGTCCCTCCGACAGTGCGGCGCTCCCTCAGTACTGCCCCTCCGACAGTGCGGCGCTCCCTCAGTACCGCCCCTCCGACAGTGCGGCGCTCCCTCAGTACCGCCCCTCCGACAGTGCGGCGCTCCCTCAGTACCGTCCCTCCGACAGTGCGGCGCTCCCTCAGTACCGCCCCTCCGACAGTGCGGCGCTCCCTCAGTACTGTCCCCTCCGACAGTGCGGCGCTCCCTCAGTACTGCCCCTCCGACAGTGCGGCGCTCCCTCAGTACTGCCCCTCCGACAGTGCGGAGCTCCCTCAGTACTGCCCCTCCGACAGTGCGGCCCTCCCTCAGCACTGCCCCTCAGACAGTGCGGCGCTCCCTCAGCACCGCCCCTCCGACAGTGCGGCCCTCCCTCAGCACTGCCCCTCCGACAGTGCAGCGCTCTCTCAGTACCGCCCCTCCGACAGTGCGGCACTCCCTCAGTACTGCCCTTCCGACAGTACGGCGCTCCCTCAGTACCGCCCCTCCGACAGTGCGGCGCTCCCTCAGTACTCCACCTCCGACAGTGCAGCGCTCCCTCAGTACTCCACCTCCGACAGTGCGGGGCTCCCTCAGTACTGCCCCTCCGACAGTACGGCGCTCCCTCAGTACTGCCCCTCCGACAGTACGGCGCTCCCTCAGTACTGCCCCTCCGACAGTGCGGCACTCCCTCAGTACTGCCCCTCCGACAGTGCGGCACTCCCTCAGTACTGCCCCTCCGACAGTGCAGCGCTCTCTCAGTACCGCCCCTCCGACAGTACGGCGCTCCCTCAGTACTGGCACTGGGAGCGTCAGCCTGGATTTTTCTGCTCAAGTCTCTGGAGTGGGAAAGTACTTGAAGCACCGTAACCTGCAGGGCTACGGGCCAAGAGCTCGAAAGCAGGATGAGGTGGGGTGGCTCTTTTTCTGCCGGCGCGGACACAAGGGGCCGAACGGTTTCTTTCCGTGCCGCAAAAGTCTACGAATCTATGGCATGTTATCACCTATGCGTTGCATGATGTGCGACGTGTGCATTGCATGATGTGCGACGTGTGCGTTGTATGATGTGCGGCATTGCATTGCGTGCGACGTGTGCATTGCATGACGTGCGGGCATGGCGTGCCTGTGTCCTGCAAGATGCCAATGATCTGGGATTTGGATGGAGGGGGGCAGGTTGGGGGGGTGGTTGTTGCAGCTTGTCATGTGACCTGTGCCACCCGGTGTCACGTGACCCCCGGGCCCTGGCATGTCACGGCCTGTGACGTCAGGGGGGGGAGCAGCCGCCACCTAATTGGCCCGGGGTCACGTGACCCGCCGCCGCCGCTCGGCGCCAGCCGGGGAGGAGCCGCCATCTTGTTTTCTTTTCTCTCTCTCGGATCCGGGGCCGCCAAAAAACCACGGCGCCATGGACGCCTGGGCCCGCTTCGCGGCGCAGAGCCAGGCCCGGGACCGCGTATTCAGGTAAATCCCGAGGATCAAAAATCCCCCTCCCTCGGGCGGCGGCTGGCACGTAGGCCTCGCCCTCCGTCTCCCTGCGCGACCGCTAATGGCCGCTGTCCCAGCGCCACAACCCAACGTGCTGGCGGCAGCGCTTGCCCCCGCCCCCTTTCCGCCCCGCCGGCGCTCATTGGTTGGTTTGCCCAGCCGCAGGCGGGACCCTGTTGCCTGATTGGCCCAACGGCCTGTCACTCAATTCATCCCTGCCTTTGCTCCGCCCCGAATCCCCATCATCAAGTTGGTGTGAGGCGCACTGGTGCAACTTTGCACATTTAAACATTACATTTAGAGGGGGTTGTGCATTCGTGTTTCATGCAGTTTTAAATTGGCATTTCGATTATTATCCATTTGCATTATCTATAAATATAAATTTTTAATTCATTATCTATAAATATAAATATCTATCGATGGTCCAGCTATATGGTTCATTAAAATGACATGAACAAGTACAGAAAATAATCTAAAATGTGACTGGAATGCTGGCCTTTATAGCTAGATGACTAGAGTACAAGGAGGTAGCAGTAATGCTGCAGCTGTACAAAACCCTGGTTAGACCAGACCCGGAGTACTGCGCGCAGTTCTAGGCACCACACCTTAGGAAGGTTATTTTGCCCTTGGATGAAGATTCACCCTTCGTAGAAAGGAAGACTCGCATTTCTACAGTGCCTTTCACGACCACTGGACGTCTCAAAGCGCTTTACAGCAAATCAAGTAATTTTTTGAAGTGTAGGCACTGCTGTAATGTAGGATACTACAATTTGCGCACAGCAAGCTCCCACAAATGTGATGAAGACCAGAACACTTGTTTTGGTGATGTTGGTTGAGGGATAAATATTGGCCCCAGGACACCGGGGAGAAATAGTGGCCATAGGATCTTTTATGTCAACCCAGAAAGGGCCTCCAGTTTAACATCTCATCCGAAAGACAGCACCTCCGACAGTGCGGCGCTCCCTCAGTACTGCCCCTCCGACAGTGCGGCGCTCCCTCAGTACTGCCCCTCCGACAGTGCGGCGCTCCCTCAGTACTGCACCTCCGACAGTGCGGCGCTCCCTCAGTATTGCCCCTCCTACAGTGCGGTGCTCCCTCAGTACTGCCCCTCCGACAGTGCGGCGCTCCCTCAGTACTGCCCCTCCGACAGTGCGGCGCTCCCTCAGTACCGCCCCTCCGACAGTGCGGCGCTCCCTCAGTACTGCCCCTCCGACAGTGCGGCGCTCCCTCAGTACCGCCCCTCCGACAGTGCGGCGCTCCCTCAGTACCGCCGCTCCGACAGTGCGGCGCTCCCTCAGTACCGCCCCTCCGACAGTGCGGTGCTCCCTCAGTATTGCCCCTCCGACAGTGCGGCGCTCCCTCAGTACCTTAACCTTCTACATTCCAGGGAATACAACCCTAGTTTGTGTAATCTCTCTCAGTAACTTAACACTTGAAGTCCGGGTATCATTCTGGTAAACCTACGCTGCACTCCCTCCAAGGCCAACAAACCTTCCTAAGGTGTGGTGCCCAGAACTGCTCACAGTACTCCAGGTGTGGTCCAACCAGGGTTTTGTACAACTGCAGCATGAATTTTACCCCCTTGCATTCTAGTCCTTCAGATATAGTATCAACCGTGGCTCAGTGGGTATCTCTCTCGCCTCGGAGTCAGAAGGTTGTGGGTTCGAGCCCCACCTCAGGGTCTTGAGCACAAAAATCTAACCAGACACTCCCAGTGCAGCACTGAGGGAGCGCCGCACTGTCGGAGGGTCAGTACTGAGGGAGGGCCGCACTGTCGGAGGGTCAGTACTGAGGGAGCGTCGCACTGTCGGAGGGTCAGTACTGAGAGAGCGCCGCACTGTCGGAGGGGCAGTACTGCGAGAGTGCCGCACTGTCGGAGGGGTAGTACTGAGAGAGTGCCGCACTGTCGGAGGGGCAGTACTGAGGGAGCGCCGCACTGTCGGCGGGACAGTACTGAGGGAGCGCCGCACTGTCGGAGGGGCAGTACTGAGGGAGCGCCGCGCTGTCGGACGGTGCGGTACTGAGGGAGCGCCGCGCTGTCGGAGGGGCAGTACTGAGGGAGCGCCGCACTGTCGGCGGGGCAGTACTGAGGGAGCGCCGCGCTGTCGGAGGGGCAGTACTGAGGGAGCGCCGCGCTGTCGGAGGGGCAGTACTGAGGGAGCGCCGCGCTGTCGGAGGTGCGGTACTGAGGGAGCGCCGCGCTGTCGGAGGGGCAGTACTGAGGGAGCGCCGCACTGTCGGAGGGGCGGTTCTGCGGGAGCGCCGCACTGTCGGAGGGGCGGTACTGAGGGAGTGCAGTACTGAGGGAGCGCCGCACTGTCGGAGGGGCGGTACTGAGGGAGCGCCGCACTGTCGGAGGGGCAGTACTGAGGGAGCGCCGCACTGTCGGAGGGGCGGTACTGAGGGAGCGCCGCACTGTCAGAGGGGCAGTACTGAGGGAGCGCCACACTGTCTTCTCTCTCAGGTGGACATAAAAGATCCCATGGTACTATTTGAAGAAGAGCAGGGGACTTCTCCCATGTCCTGGGGCCAATATTTATCCCTAAGCCAACATCACTAAAACAGATGATCTGGTCATTATCACATTGCTGTTTGTGGGAGCTTGCTGTGCGCAAATTGGCTGCCGCGTTTCCTACATTACAACAGTGACTACACTTCAAAATGTACTTCATTGGCTGTAAAGCGCTTTGGGACGTCCTGAGGTGGTGAAAGGCGCTGGAGAAACGCGAGTCTTTCTTCTTTTTCTCGTCACTGCATGAGAACATGCCTTTTCGGGAGGGGAGCAGAGATATATCGTTCGGGCGGGGGAGAACTGTCGATACGGCTGGAGACGTAACCTGCTTTCATTCGCTGTGTTTCAGAGCTGCTCAGTATGCTTCCGCTTTGGTGGCTTACTCGCTGCATAAGAGCGGAGCGAGTCCGGAGCTGGTTATCCGCATCAAACAGCTGGAGGCGCACCTGAGCTTGGGACGCAAGTGTGAGTGTGACAATCGAAACCCGTCAGCAGCTCCTTCTCTCTATTGTTTGTGTTCATCAAGCTGAGGCATGTCCGTGCCGGGGAATGCAATGCTTCACGTTCTGGAGATCCCCTTGGGTCCATTACAGATCAGCTCTAACACGGGTTAGATACAGAGTAAAGCTCCCTCTACACTGTCCCATCAAACACTCCCAGGGCAGGTACAGCACGGGTTAGATACAGAGTAAAGCTCCCTCTACACTGTCTCATCAAACACTCCCAGGGCAGGTACAGCACGGGTTAGATACAGAGTAAAGCTCCCTCTACACTGTCCTATCAAACACTCCCAGGGCAGGTACAGCACGGGTTAGATACAGAGTAAAGCTCCCTCTACACTGTCTCATCAAACACTCCCAGGGCAGGTACAGCACGGGTTAGATACAGAGTAAAGCTCCCTCTACACTGTCCCCATCAAACACTCCCAGGGCAGGTACAGCACGGGTTAGATACAGAGTAAAGCTCCCTCTACACTGTCCTATCAAACACTCCCAGGGCAGGTACAGCACGGGTTAGATACAGAGTAAAGCTCCCTCTACACTGTCCCATGAAACACTCCCAGGGCAGGTACAGCACGGGTTAGATACAGAGTAAAGCTCCCTCTACACTGTCCCCATCAAACACTCCCAGGGCAGGTACAGCACGGGTTAGATACAGAGTAAAGCTCTCTCTACACTGTCCCATCAAACACTCCCAGGGCAGGTACAGCACGGGTTAGATACAGAGTAAAGCTCCCTCTACACTGCCCCATCAAACACTCCCAGGGCAGGTACAGCACGGGTTAGATACGGAGTAAAGCTCCCTCTACACTGCCCCATCAAACACTCCCAGGGCAGGTACAGCACGGGGTTAGATACAGAGTAAAGCTCCCTCTACACTGTCTCATCAAGCACTCCCAGGGCAGGTACAGCACGGGTTAGATACAGAGTAAAGCTCCCTCTGCACTGTCGGAGGGGCCATCTTTCGGGTGAAATGTTAAACTGAGGGCACCGTCTGCCCTCTCGGCTGCATGTGAAAGATCCCACGGCCACTTTTGGAAGAAGAGCAGGGGGAGTTCTCCCCCCACCACCCTGGTGTCCTGGCGCCAACGTTTATCCCTCCACCAACACCCCTTCAAAAAAAAAACACAGATGATCAGGTCATTCCCACAATGCTGTTGGTGGGATCTTGCTGTGCGCAAATTGACTGCCGCGTTTCCGACATTACAATCACATTTCAAAAAAAGCGCTTAGATGGCTGTAAAGTGCTTCGGCATGTCCTGAGGTGGTGGAAGGCGCTATAGAAATGCAAATTGCTGCAATGTTGTTGTTATTTTTTTTCACTTTTCCGTACTAGTGTTTCGGTTGGGCAATTCGGCGGAGACCCTCGAGGCCGCCAAGCGGGCCATTCACCTGTCGGACCTGGTGCTGCGGTTCTGCGTCACCGTCGGCCACCTGAACCGGGCCATGTACTTTGGCTGCGATAACCTGCTGTGGGCCGGCAAGGTGGGCCTGGCCCCCAGACTGGACCAGGAGAAGTGGAGCCAGCGCTCGTTCAGGTAGGCCGCACGTCGTGGGTGTCGTCGGCCCTGCGGCGCGCTTCCCCTCCCCTCCCCTCCCCGCCCCTCCACTCGCGCAGCGCAGGAGGGGGCCATTCGGCCCCCGTCGCGCCTAGTCCCGGCCACGAGCTGTTCAATTAGCCCCCCTTTGCCCATACCCCCTCCACTTTTTTTCCTTTTCCAGTATTTATCCCATTTCCCTTTTGAAAGTTCCTAATCAATCTGCTTCAGGCAGCGCGTTCCAGATCACAACAACTCGCTGGGTAAAAAACTTCTCATTTTGCCTCTGGTTCTTTTGCCAATTTTCTTAAATCTGTGTCCTCTGGTCACCGACCCTCCTGCCACTGGAAACAGTTTTTAAGAACATAAGAATTAGGAGCTGGAGTCGGCCATTCGGCCCCTTGAGCCTGCTCCACCATTCAATAAGATCATGGCTGATCTTCCACCTCATCTCCACTTTCCTGCACTATCCCCATATCCCTTGATTCCCTTAATATTCCAAAATCTATCGATCTCTGTCTTGAATATACTCAACCACTGAGCCTCCACAGCCCTCTGGGGTAGAGAATTCCAAAGATTCTCCACCCTCTGAGTGAAGAAATTCCTCCTCATCTTAGTCCTAAATGGCCGACCCCTTATCCTGAGACTGACCCCTGGTTCTAGACTCCCCAGCCAGGGGAAACATCCTCCCTGCATCGACCCTGTAAAGCCCTGTAAGAATTTTGTATGTTTCAATGAGATCACCTCTCATTCTTCTAAACTCCAGAGAGTATCGGCCCATTCTACACAATCTCTCATCATAGGACAGCCCTCTCAGCCCAGGAATCAATCCAGTGAACCTTCGTTGCACCGCCTCCAAGGCAAGTATATCCTTCCTTAGATAAGGAGACCAAAACTGTGCACAGTACTCCAGGTGCGGTCTCACCAAGGCCCTGTACAATTGTAGCAAGACTTCCTTGCTCTTATACTCCAACCCCCTTGCAATAAAGGCCAACATACAATTTGCCTTCCTTATTGCTTGCTGAAGGTAAGCATGCAGGTGCAGCAGGCGGTTAAGAAGGCAAATGGTATGTTGGCCTTCATAGCGAGAGGATTCGAGTACAGGAGCAAGGATGTCTTGCTGCAGTTGTACAAGGCCTTGGTGAGACCACACCTTGAGTATTGTGTGCAGTTTTGGTCGCCTTATCTGAGGAAGGATGTTCTTGCCATGGAGGGAGTGCAGCGAAGATTCACCAGACTGATACCTGGGATGGCAGGAATGATGTATGAAGAGAGATTGGGTCGATTGGGCTTGTATTCGCTCGAGTTTAGAAGAATGAGAGGGGATCTCATTGAAACTTATAAAATTCTAACAGGACTAGACAGACTGGATGCAGGAAGGATGTTCCTGATGGCGGGGGAGTCCAGAACCAGGGGGTCACAGTCTAAGGATAAGGGGTAAGCCATTTAGGACTGAGATGAGGAGGAATTTCTTCACCCAGAGAGTGGTGAACCTGTGGAATTCTCTACCACAGAAGGCAGTTGAGGCCAATTCATTAAATATATTCAAAAAGGAGTTAGATATATTTCTTAAGACTAAATGGGATCAAGGGATATGGGGAGAAAGCAGGGACAGGGTACTGAATTTGGATGATCAGCCATGATCTCATTAAATGGCGGAGCAGGCTCGAGGGGCCGAATGGCCTACTCCTGCTCCTATCTTCTACGTTTCTATGTTTACCTGCATGCTAGCTTTCTGTGTTTCTTGCACAAGGACACCCAAATCTCTCTGAACACCTTAAGGGTGAATGCAAGTTGTTGTCGGGTCGGTGCAGGCAGGTCGATGGGTTCTGGCTCCTTTGTCGGTGCCTTTGGCGTCATTTCCGCAGCTGCCCGGGACCCCTTTACCCCCCCCCCCCCTTGCCCTCCCCCTTTACCCCCCCCTTGCCCTCCCCCTTTATTGAGGGGACGGAACCTAATCTTTGCCTTGTGTTCCGCCCGCTCGTGTCATTCTGACCTTGTGATTCGTCCCGCCTCCCTCCCCAGGTACTACCTCTTTGCCCTCATCATGAACCTGAGCCGCGACGCCTACGAGCTCAGCGTGCTGGCGGAGCGCGAGGCCCGGAGCCGCGGGAAAGCGGGCGCAGCGGAGGGCAACGGCGGGGTCGTGGGCCGCGTGCGGGCGCGGCTGGGGCTGCTGTGCCACGTGCTGCGGACCAACCCCCCCTTGCTGCTGGACATCCTGAAGAATGGCTGCGACCTCTTCATCCCCCTGGACCGGCTGGGTCTGCTCAAGACCAACGCGGGCGTGGTGGCCTTCTGCGGCTTATCTTCCTCCGTCCTCTCGATCCTCACCATCTCCCAGCCCTGGCTGAAGCTAAAGCCGTAATGCAGGCGAGGAGGCCAACTTGGCTTGTCAAAAAAAAAACGACGGGACAGTACAGGGAACAAAAGACTGAATTTGTGTTCCTTTTATATTATTATTAATAAAAAGGGAGTGAATATTAACACAACTGTGTCAGCCAATGAGTTGGAGGCGGGGCGGGACGTGCTCAGGACTCTCTATTAATTGGCAAACAACAAACAGAGTCTATTTGTTCAGCAAACAACAGTCTATTTACTCAGCAAATAACAAACAGAGTCTATTTGCTCAGCAAACAACAGTCTATTTACTCAGCAAACAACAAACCGTGTCTATTTGCTCAGCAAACAACAGTCTATTTGCTCAGCAAACAACAAACAGAGTCTATTTAAACAGAGTCTCTACGAACTGCCGCAAAACAGAACTCGCCACCGAAACTGCAGCACAGTCTCCCTACAAAAGCAGGATTATTTCTCCAGCAAAATGCAGTGAGTGGGGGATGGTTTCAGGATATGAATTATGTGCGAAATTGCAACGTCGGAGTACCGGAGTTGAGGGACCTCCGCGCTGGGAAAGAGGAGCGGGCGCTCTCGGGCCTGGGCGCTCAGTGTCGGCATCGATCACAGCACGGGTTAAAAGCGGAGTGAAGCTCCTTTCTCTAATGGTATCACTGAAGCCCCCCACCACACACCCCGTGTCGTTCTCTGTGGACCGTTCCCAGTTGCTTTGTGCCTCGGAATGATCGCTTCTCCCCGCGCGCCCCCCCCCCCGCCTTCCCCCACCCAATGCCAGTGTGAGATGGCTCCCATTTCCTGTGACCCGTTGTAAAGGACCTCCACGCGTATTTCCGAGGGGGAAACAGAACTGGCCGGTGGATTTCGGAAGCCAGTTATACTGCCGGTCGCGAGGTGCGGGGGGAGGGGCCCCCTTGATGGTGAGATGAGGTCAACGGAATCGGAGGCAGCGTTTGGGGTTGCTACAGCGGGGGCGAGTGCTCCAGCCCAGAGTTCCTGCTCCTCATCGCTGTCCCATCAGGAATACAAATTCAGAAGAAAAAAAACTCCACCGACGTGGTCGTCAAGCGGGGGTTGGGATCGTCTGTGCTGCCTGCACCAGTCGAATAGCTCGCCGACTTCCAGCACCCAAGCAGCCGCTCCGTCGATAGCGCCTTTGCGAGAGGGGATGCAATAAAGCATTGCATGGACAGGTGCTGCCGTCTATCTGTTGTTGATTGAAATGAAGGGGCCCAGCCTGTCTGTCCTTCAGAAACTTGTGGCTCTTGCGACCTTCGTGCACTGGGCACCTTGCCTCTTCTCTTCCATCTGCGGCAGCCCTGGATTCTGGTGTCATGAGTTGATTATTTGCTACAACAAACGAGATTTGTTTTTGGACCTTGTCGATCTCTCGCTCTCTTTCTCTCTCTCCCTGAACACAAATGATTCCATGATTAAAATAACGATGACACTTTGTTTTAGTTTTTGATTAATGGGCTTGGGGTGAAATGCTATAAATGGCTGAATTCTCCACTATTTTCCAGCAGTTCCTGTGTGTGCCTGAGTGCGTGCATGTGAAGAGCTTGCATTTCTACAGCACCTTTCATGACCTCAGGACATCCCAAAGCGCTTTACAGCCAATGAAGTACTTTTTTTGAAGTGAAGTCACTGTTGTAATGTAGGTAAGGCGGCAACCATTTGGCGCACAGCAAGCTCCCACAAACAGCAATGTGATAATGGCCAGATCATCTGTTGTTTAGTGATGTCGGTTGAGGGGTAAATATTGGTCGTAACGCCCCAATAGTGGCCGTGAGATCTTTTACGTCCACCAGAGAGGGCAGACGGGACCTCGGGTGTAACGTCTCATCTTAAAGACGGCACGTCCGACAGTGTGGCGCTCCCTCAGTACCGCACCTCCGACAGTGCGGCGCTCCCTCAGTACCGCACCTCCGACACTGCGGCGCTCCCTCAGTACTGCCCCTCCGACAGTGAGGCGCTCCCTCAGTACCGCCCCTCCGACAGTGTGGCGCTCCCTTAGTACCGCCCCTCCGACAGTGCGGCGCTCCCTCAGTACCGCCCCTCCGACAGTGCGGCGCTCCCTCAGTACCGCCCCTCCGACAGTGCAGTGCTCCCTCAGTACCGCCCCTCCGACAGTGCGGCGCTCCCTCAGTACCGCCCCTCCGACAGTGCAGCGCTCCCTCAGTACCGCCCCTCCGACAGTGCAGTGCTCCCTCAGTACTGCCCCTCCGACAGTGCGGCGCTCCCTGAGTACCGCCCCTCCGACAGTGCGGCACTCCCTCAGTACCACCCCTCCGACAGTGCGGCGATCCCTCAGTACTGCCCTTCCGACAGTGCGGCGCTCCCTCAGTACTGCCCCTCCGACAGTGCGGCACTGCCTCAGTATTGCCCCTCCGACAGTGCGGCGCTCCCTCAGTACTACCCCTCCGACAGTGCGGCGCTCCCTCAGTACTGCCCCTCCGAGAGTGCAGCGCTCACTCAGTACCGCCCCTCCGACAGTGCGGCGCTCCCTCAGTACCGCCCCTCCGACAGTGCGGCGCTCCCTCAGTACCGCCCCTCCGACAGTGCGGCGCTCCATCAGTACCGCCCCCCCGACAGTGCGGCGCTCCATCAGTACCGCCCCTCCAACAGTGCGGCGCTCCCTCAGTACTGCCCCTCCGACAGTGCGGCGCTCCCTCAGTACTGCCCCTCCGACAGTGCGGCGCTCCCTCAGTACTGCCCCTCCGACAGTGCGGCGCTCCCTCAGTACTGCACTGGGAGTGTCAGCCTGGATTATGGGTCTCAAGTCTCTGGAATGCGAATTGAACCCTTTGGGACGTCCTGAGGCCGTGAAAGGCGCTACATAAATGCAAGTCTGTCTTACTGAGTAAATTGAAATGTTGCAGTATTTAATTTCAGCCAGTAGATGGAGTGTGGCACCGTATGCGACAGATAAACGTGACTGAATTGTAAAACATCACCATTCCAAGTTAATCCTTGACATTCGCCGATCTTGGTCAAATAAAGCCAACATCAAAAAGTAAATTACCCCCGGCCCCCTCTTCTCTCCCTCCGCCGGGGCTCAGTGGGTAGCTCCCTCTCTCGCCTCTGAGTCAGAAGGTCACGGGTTCGAGCCTCCACTCCAGAGACTTGAGCACATCATCCAGGCTGACACTCCCAGTGCAGTACTGAGGGAGCGCCGCACTGTCGGAGGGGCGGTACTGAGGGAGCGCCGCACTGTCGGAGGGGCAGTACTGAGGGAGCGCCGCACTGTCGGAGGGGCGGTACTGATGGAGCGCCGCACTGTCGGAGGGGCGGTACTGAGGGAGCGCCGCACTGTTGGAGGGGCGGTACTGAGGGAGCGCCGCACTGTCGGAGGGGAAGTACCGAGGGAGCGCCGCACTGTCAGAGGGGCAGTACCGAGGGAGCGGCGCACTGTCGGAGGGGCAGTACCGAGGGAGCGCCGCACTGTCAGAGGGGCAGTACCGAGGGAGCGGCGCACTGTCGGAGGGGCAGTACCGTGGGAGCGCCGCACTGTCAGAGGGGCAGTACCGAGGGAGCGGCGCACTGTCGGAGGGGCAGTACCGTGGGAGCGCCGCACTGTCGGAGGGGCAGTGCCAAGGGAGCGGGGCAGTACCGTGGGAGCGCCGCACTGTTGGAGGGGCAGTGCCGAGGGAGCGCTGCACTGTCGGAGGTGGCGTCTTTCGGATGAGATGTTAAACAGATGCCCCGTCTGCCCTCTTGGAAACGCGCAAATATACGATAATCACGAATAAATTCAAGAGGGAATTCAGGAGAAACTTCTTTACTCAGGGAGTGTTGAACTGTCTATCACAGGGCGTGATTGAGGCGAATAGCATAGATGCAGTTAAGGGGAAGCAAGATCAACACAAGGGAGAAAGTAATAGAGGGATATGCTGATATGGGATCTTTTACGTCCACCTGAGAGGGCAGACGGGGCATTGGGTTTAACGTCTGCTCCAAAGGTCGGCACCCCCGACAGTGCAGCACTCCCTCAGTACTACCCTGCGACAGTGCATCGCTCCCTCAGTACTGCCCCTCCGACAGTGCGGCCCTCCATCAGTACTGCCCCTCCGACAGTGCGGCCCTCCATCAGTACTGCCCCTCCGACAGTGCGGCCCTCCATCAGTACTGCTCCCCGACAGTGCAACGCTCCCTCAGTACTACCCCGCGCAGACAGTGCGGCGCTCCCTCAGTACCGCCCTTCTGACAGTGCGGTGCTCCCTCAGTACTGCCCCTCCGACAGTGCGGCGCTCCCTCAGTACTGCCCCTCCGACAGTGCGGCGCTCCCTCAGTACTGCACTGGGAGTGTCAGCCTGGATTATGGGTCTCAAGTCTCTGGACTGCGACTTGAACCCTTTGGGACGTCCTGAGGCCGTGAAAGGCGCTACATAAATGCAAGTCTGTCTTACTGAGTAAATTGAAATGTTGCAGTATTTAATTTCAGCCAGTAGATGGAGCGTGGCACCGTATGCGACAGATAAACGTGACTGAATTGTAAAACATCACCATTCCAAGTTAATCCTTGACATTCGCCGATCTTGGTCAAATAAAGCCAACATCAAAAAGTAAATTACCCCCGGCCCCCTCTTCTCTCCCTCCGCCGGGGCTCAGTGGGTAGCTCCCTCTCTCGCCTCTGAGTCAGAAGGTCACGGGTTCGAGCCTCCACTCCAGAGACTTGAGCACATCATCCAGGCTGACACTCCCAGTGCAGTACTGAGGGAGCGCCGCACTATCGGAGGGGCGGTACTGAGGGAGTGCCGCACTGTCGGAGGGGCAGTACTGAGGGAGTGCCGCACTGTCGGAGGGGCAGTACTGAGGGAGTGCCGCACTGTCGGAGGGGCAGTACTGAGGGAGCGCCGCACTGTCGGAGGGGCGGTACTGATGGGGCGCCGCACTGTCGGAGGGGCAGTACTGAGGGAGCGCCGCGCTGTCGGAGGGGCAGTACTGAGGGAGTGCCGCACTGTCGGAGGGGCGGTACTGATGGGGCGCCGCACTATCGGAGGGGCGGTACTGAGGGAGTGCCGCACTGTCGGAGGGGCGGTACTGATGGGGCGCCGCACTGTCGGAGGGGCAGTACTGAGGGAGCGCCGCGCTGTCGGAGGGGCAGTACTGAGGGAGCGCCGCACTGTCGGAGGGGCGGTACTGAGGGAGCGCCGCACTGTCGGAGGGGCGGTACTGAGGGAGCGCCGCACTGTCGGAGGGGCGGTACTGAGGGAGCACCGCACTGTCGGATGGTCAGTACTGAGGGAGAGCCGCACTGTCGGAGGGGCAGTTCTGAGGGAGCGCCGCACTGTCGGAGGGGCAGTACTGAGGGAGCGCAGCACTGTCGGAGGGGCGGTACTGAGGGAGCGCCGCACTGTCGGAGGGGCGGTACTGAGGGAGTGCCGCACAGTCGGAGGTGCGGTACTGAGGGAGCGCAGCACTGTCGGAGGGGCGGTACTGAGGGAGCGCCGCACTGTCGGAGGGGCAGTACTGAGGGAGCGCTGCACTGTCGGAGGGGCGGTACTGAGGGAGCGCCGCACTGTCGGAGGGGCAGTACCGAGGGAGCGCCGCACTGTCGGAGGGGCAGTACCGAGGGAGCGCCGCACTGTCGGAGGGGCAGTACCGAGGGAGCGGCGCACTGTCGGAGGGGCAGTGCCAAGGGAGCGCCGCACTGTCGGAGGGACAGTACCGTGGGAGCGCCGCACTGTCGGAGGGGCAGTGCCAAGGGAGCGGGGCAGTACCGTGGGAGCGCCGCACTGTTGGAGGGGCAGTGCCGAGGGAGCGCTGCACTGTCGGAGGTGGCGTCTTTCGGATGAGATGTTAAACAGATGCCCCGTCTGCCCTCTCGGAAACGCGCAAATATACGATAATCACGAATAAATTCAAGAGGGAATTCAGGAGAAACTTCTTTACTCAGGGAGTGTTGAACTGTTTATCACAGGGCGTGATTGAGGCGAATAGCATAGATGCAGTTAAGGGGAAGCAAGATCAACACAAGGGAGAAAGTAATAGAGGGATATGCTGATATGGGATCTTTTACGTCCACCTGAGAGGGCAGACGGGGCCTTGGGTTTAACGTCTGCTCCAAAGGTCGGCAACCCCGACAGTGCAGCACTCCCTCAGTACTGCCCCTCCACCAGTGCAGCACTCCCTCAGTACTACCCTGCGACAGTGCATCGCTCCCTCAGTACTGCCCCTCCGACAGTGCGGTGCCTCCCTCAGTACTGCCCCCCGACAGTGCAGCGCTCCCTCAGTACTGCCCCTCCGACAGTGCAGCGCTCCCTCAGTACCTACCCTGCGACAGGCAGCGCCTCCCTCAGTACTGCCCCTCCGACAGTGCGGCGCCTCCATCAGTAATGCTCCCCGACAGTGCAGCGCTCCCTCAGTACTACCCCGCGCAGACAGTGCAGCGCTCCCTCAGTACTGCCCCTCCAACAGTGCGGCGCTCCCTCAGTACTGCCCCTCCGACAGTGCGGTGCTCCCTCAGTACCGCCCCTCCGACAGTGCGGCGCTCCCTCAGTACCGCCCCTCCGACAGTGCGGCGCTCCCTCAGTACCGCCCCTCCGACTGGTGCGGCACTCCCTCAGCACCGCCCCTCCAACAGTGCGGCGCTCCCTCAGTACCGCCCCTCCGACAGTGCGGCGCTCCCTCAGTACCTGCCCCTCCGACAGTGCGGCTCTCCCTCAGTACCGCCCCTCGACAGTGCGGCGCTCCCTCAGTACCGCCCCTCCGACAGTGCGGCGCTCCCTCAGTACCGCCCCTCCGACAGTGCGGCACTCCCTCAGCACTGCCCCTCCGACAGTGCGGCGCTCCCTCAGTACTGCCCCTCTGACAGTGCGGCGCTCCCTCAGTACCGCCCCTCCGACAGTGCGGCGCTCCCTCAGTACCGCCCCTCCGACAGTGCGGCGCTCCCTCAGTACCGCCCCTCCGACAGTGCGGCGCTCCCTCAGTACCGCCCCTCCGACAGTGCGGCGCTCCCTCAGTACCGCCCCTCCGACAGTGCGGCGCTCCCTCAGTACCGCCCCTCCGACAGTGCGGCGCTCCCTCAGTACCGCCCCTCCGACAGTGCGGCGCTCCCTCAGTACCGCCCCTCCGACAGTGCGGCTCTCCCTCAGTACTGCCCCTCTGACAGTGCGGGGCTCCCTCAGTGCCGCCCCTCCGACAGTGCGGCGCTCCCTCAGTACCGCCCCTCCGACAGTGCGGCGCTCCCTCAGTACCGCCCCTCCGACAGTGCGGCCCTCCCTCAGTACTGCCCCTCCGACAGTGCGGCGCTCCCTCAGTACTGCCCCTCCGACAGTGCGGCGCTCCCTCAGTACCGCCCCTCCGACAGTGCGGCGCTCCCTCAGTACCGCCCCTCTGACAGTGCGGCGCTCCCTCAGTACCGACCCTCCGACAGTGCAGCGCTCCCTTAGTACTGCACTGGGAGCGTCGGCCTGGATTTTGTGCTCAAGTCTCTGGAGTGGGACTACGAACCCACGACCTTCTGACTCAGAGGCGAGATTGCTGGGCACTGAGCCACTGATGCAAGGATAATCGTGTGGCGCTACACTATATCGACCCACTCCAACACAACAAAACCCTCACTGTTTTCCCTTGAAAACAAGGCGCTTGCAATTCCTCAGCTAATCTGGTCCCCCCTTCACCTTAAATCTTCCAACGACTGCATCAGCTCGCAATCGGAGACTGGCGAGGCGGAAACCTGCTTTTGATTTATGTTATTGTGAGTTTCCGAGTCCAACGCCTCTCGACCGGGAAAGGCGGAAAGACCCGCGGACGAGTTGACGAGAGTTTTTATTCGTGGTTTCTCCGACGAGCGTAGGTACTTGCCAAGGGGATTTTTTTCAAACACCTCCTCTCATCCCATGACTTGTTGATGGGCCGGTCTCCTGGCCCTATCCTAGACTAGGCTTGGCTTGATGGACAGATGCTCTTGACCAATGGCCAGTGAGGAGGGTGAGGCTTTTCCCGATGTGTTATTTTTTCGGGGGGTGATTAATCATCGAACTTCAGACTCCATTCGGAGGTTCGGGAGTGGCTGGATCGCTTTGGAATAACCCCAGAGTCCACAGCGCCAAATCCCTGTCGGTAAGCTTTCCTCGCGCTTCCTCGGAACTGTTTATCATCTTTCCTGACAACTTTATGTTTCCTCCAATCTGTCTCCCCTCAAGCTATAGACTTATGCTGGATAAATACTTGAATCGGAAGAAGTTTGCAAGAGCAATGGGGGAAAGAGCAGGGGGGCGAGTGGAACTAATCGGAGAGCTCTTTCAAAGAGCCGGCACAGGCATGAAGGGCTGAATGGCCTCCTTCTGTGCTGTATCATTCTAATTGGAGTCTGATGACCCTCACTCTGAAGCTTTAGGGCGTACTGACTTCAGATGGGACCCATTGCCCAGGACTTCCGAATCTAGGCGATCCTCGTGGTCGTGAGATCGTCAAAGGTTCTGATGAAGGAGACCATTTGGCCCATTTAATTCCTTCCAACAGAATCCCAACCCTACCATCTTCCCATTACAGGGTTCTCTGTGTTCTGCTCTCACTCCCCTTCAACTCAAGTGTAGCCACACAATCCCTATACTACGATAGGGGTGCGGTAGTGTTTTATAAAATTTGTTCCTGGGATGTGGGCGTCGCTGGCAAGGCCAGCATTTATTGCCCATCCCTAATTGCCCCTTGAGAAGGTGGTGGTGAGCCGCCTTCTTGAACCGCTGCAGTCCGTGTGGTGAAGGTGCTCCCACAGTGCTGTTAGGGAGGGAGTTCCCAGATTTTGACCCAGCGACGATGAAGGAACGGCCGATATATTTGCAAGTCAGGATGGTGTGTGTGACTTGGAGGGGAACTTGCAAGTGGTGGTGTTCCCCTGCGCCGGCTGCCCTTGTCCTTCTAGATGGTGGAGGTCGTGAGTTTGGGAGGTGCTGCCGAAGAAGCCTTGGCGAGTTGCTGCAGTGCATCTTGTAGACGGTACACACTGCAGCCACGGTGCGCTGGTGGTGGAGGGAGTGAATGTTTAAGGTGGTGGATGGGGTGCCGATCAAGCGGGCTGCTTTGTCCTGGTTGGTGTCGAGCTTCTTGAGTGTCGGTGGAGCTGCACTTATCCAGGCAAGTGGAGAGAATTCCCTCACACTCCTGACTTGTGCCCTGTAGATGGTGGAAAGGCTTTGGGGAGTCAGGAGGTGAGACACTTGCCGCAGAATACCCAGCCTCTGACCTGCTCTTGTTGCTACAGTATTGATGTGGCTGGTCCAGTTAAGTTTCTGGTCAATGGTGACCCCCAGGATGTTGATGGTGGTGGATTCGGCGATGGTAATGCCGTTGAATGTCAAGGGGCGGTGGTTGGACTCTCTCTTGTTGGAGATGGTCATTGCCTGTAGTGTAGTGGACTAGTAATCCAGTAGAGCGTGAGTTCCAAATCCCACCAGAATTTGAAATCAGGTTTTTTTTGGTAAAAAAACCGAGGAAATAAAAAGCTGGGATCAAATGTTCCTTCAGAACCTGGTCTGGGCCCATATGTGACTCCAGTCCAGCACCAACATGGTTGACTCTTAACTGCCCTCTGAAGTGGTCCAGTCGATCATATCAAACCGCAAACCAGCCATTCAAGAGGAAGGCCCACCACCACCTTCTCAGGGCAACTAGGCAATGGGCGATAAATGGCAGCCTGGCGTCCACATCCCAAGAATGAAGATTTTTTTTTTCAGTGCTGTTGAGTGGAGTATAGCAACTCGGTTGATTGTAACGGAATCTTTTGTTTCCAGCCCTGGATCGCCGGGATGGCCGAGCGAAGGTCATCGAGCAGAGCCGCTGTGGTAGGTGTTTAATATTCTCCTCTCGCTATCTGACGCTCCAACCACCAACCTGTACACGTGGGGTTCAAGGCTCGCTGTAGCTCGCTCAGAACGTAAGAGCAGGGAGATTACGCTTGGAAGTGTATAAAACACTGGTCAGGCCACAGCTCGAGGGCTGCGTGCAGCTCTGGCCACCACATTACAGGAAAGACGAGATCGCACTAGAGAGGGCGCGGAGGAGATTTACCAGGATGTTGCCATCACCGGAGAATTTTAGCGATGAGGATCGATTGGAGAGGCTGGGGTTGTTTTCTTTGGAACAGAGGAGGCTGAGGGGAGATTTAATTGAGGTGTATAAAATTATGAGGGGCCTAGATAGAGTGGACAGGAAGGACCTATTTCCCTTAGCAGGGAGGTCAATAACCAGGGGGCAGAGATTTAAAGTAATCGGTAGAAGGATCAGAGGGGAGTTGAGGAGAACTTTTTTCACCCAGAGGGTGGTGGGGGTCTGGAACTCTCTGCCTGAAAGGGTGGTAGAGGCAGAAACCCTCATCACATTTAAAAAGTACTTGGATATGCACTTCAAGTGCCGGAACCTCCAGGGCTACGGACCAAGAGCTGGAAAGTGGGATTAGGCTGGATGGCTCTTTGTCGGCCAGCGGGGACACGATGGGCCGAATGGCCTCCTTCTGTGCCCTGAATTTCCATGATTTTATGATTAACTTTATGCCAAGTGCCACAGGAGCGCAGACGCATTGAAGGGGAAGCTGGATAAACACATGAGGGAGAAAGGAATAGAAGGATATGCTGATAGGGTGAGATGAAGTAGAGTGGGAGGAGGCTGGTGTGGAGCAGAAACACCAGCACGGACCAGTGAGAAACGAGGGATTGCAGCTCAGTCAGTCATGGCCCAAAGGGGAGATATAAACATGGAAAACCTTCTCTTAGGTCATCTTACTGGCGACCAGCGGGCACAAGATGTTGCATAGAAGTTACAGCACCGAAACAGGCCATTTGGCCCGACTGTTTAATCCAGGTGTTTAACGCTCCACTCGAACCTCCTCCAACCCCTATTACCACCTTAATCACTCCATGTGGTAGCAAGATCCACATTCTAACCACTCTGAGGGTAACGGAGTTTGGGGAGGTAGTAAGAACATAAGAATTAGGAGCAGGAGTCGGCCATTCGGCCCCTCGAGCCTGCTCCGCCATTCAATAAGATCATGGCTGATCTTCGACCTCAACTCCACTTTCCCGCCCGATCCCCATATCCCTTGATTCCCCACGAGTCCAAAAATCTATCGATCTCAGCCTTGAATATACTCAATGACTGAGCATCCACAGCCCTCTGGGGTAGAGAATTCCAAAGATTCACCACCCTCTGAGTGAAGAAATTCCTCCTCATCTCAGTCCTAAATGGCCGTTCTCTTATCCTGAGACTGTGACCCCTGGTTCTGGACTCTCCAGCCAGGGGAAACAGCCCCTCAGCATCTACCCTGTCATTACTCCCTTCAGAATCTTCTATCTTTCAATGAGATCACCTCTCATTCTTCTAAACTCCAGAGAGTATCGGCCCATTCTGCTCAATCTCTCCTCATAGGGCAACCCTATCATCCCAGGAATCAATCTAGTGAACCTTCGTTGCACCGCCTCTAAGGCATGTCATAGAGTCATAACGGCACAGAAGGAGGCCATTCGGCCCATCGAGTCCGTGCCGGCTCTCTGTAGAGCAATCCAGTCAGTCCCATTCCCCCGCTCTATCCCCGTAGCCCTGCAAGTTTATTTCCCTCAAGTGCCTATCCAGTCTCCCCTTGAAAACATTGAGTGTCTCCACTTCCACCACTTCCATCGGCAGCGAGTTCCAGGTCATCACCACTCGCTGTGTAAAAAAGTTTTCCCTCTCATCCCCCCTGAATCTCTTGCCCAAAACCTTAAATCTGTGTCCCCTAGTCCTTGTACCATCAACTAGTGGGAACAGCCTTTCCCCGTCTAGCCTATCCAAATCCGTCATAATCTTGTACGCCCCTATCAAATCACCCCACAACCTCCTTTGCTCTAATGAAAACAAATCCAGCTTCTCCAACCTGTCCTTGTAGCTAAGATCCCCCATCCCCGGAACCATTCTGGTAAATCTCCTCTGCACCCTCTCAAGGGCCTTCACATCCTTCCTGTAGTGTGCTGACCAGAACTGTACGCAATACTCCAGTTGTGGCCTAACCAGCGCTTTATATAGGTTCAGCATAACTTCTCTACTTTTGTACTCAATACCTCTATTTATGAAGCCCAAGATCCCATATGCTTTGCTAACCACTCTCTCAATATGTCCTGCCACCTTCAGGGACCTATGCACATTAACTCCCAGGTCCCTCTGTCCCTGCACACTCTTTGAAACTGTGCCATTAAGTGTATATTGGCTCTCCCTGTTCCTTCTGCCAAAATGCATCACCTCACACTTCTCTGTATTAAATTCCATCTGCCACTTGTCTGCCCATTCTGCTAGCCTTTCTATGTCCTGTTACAGTCGATTGATATCATCATCACTGTTTGCCACACCCCCAAGTTTGGTGTCATCGGCAAATTTAGAAATTCTACTCTGTATTCCAATATCCAGGTCATTATATATATCAAAAAAAGCAGTGGCCCCAGCACTGACCCTTGGGGAACACCACTGTCTACCATCCTCCAGAATGAAAAACAGCCATTTACCACAACGCGCTGTTTTCTATCCTTAAGCCAATTCCTTAGCCAAGCTGCCACTGACCCACCTCAATTTTGTTAACCAGCCTTCTATGTGGTACTTTGTCAAACGCCTTCTGAAAATCCATGTAGACAACATCCATTGCATTCCCTTCATCAATCCTCTCTGTTACTTCATCAAAAAGTAACAGAGAGGACTGATGAAGGGAATGTCCTTTCTCAGATAAGGAGACCAAAACTGTGCACAGTACTCCAGGTGTTGTCTTACCACAGCCCTGTACAATTGTAGTAAGACTTCCTTACTCTTGTACTCCAACCCCCTTGCAATAAAGGCCAACATACCATTTGCCTTCCTCATTGCTTGCTGTACCTGCATGCTAGTTTTCTGTGTTTCCTGTACAAGGACACCTAAATCTCTCTGAACACCAACATTTAATAGTTTCTCACCATTTAAAAAATATTCTGTTTTTCTATTCTCCCTACCAAAGTGAATAACCTCACATTTCCCCACATTATACTCCATCTGCCACCTTATTGCCCACTCACTTAACCTATCTATATCCCTTTGCAACTTCTCTGTGTGCTCCTCACAACTTAGTTTCCCACCTAGCTTTGTATCATCAACAAATCTGGATACATGGAGTGAGATAAAGGGATTTGGGGATGATGAGATGGAAAGGTTTGGGGGCTGGTTAGATGAAGAGGTTTGGAGGTGGTGAGATGTGCTACAGCGCCACCGTTGGCCTGAGAGTGCCATTACAGTGTGACATGTTTACATAGGACATCCTATTAAAAATGCGGAGATTGGAATTTCTAATGTTGACAGAAAAGTGTGACAAAAATATGACAACAGGAAGTACTGGTTTGCAGACAGGAAGTGCACATAAGTCTTTTAATAAGAAAAATTATTCTTGACTTTTCCGTGGCCCTGTCCCTCATCCTTTCAGACGAGCATCATGTTACAGGTCGGGAGGCTTCCCCTGGTGAATTCTACCGCCCAGGTTTTGTTGACCACATATTCTGACGTCAAGAGGACCAACAGGCTGATCTACTCCGTCTGCAATGTGGTGGAGAAGGGCGCTAGGATGGCGACGGGAGTGGCAGTGTGGAGTGCCAAGCCGTTCCTGGAACACTTTAAGACTCAGAGTGAGTGCCAGTGCCCATAATGTGCGGGTTTCGATAGTGTTGGAAAGCATCGCCTATCTCCACCCCTGCCTCAGCCCATCTGCTAATGGTGGCAGGGCAGTACTGAGGGAGTGCCGCACTGTCGGAGGGGCGGTACTGAGGGAGCGCCGCACTGTCGGAGGGGCAGTACTGAGGGAGCGCCGCACTGTCGGAGGGGCGGTACTGAGGGAGCGCCGCACTGTCGGAGGGGCGGTACTGAGGGAGCGCCGCACTGTCGGAGGGGCGGTACTGAGGGAGCGCCGCACTGTCGGAGGGGCAGTACTGAGGGAGCGCCGCACTGTCGGAGGGGCGGTACTGAGGGAGCGCCGCACTGTCGGAGGGGCTGTACTGAGGGCGCGCCGCACTGTCGGAGGGGTGGTACTGAGGGAGAGCCGCACTGTCGGAGGGGCAGTACTGAGGGAGCGCCGCACTGTCGGAGGGGTGGTACTGAGGGAGCGCCGCACTGTTGGAGGGGCGGTACTGAGGGAGCGCCGCACTGTCGGAGGGGCAGTACTGAGGAAGTGCCGCACTGTCGGAGGGGCGGTACTGAGGGAGCGCCGCACTGTCGGAGGGGCAGTACTGAGGAAGTGCCGCACTGTCGGAGGGGCAATACTGAGGGAGCGCCGCACTGTCGGAGGGGCAGTACTGAGGGAACGCTGCACTGTCTGAGGGGCAGTACTGAGGGAGCGCTGCACTGTTGGAGTTACCGTCTTTCGGATGAGACGTTAAACCATGGGCACTATTGGATGTAGAGCAGGGGAGTTCTCCCCGGTGTCCTGGGGCCAATATTTATCCCTCAACCAACGTCACTAAAACAGATGATCTGGTCATTTATCACATTTCAGTTTGTGGGATCTTGCTGTGCACAAACTGGCTGCCGCATTTTCCTACATTACAACAGTGACTACACTTCAAAATTCTTTCTTTTTATGCGGTTGTTTTTTTATGCCCTCTGAAGTGTGTATCTGTGTGCCTCTGTATCTGTGTGTGTATCTGTGTGTGTATGTCTCTGTCTCTCTATCTCTGTGCGTCTACATCTATCTTTCTGTGTCTCTATCTGTGTGTCTCTATCTTTCTCTCTACCTGTGAGTGTGTCTGTGTGTGTTTATCTGTGTGTGTGTCTCTCTCTCTCTCTCTGTCTCTCTATCTCTCTGTGTCTCTATCACTGTGTGCCATATCTCTCTATCTGTGTGTGTCTCACTATCTCTGTAACTGTTGTGCGTGTGTCTTTGTGTGTGTGTGTGTCTGTCTCTGTCTCTGCGTGTGTGTCTATCTCTATCTCTCCGTAAGAACATAAGAATTAGGAGCAGGAGTAGGCCATTCGGCCCCTCGAGCCTGCTCCGCCATTCAATAAGATCATGGCTGATCATCGACCTCAACTCCACTTTCCCGCCCGATCCCCATATCCCTTGATTACCCTCGAGTCCAAAAATCTATCTATCTCAGCCTTGAATATACTCAACGACTGAGCCTCCACAGCCCTCTGGGGCAGAGAATTCCAAAGATTCACAACCCTCTGAGTGAAGAAATTCCTCCTCATCTCCGTCCTAAATGGCCGACCCCTTCTCCTGAGACTGTGACCCCCCTTGTTCGAGACTCTCCAGCCAGGGGGAAACAGCCTCTCAGCATCTACCCTGTCAATCCCCCTCAGAATATTGTATGTCTCAATGAGATCACCTCTCATTCTTCTAAACTCCAGAGAGTATAGGCCCATTCTACTCAATCTCTCATCATAGGACAGCCCTCTCATCCCAGGAATCAATCTAGTGAACCTTCGTTGCACCGTCTCCAATCCTTCCTTAGATAAGGAGACCAAAACTGTGCACAGTACTCCAGGTGTGGTCTCACCAAACCCCTGTACAGTTGTAGCAAGACTTCCTTACTCTTATACTCCAACCCCCTTGCAATAAAGGCCAACATGCCATTTGCCTTCCTTATTGCTTGCTGTACCTGCATGCTAGCTTTCTGTGTTTCTTGCACGAGGACAGCCAAATCTCTCTGAACACCAACATTTGAAAGTTTCTCACCATTTAAAAAATATTCTGTTTTTCTATTCTTCCTACCAAAGTGAATAACCTCACATTTCCCCACATTATACTCCATCTATCACCTGACTGCCCACTCACTTAGTCTATCTTTATCCCTTTGCAGACTCTTTGGGGTAGAAATTAGGTCACGCCCCATTTGGGGCGCAAATATCGTCCGGACGCAAATATTAGCGCCTGGCGCTAATTATCGGCACTGACAGGAAACTTCACTTTTACCGCCCCGGGAGGTGAGTGGAGCGCTAAAGCAGGCGCTGCACACCTCTCTTAAGGCGCAAAGGCCGAGCAGTGAGGCGCTAACTCAGAGCGCTGGCGAAGCTCATGTAATGTCAGTCAGCAATGGAACACACACACAATGGCACGGGCCAGTTCTTAAAGGGGATGGTTAATCTTGCTTTCCATCCACATCCTGTTGATTGCAGCCTTGAATCTCGGCCTGGAGAGACTTGCACATCAAATGTGCTGGAAAAAACAATGGAGAGTACCAGGCAAAGAGCTCAGAGTGCAGCTCCCACAGTCTCTGCTAAATCGATACAAGGAATGGCAAATCAAAATGAACCTGCAAAGTGCTGCTCAGTACCCAAAACTCCTTCACACATCGTTGAATCTCTCCAGAAGTCTCTCTCTCTCTCTCTCTCTCTCTCAGAATGCGTAGTTCAAAAATGCCACCAACAATAAAAGACAGGAAGAGGCCCCCTTTAAATAGCGCCCCCCCCAGCCCCACAGCGATTGATAGCGTTCCAGTCTTCTGGTCGTTGGAAGCGCCAGGCGGTAAGGCAGGGGGCGCCACTCAATTTCCGCTACGGGGCGCCACAAGGGCGTTGCACCATGGAATGACGTCACAATCTGCGCGCGCAGGTGGTCGCAGCGGTAAGTTTTAGCGCCACCGCACAATCTCAAGTTAAGTTCTCGAGCGGCGCAAACATCGCAGCGCCCGGGCGTTAGCGGCTTTGCGCCCCATTAGCGCCCTCTTAAGGCGCTAACGGGAGGCGCAACCAAGTGAATTTTTACCCCTTTGTGTTCTCCTCACAGCTCACTGGCCCACCTAGTTTTGTATCATCAGCAAACTTGGATACATTACACTCGGTCCCTTCATCTAGGTCATTAATATAGATTGTAAATAGCTGAGGCCCCAACACTGATCCTTGCGGCACCCCACTAGTTACAGACTGCCAACCTGAAAAAGATCCGTTTATCCCTACTCTCTGTTTTCTGTCCGTTAACCAATCCTCTATCCATGCTACTATATTACCCCCAACCCCATGAGCCCTAATCTTGTGTAATAACCTTTTATGTGGTACCTTATCAAACGCCTTTTGGAAATCCAAATATACTACATCCACTGGTTCCCCTTTATCTACCCTGCTAGTTACATCCTCAAAAAACTCTAATAAATTTGTCAAACACGATTTCCCTTTCATAAAACCATGTTGACTCTGCCTAATCATGTTATGATTTTCTAAGTGTCCTGATACCACTTTCTTAACAATGGATTCCAGCATTTTCAGCTAACTGGCCTGTAGTTCCCAGTTTTCTCTCTCCCTCCTTTCTTGAATAGCGGTGTTACATGTGCGACCTTCCAATCCGCTGGGACCATTCTAGAATCATGGGGATTTTGGAAGATCAAAACCAATGCATCCACTATCTCTTCAGCCACCTCTTTTAGAACCCTAGGATGTAGGCCGTCAGGTCCAGGGGATTTGTCGGCTTTTTAGTCCCATTAATTTCTCTCGTACATTTCTCTACTTATATTAATTACGTTAAGTTCCTAACCCTCATTAGACCCTTGGTTCCCCACCATTTGTGTCTCTCTTTATCTCTGTGTGTCTCTGTCTCACTGTCTCTCTGCCTGTGTGTGTGTCTCGCTATCTCTGTGTGTCTCTGTATCTGTTGTGCGTGTGTGTCTCTGTGTGTCTCTCTCTCTGTATATGCATCTGTGTGTGTATATCTGTGTGTGTCTGTCTCTGTCTCTGTATATGTGTCTGTGTGTGTGCGTGTGTCTCTGTGTGTGTGTCTGTCTCTATCTCTGTATATGTGTCTGTGTGTGTGTGTGTGTATATCTGTGTGTGTGTCTGTCTCTGTATATGTGTGTGTGTGTGTGTCTCTGTGTGTGTGTCTGTCTCTCTCTGTATATGTGTCTCTGTGTGTCTGTCTCTCTGTATATGTGTCTCTGTGTGTCTGTCTCTCTCTCTGTATATGTGTCTCTGTGTGTCTGTCTCTCTGTATATGTGTCTCTGTGTGTCTGTCTCTCTGTATATGTGTCTCTGTGTGTCTGTCTCTCTCTGTATATGTGTCTCTATGTGTCTGTCTCTCTCTCTGTATATGTGTCTCTGTGTGTCTGTCTCTCTGTATATGTGTCTCTGTGTGTCTGTCTCTCTGTATATGTGTCTCTGTGTGTCTGTCTCTCTCTCTGTATATGTGTCTCTGTGTGTCTGTCTCTCTGTATATGTGTCTCTGTGTGTCTGTCTCTCTCTCTGTATATGTGTCTCTGTGTGTCTGTCTCTCTGTATATGTGTCTCTGTGTGTCTGTCTCTCTCTCTGTATATGTGTGTCTGTGTGTGTCTGTCTCTCTCTCTGTATATGTGTGTCTGTGTGTGTTTGTCTCTCTCTGTATTTGTGTCTCTGTGTGTCTGTCTCTCTCTGTATATGTCTGTGTGTGTGTGTCTCTGTGTGTCTGTCTCTCTCTGTATATGTCTGTGTGTCTGTCTCTCTCTCTGTATATGTGTCTCTGTGAGTCTGTCTCTCTCTCTGTATACGTGCATGTGTCTCTCTCTGTGTATTTACACAGTGCGTGTCTCCCAATCTGTCCGGTAACACTAACAGAGTCAGCAGCTGTGATCTGTTGAAGGCAGTAAACAGTTTGAGACTTTAAACCCTGACTGGGTGACAATAGTTTCCATTGAGAAGCCGTCACATGTGGCAGCAGTGAGCGACACAAATGGTTTCCTCCCCAACAGCCTTAAAGCAGCTCGTTAATCTGTCTCGCTCGGACACACACGATTACAGAACAGTGGGCTCGAGTCAGCAGCTCCGATCTTGTGAAACATTTTTTTGGATTCAGATGAAACGAGAATCTCCGATGAACAAACTGCCACAGAGACTCACTTCCCACTGGGGCGCTGGGGCTTTATATCAGGACCCTGTCACCCAGGGAGCTGGTTTAAGAGCAAGCGCTGATGCAGGATCCTGCTCGCGTTACAGGTGGTAACTCAGTGGGCAGCTCTCTCTCTCTCTCTCGCCTCTGAGTCAGAAGGTCGTGGGTTCGAGTCCCGCTCCAGAGACTCGAGCACAAAAATCCAGGCCGAAGCTCCCCGAGCCAATCAGCTCAGGTCTCACGCAATGCACAATGCTAACAATCCCCAATACCTCCCCAACCCTAACCTCTAACCCTAAACCCGAACCTAAACACTAAATCCTAACCTCTAACAACAACTTGTATTTATCCAGCGCCTTTAACGTAGTAAAATGTCCCAGGGCGCTTCACAGGAACGATTATCAAACAAAATTTGACACCGAGCCACATAAGGGGATATTAGGGACAGGTGACCAAAAGCTTGGTCAAAGAGGTGGGTTTTAAGGAGCGTCTTAAAGGAGGAGAGAGAGGCGGAGAGGTTTACGGAGGGAATTCCAGAGCTCGGGGCCCAGGCGGCTGAAGGCACGGCCGCCAATGGTGGAGCGATGGAAATCCGAGAGAGGCCGGAATTGGAGGAGCGCAGAGATCTCGGAGGGTTGTAGCAGGTTACAGAGATAGGGAGGCCATGGAGGGATTGGAACACAAGGATGAGAATTTTACAATCACGGCGTTGCTGGACCGGGAACCAATGTAGGTCAGTGAACGGGACTCGGTGCGAGTTAGGACACGGGGGCAGCAGAGTTTTGGATGACCTCAAGTTTACAGAGGCTGGAATGTGGGAGACCAGCCAGGAGTGCGTTGGAATAGTCGGAGTCTGGAGGTAACAAAGGCAGGGATGAGAGTTTCAGCAGCGGATGAGCTGAGGCAGGAGAGGAGACGGGCGATGTTACGGAGGTGGAAATAGGCGATCTTTGTGATGCTGCGGATATGTGGTCGGAAGCTCATTTCAGGGTCACATATGACACCAAGGTTGCGAACAGTGTGGTTCAGCCTCAGACAGACGTTAGAGAGAGGGATGGAGTCGGTGGCTCGGGAACGGAGTTGGTGGCGGGGACCGAAAACAACGGGGGCGAAATTGGGGGCCTTTGCGCCTCCCGTTAGCAAACCCAAGGGGTACTAACGGGGGGGGGGGGGGGGTCGCAAATGGCTTTGCGACTGGGCGCGGCGCTGACATCGACTCCCGCCATATTTGGCGGGGAGTTCTGCGGCGGCGCTACGGCGTTGCGCCCCGATCTCCTTCGCCCGGAGATCGCGACGTCATCGGCATGTGTAGCGGCCCGGACCCGAAATTGACTCCCGCCCCCCCCCCGCTTCGGGGCGGGGGGGGGGGGGGGGCGATGATTAAAGGGAAGCCAGCCTGCTTGAGCGGTTGGCTGATCGGGGCTGCCTCGGTGGCCCAGGTAGGCGCTGACGTAAGAAAACTACTAGGCACGTGGTCTAAGCGTTAAACAAAGCTTTAATGAACTGTTTTACAACATGGAGATCTAGTTGTGTCCTTCACTAGTTCCTGTTGAAGAATGTCCGAAGCAAGCTGGGCCCATGCCCGAGTATTTATACTCTCTCTGGACAGCGCCACCCGCAGGCCGCCCAGTATTATTTCATAAGTCATGAATGACAGATTCATGTCAGGCACTTTTTAAATTGCAGAGCCTGCAGCGATGGCCCTTCCCTTTAAGGGAGGGAAGGAGCCTTTGAACGCGGCAGCGCTGCACGGCCCAGTGCGCAGCGCTGCCGAAGTCTCCGCCCCCGCTCTCCGACGCTTGATTTAGCGCTCCACTCCCTTCCTGGGGTGCAAACAGCGAATTTTTCAGAAGTTCGAAATCGTGAGCGCCTGGCGCTAACTTCTCAAACTTTTAAGGGGGAAAAATTCGGTTGGTTAGCGCCTCCAGGGGGCGCTAACGGGCTGCCAGATACTGAGCGCCCGAGCGCGGCGATTTTAGCGCCGCTCGCGAAATTGACCAGTCGTTTTGCGGCGGCGCTAAACACTACCGCCACGATCTCCCGCGCCCGCAGAGCGTGACGTCAGTCGAGCGTGCAACGCCCCGGACCGGATATTGAGTGGCGCCCCCTGCCTTAGCGCCTGCCGCTAGCAACAGCAGGTAGAGGGGAACGTTTTCAAGTCGGGAAGGGGCTATTTAAAGGCGGGCGCTTCCTGCCTTTTGTTGTCGGCAAAATTTTTGGTTTTAACGCTGTCCGGAGGAGTTTTGGGCCTTCTTCGCCACTTTTGAGGTTCCTAAGGGCCGAGCTCTTCCCCTGGGCCTATCCATTAGTGCTTCCAACACAATTGCTTTTGAGGTCTCTCCAGGCCGAGATTCAAGGCTGCAATGAGCAGGGTGTGGCTGGCCAGCAAGATGGCCCCTCCTCTTTAAGAACTGGACGGCGCCAGCCTGTCTGGCTTCCATGGTAACGGACATCGCCTGAGCTTCGGTAGCGTTCTGAGGTAGCGCCTTGTTCCCTGACGTTAACGCCTTAAGGGGAGGTGTGTAGCGCCTGATTTAGCGTTCAAATCACCTCCAGGGGCGAATTTTGCAGTCGGAGGCGATAATTAGCGCCGGGCGCTAAACTTTGCGCCCGGCCGATATTAGCGCCCCAGAATGGGCAATACCAAATTTTTCCCCCTTAAAAATTAGCGCCCCAAACAGGGGGCAGTTGTGAATTTCTCCCTCTATGGCTTCGGCCTTCCCGATAAATAGTTGGGGGAAATTTCTGCTCATCCAGAACCGGAGGTCGGACAATTTAGAGACCGCGGAGGGGTCAAGAGAGAAGAGGCGGTGAGGGTAGAGCAGGGCGTCGTCAGTGGAAACGGACGCCGTGTTTTCGGATGATGTCGTCGAGGGGGCAGCACGTAGATGAGAAATTGGAGGGGGAGGGCCAAGGATGGATCCTTGGGGGACACCAGAGGCAACGATGTGCGAGTGGGAAGAGAAGCCGTTGCAGGTGATTCTCTGGCTCCGATTAGATAGATAACTCCTAATCCCTAAACTAAACACTAAGCTCTAACCCTAACCCCTAACCTCTAACCTCCCCCCCCCCCAACGCTTAACCCTTAGCCCCGACTGTAACCCCAACATCCTAACCCTAAACCTCACCCCCTAACCCTAATAGCTCATAGCGAGAGGGTTTGAGTACAGGAACAGGGATGTCCTGCTGCAGTTGTACAGGGCCTTGGTGAGACCACACCTTGAGTACTGTGTGCAGTTTTGGTCGCCTTATCTGAGGAAGGATGTTCTTGCCATGGAAGGAGTTCAGCGAAGATTCACAAGGCTGATACCTGGGATGGCAGGAATGACATATGAGGAGAGATTGGGTCGATTGGGCTTATACTCGCTGGAGTATAGAAGAATGAGAGGGGATCTCATCGAAACATATAAAATTCTGACAGGTCTGGACAAACTAGATGCAGGAAGAATGTTCCCGATGGTCAGAGAGTCCAGAACCAGGGGTCATAATCTAAGGATAAGGGGTAAGCCATTTAGGACAGAAATGAGGAAGAATTTCTTCACCCAGAGAGTGGTGAACCTGTGGAATTCTCTACCACAGAAGGTAGTTGAGGCCAAGTCATTAAATATATTCAAGAAGGAGTTAGATATATTTCTTGAAGCTAAAGGTATCAAGGGATATGGGGAGAAGGCAGGGACAGGGTACTGAGTTTGGATGATCAGCCATGATCTCATCGAATGGCGGAGCAGGCTCGAGGGGCCGAATGGCCTACTCCTGCTCCTATCTTCTATGTTATGTTGAAGTAAGCTGGGGACAGCAGCAGTGCCGATGGTCACTCTGCTCCTGACACAAAGAACCCGGAGACGGTGCCAGTTTCTGGAGAGCACAGAGAAATAAATCGCCTCTCCCTGCACATCTTTCCTGAAAGGGTTGTGTCCTCTTTGGCTGACGAGTGAGCGGGAGAGAGAGAGAGAGAGAGATACGGTGTGTGTGCGTCACAGAACTGCGAAAAATGCGGAGCGAAACCGAATCTAAAGAGGCCTCCTTCTGCTCAGAAAGATATAAACTGCCTGCTTTGTTCAGCTCGGAGACATCCTCGGGTGAGGAGAATGCACTGCGCCCAAAATAACCCCTTAAAACTGCCGGAGAATAAAGAATCATTAAGTTCAGATAACTTGGGTGGAAAATCTACATCAAGGATGCTCAACGTTTTCGCTCGCCCCCCCCCCCCCCGTCCTGTGTTCTAAAAATTCCGTGGATCCCCCCGTAACACAACACAACTGTGTTTTTTCCGTCGAAATATTAGTTACTAATAAAAATGCTGAAAGCACTCAGCAGGTGAGGCAGCATCTGTGGTGAGAGAGAAACAGAGTCAACGGTTCGGGGCTGACGAAGGGTCATCGACCTGAAACATTGGGGGCGATTTTCCCAGCCCTCGGGAGGTGGGACTGCCGGGAGAATGGCAGAATCTGGGTACCCATCCCGCCCTCAACCCGCCTCTGTGCCACCTTCCCAGGAGGCGGGTCCCCGACCCGCACCCGTTTCCGTCTCCCCGGGGCGGGAAGGGGATTAGTGCCAATTAACTGCCTGTTAACGGGTAGTTAATGGGCAGTTTTTTGGCTTATCCCTATTTTCAGCCCTGAAGTGCGGGTTTCCCGATGGCTCCGAACCTCGCCAGGGTCAGCGAGGCGAGCCGTGGGTCTGCGGGGGCCGAAATGTCCGGTGTGCAGGTGAGTGATGAGTACGAGTGTGGGGAGGTAAGTGTTTTAATAAGATTACTTACCTTTGCTTCTGCCTCCAGGCTTCATCCCTTTAGGCTGCGGATCTGCCTCATCTCACCGGCAGAGAAAGCAGAATGGCTGCTGCATTCTCAGATGCAGCAGCCATCTGCTTTCTGCTGAGGAGAGGGATTTAGGTGAGCCTTCTGTGCAAGGGCTCACCTCCGAACAAAGATTGTCAGCGTTTGACAGCTTCTCTAAGCTGTCAAACGCTGACAACTCATCTGTCAAATATTTTCGACAGATGAACCGTCATACGCTGACGTTCTCTGTCACCGGCTTCCCCTTAATCGGCCTGCTAAGCCCGCTGGCCAGGCTTAACAAGGTCAATCAAGGGAAAATAGCGTGGGTTGGCCGGACGTCGATGGAGGCGGGACTAAAACCCGACAAGCGGGAGTCCCGCCTCCAACGCGCCCCCATTGATAAAATCACCCCCCGTTAACTCTGTTTCTCTCCCTCACAGACACTGCCTGACCTGCTGGGTTTTTCCAGCATCCTCTTTTTTTCATCCTAAGCTAACGTTACGTGCCCAAGGCCTGCTCCATCCCGTCAACCATTTGCTTAACAGGCAGCGAAACACAGGAAGAAGCACGGTGCCCACCACAGGCTCGTCCTGTGCGCACAGGCGGTGGGACTGGACCAAAGATAAACACCACTGCCACCTTGCACAAAGCAAGATCCCACAGATGAATAATCTGCTTTTTGGCTGTGTTGATTGAGAGAGGAATATTGGCCGAGGACACAGGAACAGGAGGAGGCCATTCAGCCCCTCGAGCCTGTTCCGCCATTCAATCAGATCACGGCTGATCCTGTATCTTAACTCCATCCACCCGCCTTGGTTCCATATCCCTTAATCCCCTTACCCAGCAAAAATCTATCCATCTCAGTTTTGAAATTGTCAATTGATCCCCCGCCCCAGCCTCTACAGCTTTTTGGGGGAGAGTTCCAGATTTCCACCACCCTTTGTGTGAAGAAGTGCTTCCTGACATCACCCCTGAACGGCCTGGCTCTAATTTTAAGGTGATGCCCCCCTTGTTCTGGACTCCCCCCACCAGAGGAAATAGTTTCTCTCTATCGACCCCTATCGAATCCTTTAATCATCTTAAACACCTCGATTAGCTCATCCCTTAATCTTCTAAACTCGAGGGAATACAAGCCCAGTCTGTGCAACCGGTCCTCATAATTTAACCCTTTTAGCCCCGGGTATCATTCTGGTGAATCTGCGCTGCTCCCCCTCCGAGGTCAATATATCCTTCCTGAGGTATTATATCCTTATTGTGATGTCAGCCAGTGGCTCAGTGGGTAGCACTCTCTCTCTCGCCTCTGAGTCATGGAGGTTGTGGGTTCGAGTCCCACTCCAGAGACTTGAACACAAAAATCCAGGCTGACACTCCCAGTGCAGTGCTGAGGGAGCGCCGCACTGTCGGAGGGGCAGTACTGAGGGAGCGCCGTACTGTCGGAGGGGTGGTACTGAGGGAGCGCCGCACTGTCAGGGGCAGTACTGAGGGAGCGCCGCACTGTCGGAGGGGCAGTACTGAGGGAGCGCCGCACTGTCGGAGGGGAGGTACTGAGGGAGCGCCGCACTGTCGGAGGGGCAGTACTGAGGGAGCGCCGCACTGTCGGAGGGGCAGTACTGAGGGAGCGCCGCACTGTCAGGGGCAGTACTGAGGGAGCGCCGCACTGTCGGAGGGGCAGTACTGAGGGAGCGCCGCACTGTCGGAGGGGCAGTACTGAGGGATTGCCGCACTGTCGGAGAGGCAGTACTGAGGGAGCGCCGCAATGTCGGAGGGGCGGTCCTGAGGGAGCGCCGCAATGTCGGAGGGGCAGTCCTGAGGGAGCGCCGCACTGTCAGAGGGCAGTACTAAGGTAGCGCCGCAATGTCGGAGGGGCAGTACTGAGAGAGCGCCGCTCTGTCGGAGGGGGCAGTACTGAGGGAGCGCAGTACTGAGGGAGCGCCGCACTGTCGGAGGGGCAGTACTGACGGACCGCTGCACTGTCAGAGGGGGCAGTACTGAGGGCACGCCGCACTGTCGGAGGGGCAGTACTGAGGGAGCGCCGCACTGTCGGAGGGGCAGTACTGACGGACCGCTGCACTGTCAGAGGGGGCAGTACTGAGGGAGCGCCGCACTGTCGGAGGGGCAGTACTGAGGGAGCGCCGCACTGTCGGAGGGGCAGTACTGAGGGAGCGCCGCACTGTCGGAGGGGCAGTACTGAGGGAGCGCCGCACTGTCGGAGGGGCAGTACTGAGGGAGCGCCACACTGTCGGAGGGGCAGTACTGAGGGAGTGCTGCACTGTCGGAGGGGCAGTACTGAGGGAGCGCCGCACTGTTGGAGGGGCAGTACTGAGGGAGCGCCGCACTGTCAGAGGGGCAGTACTGAGGGAGCTCCGCACTGTCGGAGGGGCAGTACTGAGGGAGCGCCGCACTGTCGGAGGGGCGGTACTGAGGGAGCGCCGCACTGTCGGAGGTGCCGTCTTTCGGATGAGATGTTAAACCAAGGCACCGTCTGCCCTCTCGGGTGGATGTAAAAGATCCCACGGCCACTATTTCGAAGAAGAGCAGGGGGAGTTCTCCCCGGTGTCCTGGGGCCAATATTTATCCCTCAATCAACATCACTAAAAACAGATGATCCGGTCATTATCACATTGCTGTGTGTGGGAGCTTGCTGTGCGCAAATTGTCTGCCGCGTTTCCCACATTACACCAATGACTACACTTCAAAAAAATTACTTCATTGGCTGTAAAGCGCTTTGGGACGTGCTGAGGTGGTGAAAGGCACTGGAGAAACGCGAGTCTTTACTTTTTATTCCACGACAGGGTGATTTCTGCAGTCGGAGATTGGGGCAGAATGGCTTTCGACTGTTCCTGACTAGTCTCTCCCCTTTCTCCCACCACCTCCACCCTCACAGTTGCCTTGGCGAACACCTTTGCCTCCAAGAGACTGGACAAGCTGGAAAAAAAGTTCCCGATCCTTCAGCTATCTATTGACGAGGTAGGTATTGTCGAAGTTTACATACCGAGTAGAACACATAAAATCGTGTCAAAGAAGGCTTTTTAATAAAGTTTACTTGTTACAAGGGAAGGTTCTGACACAGTCAAGTTGCTATGTCAGAATGCTTCGAATCTTACAAGATTTGAACATACTTTATACAAAAAGTACACAGAACAGGCCATTTGACATAACATTAAACATCCTGAATAATGAAGCACAAACTTGTGAGTTATTGCATAGGTTTTCGTTATAACAACGAGCAGAAATTCCTTAAAGATCAGATAACCAGACCTTCCTTATGAGACCTCTTTGTTCAATGTTCATTCTCTAATCTGTGGGTTGATGGCTTACCTTATCTCGTCCTGAGCTGGTTAGAACTAATTGATGCCTTATTTTGCTAAGCTTTTCTTAGATAAGGAATTCCGAGTTCTCTCTATTCTTGTAGCTAATTAGAATGATTTACTTATGGTGACTCCGACTGTCAGCCATTTTGAATTTCCTTTTTAAATTACTTTCTTAGAGAGGCCATTTTATTTGTGTCTTAAAAGTAAACTGCACTTCCACAGTATACCCGCAATTTCTTTTGCACTGGTGTGTTTGGGCCTACTCCTCCCTGGTGTCCTCTCTCCGCCCCTGAAGGCGTTGACTTGCGTTGAGGGGACGCAGCTCCGCGGGCACCAGCCATCCTCCCCTTTCTTCACGTGCTGTCCTAAACGTGGGTCATCAGCAGGATATCTGGGCATGGGGGGGGTGGGGGGTGCGGGGACGAAGAACACGGTCAGATCCTGTACTCACCAGGGGCCACCGGATCACCATCAGCAGAGGATTTTGCCCCTTTGCCCTGGTCATTTCCCATTGGCTGGGTCTCTACTCCAATGGGATGGGTCTCTACTCCAATGGGATGGGTCTCTACTCCAATGGGATGGGTCTCTACTCCAATGGGATGGGTCTCTACTCCAATGGGATGGGTCTCTACTCCAATGGGATGGGTCTCTACTCCAATGGGATGGGTCTCTACTCCAATGGGATGGGTCTCTACTCCAATGGGATGGGTCTCTACTCCAATGGGATGGGTATCTACTCCAATGGGATGGGTCTCTACTCCAATGGGATGGGTCTCTACTCCAAGGGGATGGGTATCTACTCCAATGGGATCGGTATCTACTCCAAGGGGATGGGTCTCTACTCCAAGGGGATGGGTCTCTATTCTAATGGGATGGGTATCTACTCCAATGGGATGGGTATCTACTCCAATGGGATGGGTCTCTACTCCAATGGGATGGGTCTCTTCTCCAATGGGATGGGTATCTACTCCAATGGGATGTGTCTCTACTCCAATGGGATGGGTCTCTTCTCCAAGGGGATGGGTCTCTTCTCCAAGGGGATGGGTCTCTACTCCAAGGGGATGGGTCTCTTCTCCAAGGGGATGGGTCTCTTCTCCAAGGGGATGGGTCTCTACTCCAAGGGGATGGGTCTCTACTCCAATGGGATGGGTATCTACTCCAATGGGATGGGTATCTACTCCAATGGGATGGGTCTCTTCTCCAAGGGGATGGGTCTCTTCTCCAAGGGGATGGGTCTCTTCTCCAAGGGGATGGGTCTCTTCTCCAAGGGGATGGGTCTCTACTCCAAGGGGATGGGTCTCTTCTCCAAGGGGATGGGTCTCTTCTCCAAGGGGATGGGTCTCTACTCCAATGGGATGGATCTGTACTCCAATGGGATAGATCTCTACTCCAATGGGAATGGACCCCACTCTAATCGAAAGGGACCCGACTCCATTATTCCAAGATGTGAACTTTAATATCGCACCATTCAGCGGAGGATGGTCTGCGACGGTCGAAGGCAGCAAGCCTGCCCCACGGTCCGGAGACCAAAACCAAATGGCAGCCATTGCCGACGGCCGGAGAGACGGCCCTGGGCCGGGCGACGCCGGTCGCCACCCCTCGCCTCACCTCTTTCCCCTTTGACCTGCAGGTGGCCTTTCACCTGAAGGAGTCCATCGGGCTGGCCCTGGACGACGCGCAGGACAGAGTCGGCGGAGAGGCGGAGAAGCTGAAGGGCAGGACGAGCGCCATGGTGGAGGTGGCGCTGGCCGCCCTCTCCTCACAGGCCGCGGTCTTGCTGACCTCCAGGGCGGGGCAAGGGATGCTGGCCAGAGGGGACTTGGCGCTGCTGAGGCTGGAGGCGATTGTGGACTATTACCTTCCGGAGACCGAGGAGCAGTTGGGTAAGTGACACCCAACTCTTTCAACCACAACATAGTAAAACCTCCCAAGGCGCTTCAGAGGAGCGTAAATCAGACAAAATTTGACACCGAGCCACATAAGCAGCTATTAGGACAGGCGACCAAAAGCTTGGTCAAAGAAGTCGGTTTTAAGGAGCGTCTTAAAGGAGGAGAGAGAGAGGCGAAGAGGTTTAGGGAGGGAATTCCAGAGCTCGGGGCCCAGGCAGTTGAAGGCACGGCCGCCAATGGTGGAGCGATGGAAATCGGGGATGCTCAAGAGGCCAGAATTGGAGGAGGGCAGAGATCTGGGAGGGTCGTAGGTCTGGAGGAGGTTACAGAGATAGGGAGAAGGTGGCTGTAAGTACCCTACCAGGTAATGCCACACCTGGACTACTGCGTATCGACAGTTGAGGAGTATCTTCTGCTCCTGAACATTTACGCTCCTTCTCCCAGGATTCCCTGCGGCTCATTCGCAGCCCAGGCCAATTAAGGCGACAAATTGTCCATTTGTGATCCAGTTGTCGCTAGCTGGAGCACCAGCAGATGGCAGTGCACACCAGCCGAACTCCGCTGGTCGCAGTGCAGTGAATTCGCACCAGATGGCGGCGTTGACCAGCGATTGCTCCTCACACAACCTGTATTTATCTAACGCCGTTAATGTAGTAAAACGTCACAAAGCGCTTCACAGGACCGTTATCGGACAAAATCTGACACCGAGCCACATAAGGAGAGATTAGGACAGGTGACCAAAAGCTTGGCCAAAGAGGGAGCTTTTAAGGAGCGTCTTAAAGCAGGAGAGAGAGGCGGAGAGGTTTAGGGAGGGAATTCCAGAGCTCGGGGCCCAGGCGGCTGAAGGCACGGCCGCCAATGGTGGAGCGATGGAAATCGGGGGATGCTCAAGAGGCCAGAATTGGAGGAGCGCAGAGATCTCGGGGGGTTGTAGGGGACGGAGGAGGTTACAGAGATCTGGGAGGGTTGTAGGGCTGGAGGAGGTTACAGAGATGGGGAGGGGTGTAGGGTTGGAGGGGGTTACAGAGATAGGGAGGGGTGTAGGGCTGGAGGCGGGTTACAGAGATGGGGAGGGGTGTAGGGCTGGAGGAGGTTACAGAGATATGGAGGGGTGTAGGGCTGGAGGAGGTTACAGAGATCTGGGAGGGGTGTAGGGCTGGAGGGGGTTACAGAGATGGGGAGGGTTGTAGGGCTGGAGGAGGTTACAGAGATGGGGAGGGGTGTAGGGGCTGGAGGAGGTTACAGAGATAGGGAGGGGTGTAGGGCTGGGGGAGGTTACAGAGATGGGGAGGGGTGTAGGACTGGAGGGGGTTACAGAGATGGGGAGTGGTGCAGGGGCTGGAGGGGGTTACAGAGATAGGGAGGGGTGCGGGACTGGAGGGGGTTACAGAGATAGGGAGGGGTGTAGGGACTGGAGGAGGTTACAGAGATGGGGAGGGGTGTAGAGCTGGAGGAGGTTACAGAGATGGGGAGGGGTGTAGAGCTGGAGGAGGTTACAGAGATGGGGAGGGGTGTAGGGGCTGGAGGAGGTTACAGAGATGGGGAGAGGTGTAGTGCTGGAGGGGGTTACAGAGATGGGGAGGGGTGTAGGGCTGGAGGGGGTTACAGAGATAGGGAGAGGTGTAGGGGGCTGGAGGAGGTTACAGAGATAGGGAGGGGT
>JASTWF010000070.1:1503564-1610943 GCA_030390025.1 Squalus acanthias
CTCTCCTCTCTCTCTCTGTCTTTCCCTCTCTCTGCAGCCGCCAAAGATGTGACCAGGGATGTACCCTGGGATCTTCCTACCCCGTGTGGCCCAGTACCACAAGAGGCAGTACACGCGTCTTAAACTCGTTGCGACGTTACTCGCTGTCGGGCAATGAATTAAACGCCCCGTCGCTTGATTATAAGAACGAACTTTGTAACAGCGGCCACCAGAGGGCGCGGCATCGCGGGATTAATTTGTCACAGCCGGGGCTGATCGACCGTGGTGTGCTTCGCGGCACGGGCTCCACAGCTCGACCTCCGAACAACACGAGAAGCGTTTCTGTCAAAGGTTGGACACCATCCCTCAGCGCAGGCTGTGTTCGACGGGCTGATAAGCGGGGAGCTAATCGGAACAGCTGGCTGAGTGCCCGCTGATCCTATCACCTTGCCAGCTGTTGCTGCGACTCCACAGACCTTTTGATGAGCTGCTGATAGGAAGGGGTCTGTGTGCTGCCTCTGTCGAAACAGCCACTATAATAAAGAGCAGGGCCTGGGATCTGATTGAATTTCAGGCTCTTAGTCACGTCGCTACACGTACACAACAAGGCAACAGCTCGCATCTGTACAGCGCCTTCGACGTCCCAAGGCGCTTCACAGGAGCGTAAATCGACCCAGAATTTGACACCGAGCCACATAAGGAGATATTAGGGCAGGTGACCAAAAGCTTGGTCAAAGAGGTCGGTTTTAAAGAGCGTCTTAAAGGAGGAGAGAGAGAGGCGGAGAGGTTTAGGGAGGGAATTCCAGAGCTCGGGGCCCAGGCAGCTGAAGGCACGGCCGCCAATGGTGGAGCGATGGAAATCGGGGGATGCGCGAGAGGCCAGAATTGGAGGAGAGCCAAGATCTGGGAGAGCATTGCTCAGTGGAGGGAAATGAACAAGAGACTGCTTGGAGGGGAGCACCGTGTGTTTGAAGGCAGGGGGTGTGGGGTGGAGGTCCGGGCCGGTGAGATCGCAGGCTTAATATTGTTTGCATCCTGCCCAATGTTGATTCGACCGTCGATCCACCGGCTGACCGAACCAGCCACACTCACAACCACCTGATCAGGCGCCTGCATTTAATTCTCCCTCCTGTCCCCCTTGCCCCGATTAACAGTTCCGCAAGCATAGCCAACCTCCAGCTTGCAAGTGTCAGCCGTGGCTCAGTGGGTAGCTCTCTCTCTCTCTCTCTCGCCTCCGATTCAGAAGGTCGTGGGTTCGAGCCCCCACTCCAGAGACTTGGGCACATCATCCAGGCTGACAGTACTGAGGGGGCGCCGCACTGTCGGAGGGACAGTACTGAGGGAGCGCCGCACTGTCGGAGGGGCGGTACTGAGGGAGCACCGCACTGTCGGAGGGGCGGTACTGAGGGGGCGCCGCACTGTCGGAGGGACAGTACTGAGGGAGCGCCGCACTGTCGGAGGGGTGGTACTGAGGGAGCGCCGCACTGTCGGAGGGGCAGTACTGAGGGAGCGCCGCACTGTCGGAGAGGCGGTACTGAGGGTGCGCCGCACTGTCGGAGGGGCGGTACTGAGGGAGCGCCGCACTGTCGGAGGGGCGGTACTGAGGGAGCGCTGCACTGTCGGAGGGGCGGTACTGAGGGAGCGCCGCACTGTCGGAGGGGCAGTACTGAGGGAGCGGCGCACTGTCGGAGGGGTGGTACTGAGGGAGCGCCGCACTGTCGGAGGGGAAGTACTGAGGGAGCGTCGCACTGTTGGAGGTGCCGTCTTTCAGATGAGACGTTAAACCCAAGGCCCCGTCTGCTCTCTCAGGTGGATGTAAAAGATCCCACGGCCACTATTGGAAGAAGAGCAGGGGGAGTTCTCCCCGGTGTCCTGGAGCCAATATTTATCCCTCGACCAACATCACTAAGAAAACAGATTTTAAAAATTCGTTTATGGGATGTGGGCGTCGCTGGCAAGGCCGGCATTTATTGCCCATCCCCTAATTGCCCTCGAGAAGGTGTTGGTGAGCCACCTTCTTGAACCGCTGCAGTCCGTGTGGTGAAGGTGCTCCCGCAGTGCTGTTAGGGAGGGAGTTCCAGGATTTTGACCCATCGACGATGAGGATCGGCGATATATTTCCAAGTCAGGATGGTGTGTGTGACTTGGAGGGGAACTTGGAGGTGGTGGTGTTCCCATGCGCCTGCTGCCCTTGTCCTTCTAGGTGGTGGAGGTCGCGGGTTTGGGAGGTGCTGCCGAAGAAGCCTTGGCGAGTTGCTGCAGTGCATCTTGTCGATGGTACACACAAGCTCTAGGCCAATATTCATCCCTCAACCAACATCACTAAAAAGCAGCTTACCTGGTCATGATCTCATTGCTGTTTGCGGGAGCTTGCTGTGCGCAAATTGGCTGCCGCCATACAGCAGCGACGACATTTCAGAAAGTACTTCATTGGCTGTGAATCGCTCTGGGGCGTCCTGAGGCGGTGAAAGGCGCTGGAGAAATGCGAATTCTTTTTCCCCCCCCGTACAGCCACACAGAGGAACTGCTGAAAAATAGTGGAGAACACAGCCAGCGAATCGCACGTTAAACCGAGGCCCCGTCTGTACTCTCAGGCGGACGTAAAAGATCCCTCGGCCCCTATTTCTATTTATATCTACGTGCAACTTCATCTGAAGATATGGGGTCAGGCCCCAGATGTCTAGCTACCCTCTTGTGAAGCACCTTGGGGTGTTTCCCTACCTTATAGGGGCGGAAAAAATGCAAGTTGTTATTAATAAGCTTTCTGCCAGATGTTCCTGAACTAAAAAGAAAGACTTACAAGAACATAAGACAGGAATCGATCATTCGGCCCCTCGAGCCTACTCCGCCATTCAATAAGATCATGGCTGATCTGATCTTGGCCTCAACTCCACTTCCCTGCCCAGCTCCCCATAACCCTTGACTCCCTCACCGTTCAAAAATCTGTCTATCTCCACCTTAAATATATTCAATGACCCAGCCCCCACAGCTCTCTGGGGCAGAGAATTCCAAAGATTCACGACCCTCTGAGAGAAGAAATTCCTCCTCATTTCCGATTTAAATGGGCGACCCCTTATTTTGAAACTATGCCCCCCTAGTTCTAGATTCCCCCACGAGGGGAAACATCCTCTCAGCGTCTACCCTGTCGAGCCCCTTCAGAATCTGATATGTTTCAATAAGATCCCCTCTCATTGACATTTCTACCAAGCCTTTCACGACCACCGCACACCCCAAAGCGCTTTACAGCCAATGAAGTACTTTTTCTCAAGTGCGGTCACTGTTGTAATGTGGGAAACCCGGCAGCCAATCTGCGCACAGCAAGCTCCCACAAACAGTCAATGCGATAATGACCGGATCATCTGTTTTTTAGTGAGGTTGAACGAGGGGGCCGTCGATACAAGGGTGTCACTGATAAATCCATTGGGGGGATTCAGGAGAAACTTCTTTACCCCAGAGAGTGGTGAGAATATGGAACTCGCTACCACAGAGAGTGGTTGAGGCGAATAGTATAGATGTATTTAAGGGGGAAGCTGGATAAACACATGAGGGAGAAAGGAATAGAGGGATGTGTTGATGGGGTGAGATGAAGAGGGGCGGGGAGGAGGCTGGTGTGGAGCAGAAACACCGGCACGGACCAGATGGGCCCAATGGCCTGTTTCTATGCTGGAAAATTCTGTGTAAACTTATCTGATCTGCGTCTTTGAATGAAAAGGGCAGAACGAGATCGCAATCTCTCCAGGTGCGGCTCGGGCTGCTTAATATAGCAGTATAGTCTGAGCAAGCCTCCTCACCTTCATTCCCAGGCGAGTGGACCTGTTCAGTTGGGAATCGTGTGTGTGTGCGCAGATGTGTTCAGACAGGCTGGTTTTCATTCCTGTCTGTTGTTTTCTGGTAACTCTGGGCTGCCTGAGAAACGGCCTTTGCCTACGTGCGCTGGCAGCTCATGCTAAGGGCCCTGCGGCAACACCGCCCCCCCCCCCCCGGTTCCCCTCGTGAAACTTCAAGAGGCCGCATCAATGGCAAGGCCAGCTTGGCAACGGACCAAAAGGTCCTGGCTCTGTGTGGGAAGCTGGAAGCTGCGAACGTGCTGCAGCTCCCCACGGGCTCAATCCCTCGCGAACCCGAATCTTGCCTGGGTGGAGGGGAAGGCTGCCGGGGTTGCCGCGGCGACCGGGCCTAGGCCAAAAAGGCCTGGCTTGGTGGCAGGCTGCGTTCCGTGGGAAGCTGAGCGGAATGAGAGGCCTTGTCCAATGTGAGAAAATTGTTTGCAGTCGACCCACGAATCATGCCGTGCCCCAATATTAGAGCGGCGCCTGATTAAAGTTTATTTTTAAACTGCATCTCCACCAGACATAACAACAGTGAATAGTTCTGTGAGAGGCCTCGTATTTAACCTTTAAGAAGGGGAGGAAGGCCTGCAGTACCGCAGCACGTAGCGCCGCGATATTGGCTCGCAGCGCCCCAAGAGGAAGGTGGGGCACTTCCAGTAGCACCCCGCTTCCCTCTTGGTGCGCTACCGATGAATTTCGACCGCGGGGGCGCTAAAAGTAGCGCCCGGTGAAGTTAGCGCCCCAAAGGGGGCGCGACTCCATTTTTCCCCCGTGATTTCTTAACACAAACGGTTCTGTAATAAACCGGCGCTCTGTGTAATAACATACTGCTTGCAATCCGGCCGTGGCTCAGTGGGTAGCACTCTCGCCTCGGATGTCAGAAGGTCATGGGTTCGAGTCCCACTCCAGAGACTTGATAACAAAAATCTAGGCTGACACTCCAGTGCAGTACTGAGGGAGTGCCGCACTGTCGGAGGAGCAGTACTGAGGGAGCGCCGCACTGTCGGAGGGGCAGTACTGAGGGAGCGCCGCACTGTCGGAGGGGCAGTACTGAGGGAGCGCCGCACTGTCGGAGGGGCAGTACTGAGGGAGCGCCGCACTGTCGGAGGGGCAGTACTGAGGGAGCGCCGCACTGTCGGAGGGGCAGTACTGAGGGAGCGCCGCACTTTCGGAGGGGCAGTACTGAGGGAGCGCCGCACTGTCGGCGGGGCAGTACTGAGGGAGCGCCGCACTGTCGGAGGGGCAGTACTGAGGGAGCGCCGCACTGTCGGAGGGGCAGTACTGAGGGAGCGCCGCACTGTCGGAGGGCAGTACTGAGGGAGCGCCGCACTGTCGGAGGGGCAGTACTGAGGGAGCGCCGCACTTTCGGAGGGGCAGTACTGAGGGAGCGCCGCACTGTCGGAGGGGCAGTACTGACGGAGCGCCGCACTTTCGGAGGGGCAGTACTGAGGGAGCGCCGCACTGTCGGAGGGGCAGTACTGAGGGAGCGCCGCACTGTCAGAGGGGCAGTACTGAGGGAGCGCCGCACTGTTGGAGGGGCAGTACTGAGGGAGCGCCGCACTGTCGGAGGGGCGGTACTGAGGGAGCGCCGCACTGTCAGAGGGGCAGTACTGAGGGAGCGCCGCACTGTCGGAGGGGCGGTACTGAGGGAGCGCCGCACTGTCGGAGGGGCGGTACTGAGGGAGCGCCGCACTGTGGGAGGGGCAGTACTGAGGGAGTGCCGCACTGTCGGAGGGGCAGTACTGAGGGAGCGCCGCACTGTCAGAGGGGCGGTACTGAGGGAGCGCCGCACTGTCAGAGGGGCAGCACTGAGGGAGCGCCGCACTGTCGGAGGGGCGGTACTGAGGGAGCGCTGCACTGTCGGAGACGCAGTACTGAGGGAGCGCCGCACTGTCGGAGGTGCCGTCTTTCGGATGAGACGTTAACCCGAGGCCCCGTCTGCCCTCTCAGGTAGACGTAAAAGATCCCACGGCCACTATTGGAAGAAGAGCAGGGGGAGTTCTCCCCAGTGTCCTGGGGCCAATATTTATCCCTCCACCAATATCACGAAAACAGATGATCTGGGTCATTATCACATTGCTGTTTGCGGGAGCTTGCTGTGCGCAAAAATGGCTGCCTCGTTTGCCTGTGCAGCAGTGGTGACTGTCGCTGGCAAAGCTCCCTGATGTGTTGTGAGGACGTGATTAGGAACAGGAGGAGGCCCATTCAGCCCCTCGAGCCTGTTCAATTCAATCAGATCACGGCTGATCTGTATCCTAACCCCACCTACCCGCCTTGGTTCCATAACCCTTAATACCCTTACCCAACAAAAATCTATCAATCTCAGTCTTGGAATTTGCAATTGACCCTCCCCCCGCCTCAACAGCTTTTTGGGGGGAGAGAGTTCCAGATTTCCTTTGTGTGAAGAAGTGCTTCCTGACATCACCCCTGAACGGCCTGGCTCTAATTTTAAGGTGACGCCCCCCTTGTTCTGGACTCCCCCCACCAGAAGAAATAGTTTCTCTCTATCTACCCGATCAAATCCTTTAATCATCGTAAACACCTCGATTAGATCACCCCTTAATCCTCTACACCCGAGGGAGTACGAGACTGGGCTATGTTACAGACACAGGATACGATGATTGTGACGTCAGGGACATGTCCTCGGATTCGAACCCTTTTAGTCTCGGTATCATTCTGATGAATCTGTGCTGCCCGCCCCCGCCTCCCCCCTCCAAGGCAAATAATGTGCTTTATATATATATATACAAAAAAAATCAAGTTCTTTCTGCCTTGAAATAAATCCATGTGTTATTACGGAGCGTGCAAGCGCCGGCCAGCCCTCCTCAGACGAGGCTGAGAGAGGACATCGAGATTGGCAAACTGCTGCGCCCCCAGGGCTCCTGGGTTCTCGCCAGCCTCGCCCCGTTAGCAGGAGAACACGCACGTAGCAGAGCTCGGGCAGGGGCAGTAGCACAGAGCGGGGAGCCAGGGGTCAGCCGAGTTACAAGCATCCCTAATTAAGTCTGCGCCACGCTGAATACTCTTTGAATTTTGGAAAGCAATTGAGTTGAGTCGGAGGTCAGTGTGACAGAGCCGGGTTCACGCTTAATTGGGAAAGACAGACTCGCGTTTCTCCGGCGCCTTTCACCACCTCAGGACGTCCCAAAGCGCTTTACAGCCAATTAAGTACTTTTTTTTGAAGTGTAGTCACTGTTGTAATGTGGGAAACGCGGCAGCCAATTTGCGCACAGCAAGCTCCCACAAACAGCAACATGATAATGACCGGATCATCTGCTTTTCGTGATGTTGGTTGAGGGATAAATATTGGCCCCAGGACACCGGGGAGAACTCACCCCCTGCTCCTCTTCCAATAGTGGCCGTGGGATCTTTTACGTCCACCTGAGAGGGCAGACAGGGCCTCGGGTTTAACGTCTCATCCGAAAGACAGCACCCACTCAGTACTGCCCCTCCGACAGTGCGGGGCTCCCTCAGTACTGCCCCTCCGACAGTGCGGCGCTCCCTCAGTACCGCCCCTCCGACAGTGCGGCGCTCCCTCAGTACTACCCCTCCGACAGTGCAGCGCTCCCTCAGTACTGCCCTTTCGACAGTGCAGCGCTCCCTCAGTACTGCCCCTCCGACAGTGCGGCGCTCCCTCAGTACTGCCCCTTCGACAGTGCAGCGCTCCCTCAGTACCGCCCCTTCGACAGTGCAGCGCTCCCTCAGTACTGCCCCTCCGACAGTGCAACGCTCCCTCAGTACTGCCCCTTCGACAGTGCAGCGCTCCCTCAGTACTGCCCCTTCGACAGTGCAGCGCTCCCTCAGTACTGCCCCTTCGACAGTGCGGTGCTCCCTCAGTACCGCCCCTCCGACAGTGTGGCGCTCCCTCAGTACTGCCCCTCCGACAGTGCAACGCTCCCTCAGTACTGCCCCTTCGACAGTGCAGCGCTCCCTCAGTACTGCCCCTTCGACAGTGCGGTGCTCCCTCAGTACCGCCCCTCCGACAGTGTGGCGCTCCCTCAGTACTGCCCCTCCGACAGTGCGGCGCTCCCTCAGTACTGCCCCTTCGACAGTGCAGCGCTCCCTCAGTACTGCCCCTTCGACAGTGCGGTGCTCCCTCAGTACCGCCCCTCCGACAGTGTGGCGCTCCCTCAGTACTGCCCCTCCGACAGTGCGGCGCTCCCTCAGTACCGTCCCTCCGACAGTGCGGCGCTCCCTCAGTACCGCCCCTCCGACAGTGTGGCGCTCCCTCAGTACCGTCCCTCTGACAGTGCGGCACTCCCTCAGTACTGCCCCTCCGACAGTGCGGCGCTCCCTCAGTACTGGCACTGGGAGTGTCAGCTTAGATTTTTGTGCTCAAGTCTCTGGAGTGGGGCCCGAACCCACAACCGTCTGACTCAGAGGCGAGAGAGAGAGAGAGAGAGAGTGTGCTACCCACTGAGACACAGCTGACACTACAGCACGGAACGTCCCTGGATCTGATTGTATTACACCATCATAAAGAAGACTATCGGTTCATGTCTCCTGCAGCCTGCAAGAAGCTTTTAATCCCATTTCCTTTGTCCTAACGGGCGGCTAAATGAATTATAAAGTGACACTGTTGGGTTGCTCTGTGATGGCGTGACTCATCTCACTCTATTCCAAAACACGGCCACTGATAATGGAACCCAGCTCCTCTTTAGTTTCGAATACGTTGTGTTAAAGGTTTGTTGGGTGGTTCAGTAAGTTCGACACTGGCTTTTCACTGCTCTGGCCTGGTTTCATATCCAGTCTGATGGGATCAAAATCTAAAGCTTCTGCACAGGAACAGGAGGAGGCCCATTCAGCCCCTCGAGCCTGTTACCATAGGAACAGGAGGAGGCCATTCAGCCCCTCGAGCCTGTTACCATAGGAACAGGAGGAGGCCATTCAGCCCCCTCGAGCCTGTTACCATAGGAACAGGAGGAGGCCCATTCAGCCCCTCGAGCTTGTTACACAGGAACAGGAGGAGGCCCATTCAGCCCCTCGAGCCTGTTACCATAGGAACAGGAGGAGGCCATTCAGCCCCTCGAGCCTGTTACACAAGAACAGGAGGAGGCCCATTCAGCCCCTCGAGCCTGTTATTCAAGAACAGCAGGAGGCCCATTCAGCCCCTCGAGCCTGTTACACAGGAACAGGATGAGGCCCATTCAGCCCCCTCGAGCCTGTTACACAGGAACAGGAGGAGGCCCATTCAGCCCCCTCGAGCCTGTTACATTAGGAACAGGAGGAGGCCATTCAGCCCCTCGAGTCTGTTACATTAGGAACAGGAGGAGGCCATTCAGCCCCTCGAGCCTGTTACATTAGGAACAGGAGGAGGCCATTCAGCCCCCCTCGAGCCTGTTACATTAGGAACAGGAGGAGGCCCATTTAGCCCCCCTCAAGCCTGTTACATTAGGAACAGGAGGAGGCCATTCAGCCCCTTGAGCCTGTTACATTAGGAACAGGAGGAGGCCCATTCAGCCCCTCGAGCCTGTTACATTAGGAACAGGAGGAGGCCATTCAGCCCCCCACGAGCCTGTTACATTAGGAACAGGAGGAGGCCCATTCAGCCCCTCGAGCCTGTTACACAGGAACAGGAGGAGGCCCATTCAGCCCCCTCGAGCCTGTTACATTAGGAACAGGAGGGGGCCGTTCAGCCCCCCTCGAGCCTGTTACATTTGGAACAGGGGGAGGCCGTTCAGCTCCTCGAGCCTGTTACACAGGAACAGGAGCAAGCCGTTCAGCCCCTCGAGCCTGTTACATTAGGAACAGGAGGAGGCCATTCAGCCCCTCAAGCCTGTTACAGAGGAACAGGAGGAGGCCCATTCAGCCCCTCGAGCCTGTTACATAGGAACAGGAGGAGCCCATTCAGCCCCCTCGAGCCTGTTACACAGGAACAGGAGGAGGCCATTCAGCCCCTCGAGCCTGTTACGCGGGAACAGGAGGAGGCTGTTCAGCCCCTCGAACCTGTTACATAGGAACAGGAGGAGGCCCATTCAGCCCCCTCGAGCCTGTTACACAGGAACAGGAGGAGGCCATTCAGCCCCTCGAGCCTGTTACACAGGAACAGGAGGAGGCCATTCAGCCCCCCTCGAGCCTGTTACACAGGAACAGGAGGAGGCCATTCAGCCCCTCGAGCCTGTTACTTTAGGAACAGGAGGAGGCCATTCAGCCCCTTGAGCCTGTTACATTAGGAATAGGAGGAGGCCATTTAGCCCCTCGAGTCTGTTACATTAGGAACAGGAGGAGGCCATTCAGCCCCTCGAGCCTGTTACATTAGGAACAGGAGGAGGCCATTCAGCCCCCCTCGAGCCTGTTACATTAGGAACAGGAGGAGGCCCATTCAGCCCCCCTCGAGCCTGTTACATTAGGAACAGGAGGAGGCCATTCAGCCCCTCGAGTCTGTTACATTAGGAACAGGAGGAGGCCATTCAGCCCCCCACGAGCCTGTTACATTAGGAACAGGGGGAGGCCGTTCAGCTCCTCGAGCCTGTTACACAGGAACAGGAGGAGGCCGGTCAGCCCCCCGCAAGCCTGTTACATTAGGAACAGGAGGAGGCCATTCAGCTCCTCGAGCCTGTTACACAGGAACAGGAGGAGGCCGGTCAGCCCCGCTCAAGCCTGTTACATTAGGAACAGGAGGAGGCCGTTCAGCTCCTCGAGTCTGTTACACAGGAACAGGAAGAGGCCGTTCAGCCCCTCGAGCCTGTTACATTAGGAACAGGAGGAGGCCGTTCAGCTCCTCGAGTCTGTTACATTAGGAATAAGAGGAGGCAATTCAGCCCCTTGAGCCTGTTACATTAGGAACAGGAGGAGGCCCATTCAGACCCTCGAACCTGTTACACAGGAACAGGAGGAGGCCGTTCAGCCCCTCGAGCCTGTTACACAGGAACAGGAGGAGGCCGTTCAGCCCCTCGAGCCTGTTACACGGGAACAGGAGGAGGCTGTTCAGCCCCTCGAACCTGTTACATAGGAACAGGAGGAGGCCATTCAGCCCCTCGAGCCTGTTACATTAGTAACAGGAGGAGGCCATTCAGCCCCTCGAGCCTGTTACACAGGAACAGGAGGAGGCCAGTCAGCCCCTCGAGCCTGTTGCATTAGGAACAGGAGGAGGCCGTTCAGCCCCCCTCGAGCCTGTTACATTAGGAACAGGAGGAGGCCGTACAGCCCCTCGAGCCTGTTCCGCCATTCAATTAGATCGTGGCTAATCTGTATCTTAACACCATCTCCATTGGTTCCATAACCCTCGATCCCCTTACCCAACAAAAATCTATCAATCTCAGTCTTGAAAGCTCCAATTGACCCCCAGCCTCGACAGCTTTTTGGGGGAGAGAGTTCCAGATTTCCACCACCCTTTGTGTGAAGAAGTGCTTCCTGACATCACCACTGAACGGCCTGACTCTAATTTTAAGGTGACGCCCCCCTTGTTCTGGACTCCCCCCACCAGAGGAAATAGTTTCTCTCGATCGACCCCATCGAATCCTTTAATGATCTTAAACACCTCGATTAGATCGCCCCCTAATCTTCTAAACTCGAGGGAATACAAGCCCAGTCTGTGCAACCTGTCCTCGGAATTTAACCCTTTCAGCCCCCGGTATCGTTCTGGTGAATCTACCCTTTGTGTGAAGAAGTGCTTCCTGATTGTATTCCTGAACCGCCTGGCTCTAATTTTGTTTGGGGGAGATGAAGAAGGGTGGGAGGAGGCTCGTGTGGAACATTAACACCGGCATGGAGCAGTTGGGCCGAATGGCCTGGTTCTGTGCTGTTCATTCAATGTAATTCACTCGTGAGCAGGAAGTGACCCTGGTCTGACACTGGTGAACAGGAAGTGACCCTGGTCCGACACTAGTGAGCAGGAAGTGATCCTGGTTAGACACTAGTGAGCAGGAAGTGACCCTGGTCTGACACTAGTGAGCAGGAAGTGACCCTGGTCTGACACTAGTGAGCAGGAAGTGACCCTGGTCTGACACTGGTGAGCAGGAAGTGACCCTGGTTTGACACTAGTGAGCAGGAAGTGACCTTGATCTGACACTAGTGAGCAGGAAATGACACTGGTCTGACACGAGTGAGCAGGAAGTGATCCTGGTTAGACACTAGTGAGCAGGAAGTGACCCTGGTCAGACACTGGTGAGCCGGAAGTGACTCTGGTCCAACACTAGTGAGCAGGAAGTGATCCTGGTTTGACACGAGTGAGCAGGAAGTGACCCTGGTCAGACACTGGTGAGCCAGAAGTGACTCTGGTCCAACACTAGTGAGCAGGAAGTGATCCTGGTTTGACACTAGTGAGCAGGAAGTGACCCTGGTCAGACACTGGTGAGCAGGAAGTGACACTAGTCAGACACTAGTGAGTAGGAAGTGACCTTAGTCTGGCACTAGTAAACAGGAAGTGGTCCTGGTGTGACATTTGTGAGCAGGGTGGGTGGGGGGGGTGGTGGGGGGATGCTATTCCCACTGATCTAACCCTTGACGCCCTCTCTCGTTTCCAGCTCTCTACGACCCAGGCCTTCTCCCTGATGGACAGGTCCTACCAGTCGCTGCTCCGGACCCACGTCTCCATGATCGGTCGCCTCCTGGATCTGCGGACCCTGCTACTCCGCCAGCTCCACGTGGCGAGGAGAGGGGCCCACACCGCCTGGACCCTCAGCATCTCCTTCGCTAGCCGCACCTTCAGCATCACGCTCCACCTGCTCACCCAGTTGACTGAGCTTGTCATCCTCATGGTGCTGTCCCTTGTCAATGTCTTCACTGCTTCGGTATGTTTCCTCCTCTTCGTCTTTCTCCCTTTCCCCCGGGTGCTGTTGCTATGGCAGTGGGCCTCTTAAGATACTATTCCAATGCTCTCCTGGCCGCCTTCCAACCTTGCACCCTCCATAAACTTGAACTCTGCTGCCCCGTATCCTAACTCGCACTGAGTCCCGTTCACCCATCACCCCCCTGTTGCTCGCTGACCTACACTGGCTCCTGGTTCTCGATCTTGTGTTCAAGTCCCTCCATGGCCTCCTCGCCCCCCTCCCTATCTCTGTAACCTCCTCCAGCCCCCACAACCCTCCCAGATCTCTGCGCTCCTCCAATTCCGGCCTCTCGCGCATCCCCCCGATTTCCATCGCTCCACCATTGGCGGCCGTGCCTTCAGCCGCCTGGGGCCCCGAGCTCTGGAATTCCCTCCCTAAACCTCTCCGCCTCTCTCTCTCCTCCTTTAATGTGGAGATGCCGGTGTTGGACTGGGGTGGGCAAATGTGAGAAGTCGCACAACACCAGGTTATAGTCCAACAGCTTTATTTGAAATCACAAGCTTTCGGAGCGCTGCTCCTTCGTCAGGTGAAGTGAAGAGATGCATATAGGCACAGCATATATAGTCAGAGAACACTGCCAGGTGATTACAGTTAATCTTTCTAACTGCCCTTTATCACACCTTTTTCTGCCGAGGTGTGATAAAGGGCAGTTGGAAAGATTAACTGTAATCACCTGGCAGTGTTCTCTGACTATATATGCTGTGCCTATATGCATCTCTTCACTTCACCTGACGAAGGAGCAGCCGCTCCGAAAGCTTGTGATTTCAAATAAAGCTGTTGGACTATAACCTGGTGTTGTGCGACTTCTCACACTCCTCCTTTAAGACGCTCCTTAAAACCGACCTCTTTGACCAAGCTTTTGGTCACCTGTCCCTAATATCTCCTTATGTGGCTCGCTGTCAAATTTTAGACTGTTAACGCCCCTTGGGATGTTTTACAACGTTAAAGACTCTGTTGTTGAGGAGGGATCTGATTCGAAGCGCTTGCGAATTCGGCCACTTTGAGATTGAATCTCTTCCCCGTCCTCCCAGGGCGGCTCGCGCTGTCAGTCCAGCTCTGCTCCACTGATCCGATTCTCATCGATTTGCCCTGTGGGCCTCACAAGGCACCTGTGGTCGAGGGGACACGTGGACCTCTCACACAAACAGGTGTAACAACAGCGACCTGCATCTATCCAGCGCCTTAAATATAGTAAAACGTCCCAAGGTGCCTCACAGGAGCGATTATCAGAGAAAATTTGACAGCGAGCCACAGAAGGATATTGTACCTGACCTGGGTGCTCTGAAGGGCAAAGGTGTTCCCAATCCCCTGCACTGACATCCCTCGCCTGAATGAGCGCACAGATATTATACACGATATAGAGTAATGTGCCGGATCCAGAGCCAAGCTACAGACAGACAAATCACTCTGGAAATCTTCGTCAATGGAAATAAAAAATGATCCTTGTTCAGCGCTGCTAATGTTTGTTCCCGTCCGAGACTCTCTCTGTGTCCTTGCACGCTCCCACTCCACAGTGTCAGCTGTGGCTCAGTGGTCGCGCTCTCTCTCGCCTCTGAGTCAGAAGGTCGTGGGTTCAAGTCCCACTCCAGTGACTTGAGCACAAAATCCAGGCAGACGCTCCCAGTGCAGTACTGAGGGAGTGCCGCACTGTCGGAGGGGCGGTACTGAGGGAGTGCCGCACTGTCGGAGGGGCGGTACTGAGGGAGCGCCGCACTGTCGGAGGGGCGGTACTGAGGGAGCGCCGCACTGTCGGAGGGGCGGTACTGAGGGAGCGCCGCACTGTCGGAGGGGCGGTACTGAGGGAGCGCCGCACTGTCGGAGGGGCGGTACTGAGGGAGCGCCGCACTGTCGGAGGGGCAGTACTGAGGGAGTGCCGCACTGTCGGAGGGGCGGTACTGAGGGAGCGCCGCACTGTCGGAGGGGCGGTACTGAGGGAGCGCCGCACTGTCGGAGGGGCGGTACTGAGGGAGCTCCGCACTGTCGGAGGGGCGGTACTGAGGGAGCGCTGCACTGTAGGAGGGGCAGTACTGAGGGAGCGCCGCACTGTCGGAGGGGCGGTACTGAGGGAGCGCCGCACTGTCGGAGGGGCGGTACTGAGGGAGCGCCGCACTGTCGGAGGGGCGGTACTGAGGGAGCTCCGCACTGTCGGAGGGGCGGTACTGAGGGAGCGCTGCACTGTAGGAGGGGCAGTACTGAGGGAGCGCCGCACTGTAGGAGGGGCAGTACTGAGGGAGCGCCGCACTGTCGGAGGGGCAGTACTGAGGGAGCGCCGCACTGTCGGAGGGGCAGTACTGAGGGAGCTCCGCACTGTCGGAGGGGCAGTACTGAGGGAGTGCCGCACTGTCGGAGGTGCAGTACTGAGGGAGCGCCGCACTGTCGGAGGGGCAGTACTGAGGGAGCGCCGCACTGTCGGAGGGGCGGTACTGAGGGAGCGCCGCACTGTCGGAGGGGCGGTACTGAGGGAGTGCCGCACTGTCGGAGGGGCAGTACTGAGGGAGCGCCGCACTGTCGTTGGTGCCGTCTTTTGGCTGAGATGTTAAAACGAGGCCCCGTCTGCTCCCTCGGGTGGATGTAAAAGATCCCACGGCCAACATTGGAAGAAGAGCAGGGGGAGTTCTCCCCGGTGTCCTGGGGCCAATATTTATCCCTCAACCAACATCACTGAAAAAACAGATGATCTGGTCATTATCACATTGCTGTTTGTGGGATCTTGCTGTGCGCAAATTGGCTGCCGCATTTCCTACATTACAACAGTGACCACACTTCAAAAAAAGTACTTCATTGGCTGTGAAGCGCTTTGAGACGTCCCGAGGTGGTGAAAGGTTTGCACCGCAGTGACCACCCCCTCCACCCTCCAGGGTGTAAACCCTAGACAGCGAGCGTTAGCAGGCTTTTCGACTGTGAAAGGCCTCGCCGCTCAGCCCGACACACCCGCACGCACCTCCCTGCGGACCTGGCTGGTTGGTGCTGAGGAGCTGGAACGTTCCGGAATGCCAGGGACGCTGAGCCTCTGCGTGGCTTCGCCCCGCCCCGCCCCGGGCGAGATCTTCTCACGGGGATCCCCGACTGAGACGGTGGACACCTCCCCCTGCGCCTCGGGTCGCCCACTCTGCTCGTACGGTCTCCTGAGGCAGTGGGTCACATGACCCTCCTGCCTCCCCAAAGGCCCCGCCCCCGCTCTCCCGCCATTGGCCGCCCTACACGTCCAATCCTCGCTCCAGCCCTGCCATCCAATCGGAAAGCGAACACTCCTCGTTGACCAATTGGATGATGCTTGACATGCCAATCAAACAGCCCTCTTCCCGTCCCCCCCTCATGTCCAATATTTTTTATAACAAAAGTGTTTAAGAACCCACAATTGTTTTTAATTCTCCTAAAAAAAAAATTCTCCTGTTTTTTTTTTGCCATGTCCGGGAGATTTGCCATTAATTCCTGGAGATGTCAAGCATCCGCTACATCCAATTCTTTCTGTGAACGCACAAATTCCATCCATGCTTCCTGTCCAACCTGTGGATTCCTCGCATTCCATTCGAGTTATTATTCCCACACACGGATGACTGGGCAGCACCTCCCTCGTGGGTGCCTTTGTCGGTCACAGTCAGCTTGTTTACATCCCGTTAACTCACTGCTCACCCGCCCCCCTCAACGCCGACCTCCTACAAACTCCCTCCCGTGGCTTCGAACCGGAGCTGGCTCAGTGGCTAGCGCTCGCAACTCTGAGTCAGAAGGCCGTGTTGTTCGAGTCCCCGCTCCGGAGACTCAAGTGCAAAATTACCGGATGACGCTCCAGGGCAGTACTGAGGGAGCGCCGCACTGTGGGAGGGGCGGTACTGAGGGAGCGCTGCACTGTCGGAGGGGCAGTACCGAGGGGGCGCCGCACTGTCGGAGGGGCAGTACTGAGGGGGCGCCGCACTGTCGGAGGGGCGGTACTGAGGGAGCGCCGCACTGTCGGAGGGGCAGTACTGAGGGAGCGCCGCACTGTCGGAGGGGCGGTACTGAGGGAGCGCCGCACTGTCGGAGGGGCGGTACTGAGGGAGCCCCGCACTGTCGGAGGGGTGGTACTGAGGGAGCGCCGCACTGTCGGAGGGGCGGTACTGAGGGAGCGCCGCACTGTCGGAGGGGCAGTACTGAGGGAGCGCTGCACTGTCGGAGGGGCTGTACTGAGGGAGCGCCGCACTGTCGGAGGGGCAGTACTGAGGGAGCGCGGCACTGTCGGAGGAAAGGTACTGAGGGAGCGCGGCACTGTCGGAGGGGCGGTACTGAGGGAGCACTGTGTTCAGTTCTGGGCCCCACACCTCAGGAAGGATATATTGGCCTTGGAGAGGGAGCAGCACAGATTCACCAGAATGATACCGGGGGCTGAAAGGGTTAAATTACGAGGACAGGTTGCACAGACTGGGCTTGTATTCCCTCGAGTTTAGAAGATTAGGGGGCGATCTAATCGAGGTGTTTAATATGATTAAAGGATTCGATGGGGTCGATCGAGAGAAACTATTTCCTCTGGTGGGGGGAGTCCAGAACAAGAGGGGCATCACCTTAAAATTAGAGCCAGGCCGTTCAGGGTTGATGTCAGGAAGCACTTCTTCACACAAAGGGTGGTGGAAATCTGGAACTCTCTCCCCCAAAAAGCTGTTGAGGCTGGGGGGTCAATTGAAACTTTCAAATCTCAGATTGATAGATTTTTGTTGGGTTAGGGGATTCAGGGTTAAGGAACCAAGGCGGGTAGATGGAGTGAAGATACAGATCAGCCGTGATCTGATTGAATGGCGGAACAGGCTCGAGGGGGCTGAATGGCCTCCTCCTGTTCCTGTGTGACAGGCTCGAGGGGCTGGATGGCCTCCTCCTGTTCCTGTGTGACAGGCTCGAGGGGCTGGATGGCCTCCTCCTGTTCCTGTATTAGCACCAAGTCGCACTCTCCCATCACCCCCTGTTGCTCGCTGACCTACATTGGCTCCCGGTCCGGCAATGCCTCGATTTAAAAATTCTTATCCTTGTTTTCAAATCCCTTCATGGCCTCCTCGCCCCTCCCTCCCTATCTCTGTAACCTCCTCCAGTCCTACACCCCTCCCCATCTCTGTAACCTCCTCCAGCCCTACACCCCTCCCCATCTCTGTAACCTCCTCCAGCCCCTACACCCCTCCCTATCTCTGTAACCTCCTCCAGCCCTACACCCCTCCCCATCTCTGTAACCTCCTCCAGCCCCTACACCCCTCCCTATCTCTGTAACCTCCTCCAGCCCTACACCCCTCCCCATCTCTGTAACCTCCTCCAGCCCTACACCCCTCCCTATCTCTGTAACCTCCTCCAGCCCTACACCCCTCCCCATCTCTGTAACCTCCTCCAGCCCCAACACCCCTCCGCATCTCTGTAACCTCCTCCAGCCCCACACCCCTCCCCATCTCTGTAACCCCCTCCAGCCCCTACACCTCCCTATCTCTGTAACCTCCTCCAGCCCCACACCCCTCCCCATCTCTGTAACCTCCTCCAGCCCTACACCCCTCCCTATCTCTGTAACCTCCTCCAGCCCCACACCCCTCCCCATCTCTGTAACCACCTCCAGCGCCACAACCCTCCAAGATCTCTGCGCTCCTCCAATTCTGGCCTCTTGCGCATCCCCCCCGATTTCCATCGCTCCACCATTGGCGGCCGTGCCTTCAGCCGCCTGGGCCCCGAGCTCTGGAATTCCCTCCCTAAACCTCTCCGCCTCTCTCTCCTCCTTTAAGACGCTCCTTAAAACCGACCTCTTTGACCAAGCTTTTGGTCGCCTGTCCTAATATCACCTTATGTGGCTCAGGGTCAAATTTTCTCTGATTAACGCTCCTGTGAGGCGCCGTGGGACGTTTTACTACGTTAAAGGCGCTAGATAGATGCAGCTCGCTGTTGTTACACCTGTTTGTGTGAGAGGTCCACGTGTCCCCTCGACCACAGGTGCCTGGTGAGGCCCACAGGGCAAATCGATGAGAATCGGATCAGTGGAGCAGAGCTGGACTGACAGCGCGAGCCGCCCTGGGAGGACGGGGAAGAGATTCAATCTCAAAGTGGCCGAATTCGCAAGCGCTTCGAATCAGATCCCTCCACTTTTAAACAGGGGTGGGGGGGAGGGGGAGCGGAGGCAATCGGCCACGAAACCGTCCCCCAACGACAATTTCACCCGCTCTTTCCCCATCGCCCTGCAAAATATACTTTTCAAATATTTATCCAATTCCCTTTTGAAAGTTACTATTGAATCTGCTTCCACCGCCCTTTCAGGCAGCGCGTTCCAGATCACAACAACTCGCTGCGTAAAAAATATTCTCCTTATCTCCCCTCTGGTTCTTTTGCCAATTGTCTTAAATCTGTGTCCTCTGGTTACCGACCATCCTGCCACTGGAAACACTTTCTCCTTATTTACTCCATCAAAACCCTTCGTGATTTTGAACGCCTCGAACAAATCTCCCCTTAACCTTCTCTGCTCTAAGGAGAACAATCCCAGCTTCTCCAGTCTCTCCACATAACTGAAGTCCCTCATCCCTGGTACCATTCTAGTAAATCTCCTCCGCACCCTCTCCAAGGCCTTCTCCCTAAAGTGTTGTGGCCGAAACCGGACACAATACTCCATCCGGGCCTAACCAAGTGGAGGGGATGAGAGCATCAAACAGTAATGCCTCAGAAGTCTAACAGCGGGGAACTTGTGGTGTGTAATGTGTGCTCACACTGCTCCCCTGACCTTCAGACTCTCTGTACCTCATGGGCAGCCCTGCTCTGGGAAGGAGTCAGCACCTGGTTAATAGATAACCTCCAGCTACCCCCCACTGTGTGACAGCATCGCTCCCCTGCACAGCCTGTAACTGCGTAAACAACACTCCCACAGTGAAGAAATACTTCAGGTCACCAGAGTCAGGAAGGGTCCCCACTGTCGCCTCTCAACACCCATCCCCAGTACGCGCTGCTAACAATATCTCGGATAGAGGGCTATGGGGAGAGAGCGCGGCAGTGGGATTAGTGTGGGATTGATACAGGGCTATGGGGAGAGAGCGGGGCAGTGGGATTAGTGTGGGATTGATACAGGGCTATGGGGAGAGAGCGGGGCAGAGGGATTAGTTTGGGATTGATACAGGGCTATGGGGAGAGAGCAGGGCAGTGGGATTAGCTTTAGATTGATACAGGGCTATGGGGAGAGAGCGGAGCAGTGGGATTAGTTGGGGATTGATACAGGGCTATGGGGAGAGAGCGGGGCAGTGGGATTAGTTGGGGATTGATACAGGGCTATGGGGAGAGAGCGGGGCAGAGGGATTAGTTTGGGATTGATACAGGGCTATGGGGAGAGAGCGGGGCAGTGGGATTAGTTGGGGATTGATACAGGGCTATGGGGAGAGAGCGGGGCAGTGGGATTAGTGTGGGATTGATACAGGGCTATGGGGAGAGAGCGGGCAATGGGATTAGTTTGGGATTGATACAGGGCTATGGGGAGAGAGCGGGGCAGTGGGATTAGTGTGGGTATGATACAGGGCTATGGGGAGAGCGGGGCAGTGGGATTAGTTTTAGATTGATACAGGGCTATGGGGAGAGAGCAGGGCAGTGGGATTAGTTTTAGATTGATACAGGGCTATGGGGAGAGAGCGGAGCAGTGGGATTAGTTGGGGATTGATACAGGGCTATGGGGAGAGCGGGGCAGTGGGATTAGTTTGGGATTGATACAGGGCTATGGAGAGAGCGGGGCAGTGGGTTGAGTTTGGGATTGATACAGGGCTATGGGGAGAGAGCGGGACAGTGGGATTAGTTTGGGATTGGTACAGGGCTATGGGGAGAGAGCGGGGCAGTGGGATTAGTGTGGGATTGATACAAGGCTATGGGGAGAGAGTGGGGCAGTGGGATTAGTTTGGGATTGATACAGGGCTATGGGGAGAGAGTGGGGCAGTGGGATTAGTGTGGGATTGATACAGGGCTATGGGGAGAGCAGGGCAGTGGGATTAGTTTGGGATTGATACAGGGCTATGGGGAGAGAGCGGGGCAGTGGGTTGAGTTGGGATTGATACAGTGCTATGGGGAGAGCGGGGCAGTGGGATTAGTTTGAGATTGATACAGGGCTATGGGGAGAGAGCGGGGCAGTGGGATTAGTTTGGGATTGATACAGGGCTATGGGGAGAGAGCGGGGCAGTGGGATTAGTGTGGGATTGATACAGGGCTATGGGGAGAGCGGGGCAGTGGGTTGAGTTTGGGATTGATACAGGGCTATGGGGAGAGAGCGGGGCAGTGGGTTGAGTTTGGGATTGATACAGGGCTATGGGGAGAGAGCGGGGCAGTGGGATTAGTGTGGGATTGATACAGGGCTACGGGGAGAGAGCGGGGCAGTGGGATTAGTTTGGGATTGATACAGGGCTATGGGGAGAGAGCGGGGCAGTGGGATTAGTTTGGGGATTGATACAGGGGTATGGGGAGAGAGCGGGTCAGTGCGATTAGTTTGGGATTGATACAGGGCTATGGGGAGAGAGTAGGGCAGTGGGATTAGTTTGGGGATTGATACAGGGCTATGGGGAGTGAGCGGGGCAGTGGGATTAGTTTGGGATTGATACAGGGCTATGGGGAGAGAGCGGGGCAGTGGGGTTAGTTTGGGGATTGATACAAGGCTATGGGGAGAGAGTGGGGCAGTGGGATTAGTTTGGGATTGATACAGGGCTATGAGGAGACAGCGGGGCAGTGGGATTAGTTTGGGGATTGATACAGGGCTATGGGGAGAGAGTGGGGCAGTGGGATTAGTGTGGGATTGATACAGGGCTATGGGGAGAGCGGGGCAGTGGGATTAGTTTGGGATTGATACAGGGCTATGGGGAGAGAGCGGGGCAGTGGGTTGAGTTGGGATTGATACAGTGCTATGGGGAGAGCGGGGCAGTGGGATTAGTTTGGGATTGATACAGGGCTATGGGGAGAGAGCGGGGCAGTGGGTTGAGTTTGGGATTGATACAGGGCTATGGGGAGAGAGCGGGGCAGTGGGATTAGTTTGGGATTGATACACGGCTATGGGGAGAGAGCGGGGCAGTGGGATTAGTGTGGGATTGATACAGGGCTATGGGGAGAGCGGGGCAGTGGGTTGAGTTTGGGATTGATACAGGGCTATGGGGAGAGCGGGGCAGTGGGTTGAGTTTGGGATTGATACAGGGCTATGGGGAGAGAGGGGGCAGTGGGTTGAGTTTGGGATTGATACAGGGCTATGGGGAGAGAGCGGGGCAGTGGGATTACTGTGGGATTGATACAGGGCTACGGGGAGAGAGCGGAGCAGTGGGATTAGATTGGGATTGATACAGGGCTATGGGGAGAGAGCGGGGCAGTGGGATTAGTTTGGGATTGATACAGGGCTATGGGGAGAGAGCGGGGCAGTGGTATTAGTTTGGGGATTGATACAGGGCTATGGGGAGAGAGCGGAGCAGTGGGATTAGTTTGGGATTGATACAGGGCTATGGGGAGAGAGCGGGGCAGTGGGATTAGTTTGGGGGTTGATACAGGGCTATGGGGAGAGCGGGGCAGTGGGATTAGTTTTAGATTGATACAGGGCTATGGGGAGAGAGCAGGGCAGTGGGATTAGTTTTAGATTGATACAGGGCTATGGGGAGAGAGTGGGACAGTGGGATTAGTTTGGGATTGATACAGGGCTATGGGGAGAGCGGGGCAGTGGGTTGAGTTTGGGATTGATACAGGGCTATCGGGAGAGAGCGGGACAGTGGGATTAGTTTGGGATTGATACAGGGCTATGGGGAGAGAGCGGGGCAGTGGGATTAGTGTTGGATTGATACAGGGCTATGGGGAGAGAGCGGGCAGTGGGATTAGTTTGGGGATTGGTACAGGGGTATGGGGAGAGAGCGGGGCAGTGGGATTAGTTTGGGATTGATACAGGGCTATGGGGAGAGAGTAGGGCAGTGGGATTAGTTTGGGGATTGATACAGGGCTATGGGGAGTGAGTGGGGCAGTGGGATTAGTTTGGGATTGATACATGACTATGGGGAGAGAGCGGGGCAGTGGGGTTAGTTTGGGGATTGATACAGGGCTATGGGGAGAGAGTGGGGCAGTGGGATTAGTTTGGGATTGATACAGGGCTATGAGGAGACAGCGGGTGTGTGGGATTAGTTTGGGGATTGATACAGGGCCATGGGGAGAGAGTGGGGCTGTGGGATTAGTGTGGGATTGATACAGGGCTATGGAGAGAGCGGGGCAGTGGGTTGAGTTTGGGATTGATACAGGGCTATGGGGAGGGAGCGGGGCAGTGGGATTAGTTTTGGATTGATACAGGGCTATGGGGAGAGAGCGGCGCAGTGGGATCGTTTGGGATTAATACAGGACTATGGGGAGAGCGGGGCAGTGGGTTGAGTTTGGGATTGATACAGGGCTATGGGGAGAGAGCGCGGCAGTGGGATTAGTTTGGGGATTGATACTGGGCTATGGGGAGAGCGGGGCAGTGGGTTGAGTTTGGGATTGATACAGGGCTATGGGGAGAGAGCGGGGCAGTGGGATTAGTGTGGGATTGATACTGGGCTATGGGGAGAGAGCGGGGCAGTGGGTTGAGTTTGGGATTGATACACGGCTACGGGGAGAGAGCAGGGCAGTGGGAATAGTTTGGGATTGATACAGGGTTATGGGGAGAGAGTGGGGCAGTGGGATTAGTTTGGGATTGATACAGGGGTATGGGGAGAGAGCGGGGCAGTGGGATTAGTTTGGGATTGATACAGGGCTATGGGGAGAGAGCGGGGCAGTGGGATTAGTTTGGGATTGATACAGGGCTATGGGGAGAGAGCGGGGCAGTGGGATTATTTTGGGATTGATACAGGGCTATGGGGAGAGAGCGGGGCAGTGGGATTAGTGTGGGATTGATACAGGGCTATGGGGAGAGAGCGGGGCAGTGGGATTAGTTTGGGATTGATACAGGGCTATGGGGAGAGAGCGGGGAAGTGGGATTAGTGTGGGTATGATACAGGGCTATGGGGAGAGAGCGGGGCAGTGGGATTAGTTTGGGATTGATACAGGGCTATGGGGAGAGAGCGGGGCAGTGGGATTAGTTTGGGATTTATACAGGGCTATGGGGAGAGAGCGGGGCAGTGGGATTAGTGTGGGATTGATACAGGGCTATGGGGAGACAGCGGGGCAGTGGGAATAGTTTGGGATTGATACAGGGCTATGGGGAGAGAGCGGGGCAGTGGGATTAGTGTGGGATTGATACAGGGCTATGGGGAGAGAGCGGGGCAGTGGGATTAGTTTGGGATTGATACAGGGCTATGGGGAGAGAGCGGGGCAGTGGGAATAGTTTGGGATTGATACAGGGCTATGGGGAGAGAGCGGGGCAGTGGGATTAGTGTGGGATTGATACAGGGCTATGGGGAGAGAGCGGGGCAGTGGGATTAGTGTGGGATTGATACAGGGCTATGGGGAGAGAGCGGGGCAGTGGGATTAGTGTGGGATTGATACAGGGCTATGATGAGAGAGTGGTGACAGTTTTGCACAGCTCCCTCAAACCACCTGCCCTGCTCCTATGTTATACTTTGCTGTGCAGGTTTAATCTTGATTGTGTAATATCTATTTACGTTCAATGCTTTCGCCTGCAGTTGATTATATCCAGGGAAGGTTTACAAACTGAACACCCTTATACGGAGTTCTTCACTATACTACGCAGCGAGAGCTCGTTAAACTAGTTACAAACTGACCAGCTTCTTCCTACCAACATCTCCTCCCCCCACAGTCCCCTCAGGATTGCAACTACATGGCCTACTGGTGCTGCTCAAGGAGGGGGTGGTGTTGGAACGGAAGGAGAGAGAAAGAATGAGAAAGAGAGGAGAGGTCTAAACAGGCTGGGATAACCATGAATGCCAATCAGTCACTTAATCTGGGTTACATTGTCCAATCTCCCCAGGCTAGGCGTACTGGGGTCAAATCAGTGCCAGTACTGAGGGAGCGCCGCACTATCAGAGGGGCGGTACTGAGGGAGCGCCACACTGTCGGAGGGGCGGTACTGAGGGAGCGCTGCACTGTCGGAGGGGCGGTACTGAGGGAGCGCCGCACTGTCAGAGGGGCAGTACTGAGGGAGCGCCGCACTGTCGGAGGGGCAGTACTGAGGGAACGCCGCACTGTCGGATGGCAGTACTGAGGGAGCGCCGCACTGTCAGAGGGGCAGTACTGAGGGAACGCCGCACTGTCGGAGGGGCAGTACTGAGGGAGTGCCGCACTGTCGGAGGGGCGGTACTGAGGGAGCGCCGCACTGTCGGAGGGGCGGTACTGAGGGAGCGCCGCACTGTCGGAGGGGCGGTACTGAGGGAGCGCCGCACTGTCGGAGGGGCGGTACTGAGGGAGCGCCGCACTGTCGGAGGGGCGGTACTGAGGGGGCGCTGCACTGTCGGAGGGGCGGTACTGAGGGAGCGCCGCACTGTCGGAGGGGCAGTACTGAGGGAGCGCCGCACTGTCGGAGGGGCGGTACCGAGGGAGCGCCGCACTGTCGGAGGGGCGGTACTGAGGGAGCGCCGCACTGTCGGAGGGGCGGTACTGAGGGAGCGCCGCACTGTCGGAGGGGCAGTACTGAGGGAGCTCCGCACTGTCGGAGGGGCGGTACTGAGGGAGCGCCGCACTGTCGGAGGGGCTGGCTTTTGGATGAGACGTTAAACCGAGGCCCCGTCTGCCCTCTCAGGTGGACATAAAAGATCCCACGGCCACTATTGGAAGAAGAGCAGGTGGAGTTCTCCCAGGTGTCCTGGGGCCAATATTTATCCCTCAACCAACATCACCGAAACAGATGATCTGGTCATTATCACATTGCTGTTTGTGGGAGCTTGCTGTGCGCATATTGGCTGCCGCGTTTCCTACATTACAACAGTGACCACACTTCAAAAATAGTACTTCATTGGCTGTAAAGCGCTTTGGGACGTCCTGAGGTGGTGAAAGGCTTCCTTTACTGAAAATAATGAATCTTATTTTTGTTTCGTTTACGTGAAGCTGTTAGAGTCGGAGGAGGAGGAGGAGGAGGATTCCAGCGGGTCGGAGGACGAACCGTTAGACGGTCGCTGCGGGATCACCGCACTGGCCGGCAGCTGGCGGGGCAGCACCCGGGAGGTCAGCCTGCTCAGCTGCATCGACGAGGGCGACATGCGGAAGATTCTGGAACACGCCAGCCGCAGGAAGAGGTCGCTGGACCTCGCCGGCGCTCCAGCGAGGCCCGGGACCTGCCGGCCTTCTCCCGCAAACGCTCCTTGACCGAACGGATCCCAGCCGAACCCCAGAGTTCCCGGGCCATCAGCCCCCGCAGGTCCGCCGGACCTGAATCGGAAGGCTACGGCTCCTCACTACATCGGGGGGGGAGCAAGGATTAGAATACAAGAGCACAAGACAGTAGGAGCAGGAGTCGGCCTTTCGACCACTCGAGCCTGCTCCGCCATTCAATAAGATCATGGCTGATCTGATCTTGGCCTCAACTCCACTTCCCCGCCCGCTCCCCATAACCCTCGACTCCCTTATCGTTCAAATATCTGTCTATCTCCACCTTAAATATATTCAATGACCCAGCCTCCACAGCTCTCTGGGGCAGAGAATTCCAAAGATTCACCACCCTCTGAGAGAAGAAGTTCCTCCTCATCTCAGTTCTAAAAGGGCGACCCTTTATTCTGAGACTGTGCCCCCGAGTTCTAGACTCCCCCACGAGGGGAAACATCCTCTCTGCATCCACCCTGTCAATCCCCCTCAGAATCTGATATGTTTCAATAAGATCACCTCTCATTCTTCTAAACTCCAGTGAGTATAGGCCCAACCTGCTCAACCTTTCCTCATAAGACAACCCCTTCATCTCAGGAATCAACCGTGTGAACCTTCTCTGAACTGCCTCCAATGCAGCTGCTATCTAAAGGCAGGGAGCGCAATTCTCAGCCTCTCTTCTCGGCCCCCGCTCTTGCGACCAGCTTAAATCTTGACCGTAGATCTTTGTTTGCATTTAACGCCTCCCCCAGCCTTTTACAGATTGACTTGACAGTTCTCAGCTGTGGTTCTGTGGGTAGCACACTCTCACTCTCTCAGCCTCTGAGTCAGAAGGTCGTGGGTTCGAGCCCCACTCCAGAGACTTGAGCACAAAAATCCAGGCTGACACTCCCAGTGCAGTACTGAGGGAGCGCTGTACTGTTGGAGGGGCGGTACTGAGGGAGCGCCGCACTGTCGGAGGGACAGTACTGAGGGAGCGCCGCACTGTCGGAGGTGCCGTCTTTCGGTTGAGACGTTAAACCGAGGCCCCGTCTGCTCTCTCAGGTGGACGTAAAAGATCCCACGGCCACTATTGGAAGAAGAGCAGGGGGAGTTCTCCCCGGTGTCCTGGGGCCAATATTTATCCCTCAACCAACATCACCGAAACAGATTATCACATTGCTGTTTGTGGGATCTTGCTGTGTGCAAACTGCCACATTTCCTGCATTACAACAGTGACTACACTTCAAAAAAAGTACTTCATTGGCTGTAAAGCGCTTTGGGACGTCCTGAGGTGGTGAAAGGCGCTGGAGAAACGCAAGTCTTTCGTTCTTTCTTTTTGCAGATGCTTGTTTATCTTGGTAACTATTGAACTGTGAGCAGCCTCGCAGAAACGCTGGTTTTGAAACGCGGTTTGAAGCCTGCGGTTCCTGACTGACCTGTTCATTACACAAGTTGTCCCCCTGGAGGGTATATCTGTGGGGTGCTGGGCCTTTGCAAACATTAATCTGCCGCGGAGTGTTTATTATTTACATTAACATGAATGTATTTGTTATTCTGAATCTAATGAATAGCTTTTTAACTGATCTAACTATATTTTTTAATACATTATTAATCCAGTACAGATTTAGGGTGCGACCTCTGGGCCCTGGGTTAAAATCAAGCCCAGGGGGAGGGGCTGGCGTCTCCTCTGATGAGCGACGTAATGACCCAGTCAGTTCCACTGTCATTGGGTCGCAGTGCCAGTGGGCTCCAGTGATGCAGTGACTTCCAGTGATGCAGTGGGCTCCAGTTTCCAGTGGGATCCAGTAATGCAATGTGATCCAGTGGGATTCCAGTGCCAGTGGGATTCGGTGATGCACTTGGTTCCAGTTTCCAGTTGGATCCAGCGATACAGTCGGTTGCAGTGATGCAGTGGGCTCCATTGATGCAGTGGGTTTTAGTGATGCAGTGAGATTCCAGTGCCAGTAGGTTCTGGTGCCAGTGGGATTCCAGTGATGCAGTGGGATCCAGTGCCAGTGAGATTCCAGTCCAATGGGTTTCGGTAATGCACTTGGTTCCAGTTTCCAGTGGGATCCAGTGATGCAGTGAGATTCCAGTGCTAGTGGGTTTCGGTAATGCACTTGGTTCCAGTTTCCAGTGGGATCCAGTGATGCAGTGGGTTTTATTGATGCAGTGGGGTCCAGTGATGCAGTGGGCTCCAATCTTTCATCTCCGTGATCTGGGTTATTTTCGAGCCAGGCAAAGAAGGGGAGGTTTCCTTTGACCAGTGACTGATTGACACAGTCCAGCAACTATCCTTCCGCCTCTGGGGGGCCGAGGCTGCTGCCCGCTGCGGGGCTGTATAAACCGGCGCGTTTCTAGGCCTGCATTTACTAACCAGACCTAACACATTTATACCTTTTATGTATCTTGTAATGCTCGCTCCTTTTAATAAAATTTAAAGTGGGTTTCTTTCCAGCGACTGTGTTCTGTGTCACTGCAGCAATCCCGATAGTGAGCGCTGACATACAATTCCCCCGTCACACTGTACCCTGACCCTGTGCTCATCCCGATCTTCATGCACGGGCTCAGTAGGGGCGGGGGGGGGGGGGGAGCGGGGTGGTCACTGGATAAATGATCCGAAACAGGAACCCTGGCTGGCTTCTTTGCCCTGCCCAGTCCGTGGGCTCTGAGGTCAATCATACAGCCCATCTCGCACTGGGCTTGAATCCCTCCCCAGGCTACTGGATTAGCGGCCAGACAAGCCTGTCCCTTTCTCACGGATCAACTCCACCTTCTCCCCGTATCCGTCAACCCCACCTGCTCACCAAAACCCTTCAATCTCACCTTATCCCTCAACCCCACCTACCCACCGTTTTTAAAAATTCATTCTTGGGATGTGGGCGTCGCTTTAAGACCAGCATTTATTGCCCATCCCTAATCGCCCTTGAGAAGGTGGTGGTGAGCCGCCTTCTTGAACCGCTGCAGTCCGTGTGGTGAAGGTGCTCCCACAGTGCTGTTAGGGAGGAAGTTCCAGGATTTTGACCCAGCGACGATGAAGGAACGGCCCGATATATTTCCAAGTCAGGATGGTGTGTGACTTGGAGGGGAACTTGGAGGTGGTGGTGTTCCCATGCGCCTGCTGCCCTTGTCCTTCTAGGTGGAAGAGGTCGCGGGTTTGGGAGGTGCTGCCGAAGAAGCCTTGGCGAGTTGCTGCAGTGCATCTTGTAGATGGTACACACTGCAGCCACGGTGCGCCGGTGGTGGAGGGAGTGAATGTTTAAGGTGGTGGATGGGGTGCCAATCAAGCGGGCTGCTTTGTCCTGGATGGTGTCGAGCTTCTTGAGTGTTGTTGGAGCCGCACTCATCCAGGCAAGTGGAGAGTATTCCATCACACTCCCCACAAATCCCACCACCCCACCTTATCGCCAAATCCCGCAATCCCCTCTCTCTTGAAACACACCTCATTGCTCAATAAGCCATTTATCTGGTCTGCTTCCGTGTCCCCCTCTGGTAATTTATTCGACTACCCCATTACCCTCCAAGTGATAACTTCCCCCGAATTTCCTTAGCTCCAACCCCCCTCGTTGGGGACACAAGGTTAAAAACGAGGAACAGTTTGCCCCATTCCATTGCCTTCACAAGCTCACTCAACTTGGGAACTCCACACTCCCAGGGCAAACACGCCCAAACTGCCCCTTAGAAAGCCGAAATTCCCTAAAGCTGAAATTGCCTTCAAGTATCCAGACCTTATCCAAAGAAACGTGACTGATTACACACGAGTTGGGAACAAGGAGGCCAGTCAGCCCCTCGAGCCTGTCACACAGGAACAGGAGGAGGCCATTCAGCCCCTCGAGCCTGTCACACAGGAACAGGAGGGGGACGATTCAGCCCCTCCAGCCTGTTACACAGGAACAGGAGGAGGCCATTCAGCCCCTCGAGCCTATCACACAGGAACAGGAACAGGCCCATTCAGCCCCTGGAGCCTGTCACACAGGAACAGGAGGAGGCCCATTCAGCCCCTGGAGCCTGTTACACAGGAACAGGAGGCCATTCAGCCCCCTCGAGCCTGTTACACAGGAACAGGAAGAGGCCATTCAGCCCCTCGAGCCTGTTACATTAGGAACAGGAGGAGGCCCATTCAGCCCCTCGAGCATGTTACACAGGAACAGGAGGAGGCCCATTCAGTCCCTCGAGCCTGTTACACAGGAACAGGCCCATTCAGCCCCTCAAGCCTGTTACCATAGGAACAGGAGGAGGCCCATTCAGCCCCTCGCGCCTGCTCTGCCATTCAATCAGATCACGGCTGATCTGTATCTTAACTCCACCCACCCGCCTTGGTTCCGTAACCCTTAATCCCCTTACCCAACAAAAATCTATCAATCTCAGTTTTGAAATTTGCAATTGACACCTCCAGCCTAAACAGCTTTTTGGGGGAGCGAGTTCCAGATTTCCACCACCCTTTGTGTGAAGAAATGCTTCCTGACATCACCCCTGAACGGCCTGGCTCTAATTTTAAGGTGACGCCCCCTTGAATATGGAATTAAACAATCTTAAATATTAAAAATAGAGACTTTATTACATATCCCAGAGCCATTGTTAAAACATATTTTCACAACACAATTCACAGTGAGAAATATGTACAAACTATACAAATATTACATTCCTTTTTTACAATATTTACAACCCTTGTAATAATACAATCCATCCACTTTTCCAGAAATAATTTCTCCGAAATTAGTTGTAGTTTTTTTGCGATCCTCTTAACTTTCTCCCCTCTTCCCGTCAAGGGGCTGACAGTCCCTGGGGTGCAGCTTCCGTGCGGCCCACCTCCTGTGCATCACCATTCACCCCAGGCAGAGCGCCAGCGGCGGGCTATTCGACCATGGGGGGCGGACTCCCAGCACGAACTTGGCAAGAGCTGGTTGACGGCCTGCGCGCGCTCTCTCTCTCTCTCTCTCTCTCTCTCCTTCTGCCCGCGGCGGGCCTACTCCACCCGCCTCTTGCCCCCGAACACGGCCGATACGCTCCGCACGATGCCCCGCAGCCCGGCCGCCCTCTTGGCCGCCGCCTTGGACTCCCGGACCAGGCCCAGCAGCTGGTGGAAGGCCAGCAGGACGCCGTGGTAGGTCTCGGCGGCCGAGACCTCCAGGAAGGCGCAGCGGCTGCCCAACGCCAGCAGGCGCCCCTCCTCGCTGGAGACGGCGCGCCGGTGGCACAGGTCCCGCTTGTTGCCCACGACCAGCGCCGGCGCCCGGCGGCCCTTGGCCCGCCGCAGCCGCTGGACCTGCCGCCGCGCCACCTCGAAGCTGTCCCGGTCGCAGATGCTGTAGACGATGATGAAGCCGTCCGCCCAGCGCATCTGCTGTTCCGTCGGGTGAGCCGTCCCCTCAGAGTTCTGTGAAGGAGAGGAAAAGAAACAAAATGCTCAATGATCTGGTCTTTTAAAAGCAAATTTATCCCCCCAAACGCCAAAGTGGGCGAGCCTGCACAGTGATTGACGGCCGGCTATTCGGCCTTGGGGTGCATCGCGGCCGCGGCCGATCCTGTCTCGGAAATTGGATTTCCATGCACAAGACTGGAGGCACTGGATAGCGATCAGCTCCCTTCCCACCCCTGCCACCCTCTCTACCTTACACAGTGGCACTGGGATCAATCAGTACCGTTCCTCACCCCTCCCCACCCCAATCATCACCACCACCACCTGGCAGAGGTCAGCCTGCTCAGCTCAGGGCCGTGCTGATCCCCGCATGTGCCCGCGGCGCTACTCGGAGAGAAGCAAGTTCTCTCCCCGGTGTCCAGCCAGTCCCTTGTGCCACTTGCTGCTTGTGGGATCCTGCTGTGCGCGGAATGTTTCCCGGTTCAAATTTGAACCTGTCGTTCGAGACTGGGATACTGGAGCTAGCCCCGGGGATAACTGACAGCACCAAAGTTGAAAAGAGTGCGCGAGAAGCCAAGGGAATCTCGCAGCACAGAAGGAGGCCATTCGGCCCATCGTGCCTGTGCCGGCTCTTTGAAAGAGCTCTCCAATTGGTCCCGCTCTCCCTGCACTCTCCCCACAGCCCTGCCGTTTTTTTTCCCTTCGAGTATTTATCCAATTCCCCTTTTGAAAGTTGCTATTGAATCTGCTTCCACCGCCCTTTCAGGCAGCGCATTCCAGATCACAACAACTCGCTGCGTAAAAAAAATTCTCCCCATCTCCCCCTCTGGTTCTTTTGCCAATTATCTTCAATCTGTGTCCTCTGGTTACCGACCCTCCTGCCACTGGAAACAGTTTTTCCTTATTTACTCGATCAAAACCCTTCGTGATTCCGAACGCCTCTATTAAATTGCCCCTTAACCTTGTCTGCTCTAAGGAGAACAATCCCAGCTTCTCCACATAGCTGAAGTCCCTCATCCCTGGTACCACTGCAGTAAATCTCCTCTGCACCCCTCTCAAAGGACTGGACATCCTTCCTAAAGGGCGGTGCCCAGAATTGGACATAATACACTGAATTTCGAACTGTAGAGTGCCATCATTACCTGTGGATACAGCGAATCCCAAATGTTGAAAGAAATTTCTGTTCCATCCACGGTCACATTGTGGGTATAAACGGTCTCTGTTAAGAAAAAGCCATACGTCTAAGTAAAACTTTCAACCTTCCCAGCAAGACTCCATCTTTCAAAGTTTCAAGTCGACCGTAAAAAAAAAAAAAAGCCAATTCCACTTACCGATGTCGCCGTACTCGCCGATGAATCTTCTGGTAAGGAATCGGACAGTGAGAGCTGGGAAGAAAGAAATAAACACTCCTTTAGAAATGGGGCGGGCAGGGATCACAAAGCACGACACAAAACCGTTCCAAAGTTTCAAAAACGAATCCTCGAAAAATGGACAAGGTTTTGCTGGTGTCGAAACAAGTAAGTGTTTCACAAAAAAGAAAGATCTTGCATTTCTCCAGCGCCTTTCACCACTTCAGGACGTCCCAAAGCGCTTTACAGCCAATGAAGTACTTTTTTTGAAGTGTAGTCACTGTTGTAATGTAGGAAACGCGGCAGCCAATTTGCGCACAGCAAGCTCCCACAAACAGCAATGTGATAATGACCAGATCATCTGTTTTAGTGATGTTGATTGAGGGATAAATATTGGCCCCAGGACACTGGGGATAATTCCCCCCTGCTCTTCTTTGAAATAGTGGCCGTGGGATCTTTTATGTCCACTTGAGGGGGCAGACGGGGCCTCTGTTTAACGTCTCATCCGAAAGACAGCACCTCCAACAGTGTGGCGCTCCCTCAGTACCGCCCCTCCGACAGTGTGGCGCTCCCTCAGTACCGCCCCTCCGACAGTGCGGCGCTCCCTCAGCACCGCCCCACCGACAGTGCGGCGCTCCCTCAGTACCGCCCCTCCGACAGTGCGGCGCTCCCTCAGTACCGCCCCTCCGACAGTGCGGCGCTCCCTCAGTACCGCCCCTCCGACAGTGCGGCGCTCCCTCAGTACCGCCCCTCCGACAGTGCGGCGCTCCCTCAGTACCGCCCCTCCGACAGTGCGGCGCTCCCTCAGTACCGCCCCTCCGACAGTGCGGCGCTCCCTCAGTACCGCCCCTCCGACAGTGCGGCGCTCCCTCAGTACCGCCCCTCCGACCATGCGGCGCTCCCTCAGTACTGCCCCTCCGACAGTGCGGCGCTCCCTCAGTACTGTACTGGGAGCGTCAGCCTAGATTTTTATGCTCAAGTCTCTGGAGCGGGACTGGAACCCACGACCTTCTGAGTCAGAGGCGAGAGTGCTGCCCACTGAGCCATGGCTGACACACATTAATGAACATTGTTTGGTTTTTTTTTTTTTAAATTGCATATGCACGAAAATAGTTTGGGTGCCAGTTTCAAAGTTCATTTAATACTTAACAGCAATGACTTGGTGTTATAATCATTGGCAGACCCTCTGTCCACTATTTTCGCAAAGATGTTAAAATAACGTTAGAAGCTGTGTTAAAACAGCGAGGATTGTTATACAGACGAGTTAAGTGTCGCACTGACGGGTTAATTATCCGTCTACTAAATTCAGCGAGTGTTACGGGGAATATACAAGACTGAGAAAGATTCCTGATCAGTCCCAGAGTCTGGGAAATATCCCATCCCATCCCATCGCCCATTCCCCTTAAGCAATTTCCCCCCAGGTAATTATCCGCTCGCTCTAGAATATGCTCAGTGCTCAAAGATTGAAAGAAATATTGGCATTTCTACAGCGCCTTTCACAACCTCCGGACGTCCCAAAATGTTTTACAGCCAATGAAGTCTCTTAAGGCACAGAAACTGGTCTAGGCCAGTGTTTTTGCTCCACACAAGCCTTCTCCCAACCCTGCTTGGCGGGTTGCTGCAGTGTGTACCATCTACGAGATGCACTGCAGCAACTCGTCAAGGCTTCTTCGGCAGCACCTCCCAAACCCGCGACCTCTTCCACCTAGAAGGACAAGGGCAGCAGGTGCATGGGAACACCACCACCTCCAAGTTCCCCTCCAAGTCACACACCATCCTGACTTGGAAATATATCGGCTGATCCTTCATCGTCACTGGGTCAAAATCCTGGAACTCCCTCCCTAACAGCACTGTGGGAGCACCTTCACCATACGGACTGCAGCAGTTCAAGAAGGCGGCGCACCACCACCTTCTGAAGGGGCAATTAGGGATGGGCAATAAATGCCGGCCTTGCCAGCGACGCCCACATCATGAGGGACTAAAAAAAAACTTCATCTTAACCCTATCAGCATATGCTTTGTTGAAGCAGTCACTTATGTAGGGAAGCACGGCAGCCAATTTGCGCACAGCAAGCTCCCACAAACAGCAATGCGATAATGAACAGATCATCTGTTTTAGTGATATTGGTTGAGGGATTCCATACCTCGGGAGCCTACTGTCAACAAGGGCAGACGTCGATGACGAAGTCCAACACCGCCTTCAGTGGGCCAGTGCAGCCTTCGGTCACCTGAGGAAGAGAGTGTTTGAAGACCAGGACCTCAAACCCAGCACCAAGCTCATGGTCTACAGAGCAGCAGTGATACCCGCCCTCCTGTATGCCTCAGAGACATGGACCATGTACAGCTGGCACCTCAAATCCATTGGCAGGATAGGCAAACCAACGTCAGTGTTCTCGCTCAGGCCAACATCCCCAGCAGCGAAGCTTTGACCACACTCGATCAGCTCCGATGGACGGGTCACATCGTCCGCATGCCCGATACGAGACTCCCAAAACAAGCGCTCTACTTGGAGCTCCGACACAGCAAGAGAGCCCCAGGTGGGCAGAGGAAACACTTCAAGGACACCCTCAAAGCCTCCTTGAAAAAGTGCAACATCCCCACCGACACCCGGGAATCCCTGGCCCAAGACCGCACAAAGTGGAGGAGAAGCATCCGGGAAGGCGCCGAACGCCTCGAGTCTCTTCGCCGGGAGCAAGCGGAAGCCAAGCGCAAGTCAACCCAAGCACCCCACCCACCCGCCCCTTCAACCACCGTCTGCCCCACCTGCAACAGAGACTGTAGGTCCCATCAGTCACCTGAGAACTCATTTTTAATATGGAAGCAAGTCATCCTCGGTTCCGAGAGACTGCCTAAGAGAAAGGTTGAGGGATAAATATTGGTCCTGGGACACCAGGGGAGAACTCCCCCCTGCTCTTCTTCCAAAACGCAGAGGGAACAGGACAAATTTTATAAAGAATTACTTGGGAGGTCTCTGAAGACCAAGGTTTCAGAAGACCTCGAGTAATCGTGCATGGAAGGTGCACACATACTTTGCAATGGATGGCTCGCAACTGGGTGGACAGTTCTGGGCACTGTATTGAGACAGGGATTGGTTGGCATGAGAGAGCAAGGATGAAGCATTTGATCTTATTACAGCACTGAGGATTCACAAGGAAGATTAAGGCTGGAGAACGGTCGCGGGATGTGCAGCTACAAGGATACAGCTTCAAACGCACGGGAGTTTTGCAGGAGGCAGAGAAGGTGCGGACTGAACCAGTTCTCCCCTGAAAATCAGAAAAGTCGTGAGTGGCAAAAGGCGCTGAAGAAATGCAAATCCCTTCTTTCTGTGAAATGCCACGGGTGAAGATTTCTCACGTTGCTGGTCAGGGGCAGCCGGGCCAGAACTGCACCTGGGGAGGGGGAAGAAGAAAAAAAATTGCCAAAAATTAAAAATTACCTGATTTCCCAACGTGGTCGGCGCCCAGGATGAGAAAGTTCACCGGCAGTTTCGCCTGGGTGGAATCGGGGTCTTTCGTGTACAAAACCATCTTTTGCAAGCGTGAAAGTCGCTGGAGAGTTTAACAGGCTACAGAGTCTTATTACTCCTGCACACACACACACAACACACACCTACAGAGGTCCCTTTTATAGAGGGAGCTCTGGGCGAGGGGACGAGCAGCTATGAGTGACAGGCAAACAATCCAATCCCTGTTCTACCTGAGTGTATCACAGCTGCAATCCCTGGTCCAATGCAAAATCTGGAACACGGTGTCCTTTGACACTTTTAACTCTTTACTTCAAACTTTTAAAGAGCTTCATTTCCCCTGGCTCTCATTCCAGGGTGGGTGTACTCTTTGGAACCGAACGAACAAATAACACAGAAAAACATAGAAAAATAGGAGCAGGAGTCGGCCATTCGGCCCCTCCAGCTTGCTCCGCCATTCAATATGATCATGGCTGGCTCCAGGGTGACCAGGGCTGGGAACTCAACATCCAGGGGTATTCAATATTCAGGAAAGACAGGCAAAAAGGAAAAGGAGGTGGGGTAGCATTGCTGGCTAAAGAGGAGATTAACACAATTGTAAGGAAGGATATTAGCTCTGATGATGATGTATGGGTAGAGCTGAGAAATTCCAAGGGGCAGAAAACGTTAGTGGGAGTTGTATACAGACACCCAAACAGTAATGCGGAGGTTGAGGCTGGCATTAAACGGGAAATTAGAGACACGTGCAATAAGGGTACTGCAGTTATCATGGGTGACTTTAATCTACATATAGATTGGGCTAACCAAATCAGTAACAATACTGTGGAGGAGGAATTCCTGGAGTGTATACGGGATGGTTTCCTGGACCAATATGTCGAGGAACCAACTAGAGATCCGACCATCTTAGACTGGGTATTATGTAATGAGAAAGGAATAATTAGCAATCTTGTTGTGCGAGGCCCCTTGGGTCGGAGCGATCATATTGGCCCAGAAATTGATCTCGCTCTGTTCCCGCGGGGGTAAGGAGCAGGCGCGATCTCTCACTCCGCGTTGGCTTTTTCAGATCCAGATCGCACGAACTTGATGTTCTAGACATCAGCTGGGCAGTGCTTGCGTATCCCACCGGCGTAGTGAATTCGTGCGAGCTGTGGGATCACGTGACTCAGTTAGAGCCAATGGCAGCACACCATCTTCCATTCATAAGTTTCACATACGTGCTGTGAAAGCTATGAATCTTACACACACCCAAAATAACAGCTAAACCTCAATTAAATTTAAAAAAAAACCATCACATTCATAAAATAAGTATAGTTAAATAAATTAAATTTTTGAAAAAATTAAATTTTTGAAAAAATTTAAAATCTTTTAAAAAGTTATAAAAATAAACTTACCTGTCTTTAAAGTCTCTAAAAAAGATATACCTGTTAAAAAAAATTCAAAATAATACTTAATTCACTACTTACCTTGTTAAAAGTGGGTCTTACTCCTCCTTTTTTCATTTCTAAAATCTTCCGTCCTTACCTGCGCGTCCAAAGCACTAAGTGCACAGCGTGCGCGCAGCCTGTAGCGCGCACGCGGTGCACCGAGGAACCGCCCCCTTTTCCAAAAACCAAGTGCCGGTTTTCAGCGCATGCGCAGTGCATGCAGAAAACCGGCAATTGGAGAGAGAATACGCGAGAGTACGCAGTGCGTACTCTCGCGTAGCGGCATCAATTTTTGGCCCAATATGATAGAATTCTTCATTAAGATGGAGAGTGAAGTATTTGACTCAGAGACTAGGGTCCTGAATTTAAATAAAGGAAACTACGATGGTATGAGGCGCGAATTGGGTAGGATTGATTGGGGAATGTTACTCAAAGGGTTCACGGTGGATAGGCAATGGCAAACATTTAAAGATCGCATGGATGAACTACAGAATTTGTTCATCCCTGTTTGGCATAAAAATAAAACAAAAAATGTAAATCAACCGTGGCTAACAAGGGCAATTAGGGATAGCATAAGATCCAAGGAGAGGACATATAAATTGGCCAGAAAAAGCAGCAAACCTGAGGATTGGGAGCAGTTTAGGATTCAGCAAAGGAGGACAAAGGGATTAATTAAGAGGGGGAAAATAGAGTATGAGAGTAAGCTTGCAGGGAACATAAAAACTGACTGTAAAAGCTTCTATAGATATGTGAAGAGAAAAAGATTGGAGAAGTCAAGCGTAGGTCCCTTGCAGTCAGAATCAGGGGAATTTATAATGGGGAACAAAGAAATGGCAGACCAATTAAATACATACTTTGGTTCTGTCTTCACAAAGGAGGACACAAATAACCTCCCAGAGATGTCGGGGAACATAGGGTCTAATGAGAGGGAGGAACTGAAAGAAATCAGTATTTGTAGGGAAATGGTGTTAGGGAAATTGATGGGATTGAAGGCCGATAAATCCCCAGGGCCTGATAATCTACATCCTAGGGTACTTAAGGAAGTGGCCCTAGAAATAGTAGATGCATTACTGGTCATCTTCCAAAATTCTATAGACTCTGGAACAGTTCCCATGGATTGGAGGGTAGCTAATGTTACCCCACTATTCAAAAAAGGTGGTAGAGAGAAAACAGGGAATTATAGACCGGTGAGCCTGACATCGGTAGTGGGGAAAATGCTCGAGTCCATTATAAAAGATGTAATAGCAGAGCACTTGGAAAACAGTGACAGGATCGGTCAAAGTCAACATGGATTTACAAAAGGTAAATCACGCTTGACTAATCTACTGGAATTTTTTGAGGATGTAACTGATAAAATAGATAAGGGAGAACCAGTGGATGTGGTGTATTTGGACTTTCAGAAGGCTTTCGATAAGGTCCCGCATAAGAGATTAGCGTGTAAAATTAAGGCACATGGGATTGGGGGCAGGGTACTGACTTGGATAGAGAACTGGTTGGCGGACAGAAAGCAGAGTGTAGGAATGAATGGGTCTTTTTCTGAGTGGCAGGCAGTGACTAGTGGGGTACCGCAGGGATCGGTGCTAGGACCCCAGCTATTCACAATATATATTAATGATCTAAATAAGGGAACTAAATGTAATATCTCCAAGTTTGCCGACGACACAAAGCTGGGTGGGCGTGTGTGCTGTGAGGAGGATGCCGAGAAACTCCAGTATGATTTGGACAGGTTGGGTGATTGGGCAGATGCATGGCAAATGCAGTACAATGTGGATAAATGCGAGGTTATCCACTTTGGTGGCAAAAACAGAAAGGCAGACTATTATCTGAATGGCAATAGATTGGGAGAAGGGGAAGTGCAACGAGACCTGGGTGTCCTTGTGCACCAGTCGCTGAAGGTAAGCATGCAGGTGCAGCAGGCGGTTAAGAAGGCAAATGGTATGTTGGCCTTCATAGCGAGAGGATTCGAGTACAGGAGCAAGGATGTCTTGCTGCAGTTGTACAGGGCCTTGGTGAGACCACATCTTGAGTATTGTGTGCAGTTTTGGTTGCCTTATCTGAGGAAGGATGTTCTTGCCATGGATGGAGTTCAGCGAAGATTCACCAGACTGATACCTGGGATGGCAGGAATGACGTATGAGGAGAGATTGGGTCGATTGGGCTTATACTCGCTGGAGTTTAGAAGAATGAGAGGGGATCTCATTGAAACTTATAAAATTCTAACAGGACTAGACAGACTAGATGCAGGAAGGATGTTCCCGATGGCGGGGGAGTCCAGAACCAGGGGATCACAGTCTAAGGATAAGGGGTAAGCCATTTAGGACTGAGATGAGGAGGAATTTCTTCACCCAAAGAGTGGTGAACCTGTGGAATTCTCTACCTCAGAAGGCAGTTGAGGCCAACTCATTAAATATATTCAAGAAGGAGTTAGATATATTTCTTAAGGCTAAAGGGATCAAGGGATATGGGGAGAAGGCAGGGACAGGGTACTGAATTTGGATGATCAGCCATGATCGCATTGAATGGCGGAGCAGGCTCGAGGGGCCGAATGGCCTACTCCTGCTCCTATCTTCTATGATTCTATGATTCTGTATTCCCGCTCTCTCCCCATACCCCTTGATACCTTTTGTGTCTAGAAATCTATCAATCTCCTTCTTAAATATATTCAGTGACTTGGCCTCCGCAGCCTTCTGTGGTAGAGAATTCCACAGGTTCACCACAATCTGAGTGAAGAAATTTCTCCTCATCTCAGTCCTAAATGTCCTACCCCCGTATCCTGAGACTGTGACTCCTCGTTCTAGACCCCCCAGCCAGGGGAAACATCCTCCCTGCATCCAGTCTGTCTAGCCCTGTCAGAATTTTATACCTTTCAATGAGATCCCCTCTCATTCGTCTAAACTCGAGTGAATACAGGCCTAGTCGACCCAATTTCTCCTCATACGACAGTCCTGCCATCCCAGGAATCAGTCTGGTGAACCTTCGCTGCGCTCCCTCTATGGCAAGTATATCCTTTCTTAAGTAAGGAGACCAAAACTGCACACAGTACTCCAGGTGTGGTCTCACCAAGGCCCTGTACAACTGTAGTAAGACATCCTTGCTCCTGTACTCAAATCCCCTTGCAATGAAGGCCAACACACCATTTGCCTTCCTAACTGCTTGCTGCACCTGCATGTTTGCTTTCAGTGACTGATGTACAAGGACACCCAGGTCCCTCTGTACATCAGCATTTCCCAATCTATCACCATTTAAATAATACTCTGCCTTTCTGTTTTTCCTACCGAAGTGGATAACTTCACATTTATCCATGTTATACTGCATCTGCCATGTATTTGCCCACTCGCTCAACTTGTCTAAATCGCCTTGAAGCCTCTTTGCATCCTTCTCACAACTCACAATCCCACCTAGTTTCGTGTCGTCAGCAAACTTGGAAATATTACATTTGGTTCCCTCATCCAAATCATTTATATATAATGTGAATAGCTGGGGCCCAAGCACTGATCCCTGCGGCACCCCACTAGACACCGCCTGCCACCCCGAAAAAGACCCGTTAATTCCTACTCTCGGTTTCCTGTCTAGTAACCAATTTTCAATCCATGCCAGTATATTACCCCCAATCCCATGTGCTTTAATTTTGCACACTAACCTCTTATGTGAGACTTTTTCAAAGGCCTTCTGAAAATCCAAATACACCACATCTACTGGTTCTCCCTTATCTATTCTACCAGTTACATCCTCAATTGATGGCCACTTTGGCCAGGCCCAGGAGCAGTCCTACAAGGAGGTCCCCCCGACCTGCCCGCTCCCCTCCGCACCGGGTGACTGAAGATCAGGAGCGCGGGACTGAAGTGCAGCCGAAAATCGAGGAGCGGCCCCTTCAAATAATGGAAGAGGGGCTGCAGACTCTCACACTCTGTACAGACGTGGAGCACGGACTCCACCAGGCCGCACAACAGGCAGGCGGCCCAGGAGTCCGTGAACCGACTTAAGACCTTATTGCACGGGACTGCTCCGTGCAATCCAGCTGGGAGTATTGAAAGCTGGTGATAAGTCTTTTAAGACATTTCGATCCAAAAAATGTGGTTCAGTTGGTAGCACCGAGACCCAAGGTCGTGGGTTCGACTCCCCACTCCAGAGACTTCAGGAGAAAATCCAGGCCGACACTCCCAGTGCCAGTACTGAGGGAGCGCCGCACTGTCGGAGGGGCAGTACTGAGGGAGCGCCGCACTGTCGGAGGGGCAGTACTGAGGGAGCGCTGCACTGTCGGAGGGGCCGTACTGAGGGAGCGCTGCACTGTCGGAGGGGCGGTACTGAGGGAGCGCCGCACTGTCGGAGGGGCAGTACTGAGGGAGCGCCGCACTGTCGGAGGGGCGGTACTGAGGGAGCGCTGCACTGTCGGAGGGGCGGTACTGAGGGAGCGCCGCACTGTCGGAGGGGCAGTACTGAGGGAGCGCCGCACTGTCGGAGGGGCAGTACTGAGGGAGCGCCGCACTGTCGGAGGGGCAGTACTGAGGGAGCGCCGCACTGTCGGAGGGGCAGTACCGAGGGAGCGCCGCACTGTCGGAGGTGCCGTCTTTCGGATGAGACGTCTGTCCCCTCAGGTGGACATAAAAGATCCCACGGCCACTATTGGAAGAAGAGCAGGGGGAGTTCTCCCCGGTTTCCTGGGGCCAATATTTATCCCTCAACCAACATCACTAAAACAGATTATCTGATCATTATCACATTGCTGTTTGTGGGAGCTTGCTGTGCGAAAATTGGCTGCCGCGTTTCCTACATTACAACAGTGACTACACTTCAAAAAAGTACTTCATTGGCTGTAAAGAGCTTTGGGACGTCCTGAGGTGGTGAAAGGCGCTGGAGAAATACGAGCTTTCTTTCATAGATGGGCAATAGAACCGGAGGGGGAGATGAGGAGAATATTTTTTACGCAGCCAGTTGTTTTGATCTGGAATGCGCTGGCTGAAAGGGCGGTGGAAGCAGATTCAATAATAACTTTCAAAAGGGGAATTGGATAAATACATGAAGGGGGAAAATTTGCAAGGGCTGCGGGGAAAGAGCAGGGGGGAGAGTGGGACTAATTGGAGAGCTCGTTCAAAGAGCCGACACAGGCATGATGGGGAGAACGGCCTCCTTCTGTGCTGTATTATCCCCGAGTCAAAATCCTGGAACTCCCTCCCTAACAGCGCTGTGGGAGTACCTTCACCACACGGACTGCAGCGGTTCAAGGAGGCGACTCACCACCACCTTCTCAATGGGCAACGAGGGGCTGGGCAATAAATGGCGGCCTTGCCAGCGAGAATGAATGGGGAAGAACTGAAATGATCCCAGTGTCAATGCTCTGCGGTGATACGCAGCCCTGATTGTGAATTCATTTTTATTTTCCACTGAGGTATTCAGCCAGGGTTCAGGCATTGAGGGAAACTCATGGAAATTACGAGCTGTATCGTTGCGCTACCCGCTGTGCTACCAAGCTACAAAGGCAAGGAGGGTCCTAAGTTCCCTCCACCCCGGTTATGGGCGTACTCACCTGATATTATTAGTTGTGGTCTCTGTAAGCCATGGGGGCGAAATCCAACAGGGGTTCCTGCTCCTAATTCCTATCCGAGGAGTCCAGTGCGTGAATGTCGGGTGAGGTTTGGCTGTTCTGTGATTCCCGCCACAGTTGAATAGCCGCCCATCAATCACTGTCCAGGCTCACACAGGATGCATGGCCCACTGAGGTGAGATGCCTGGTGCCTTGTGGAGCCTGTACCCCCAGTGAGAGTCAGCGCCTTCAGAAGAGGAGGGGACCCGTACCCCAGTGAGAGTCAGCACCTTCAGGAGGGGAGGGGACCCGTACCCCCAGTGAGAGTCAGCGCCTTCAGGAGAGGAGGGGACCCGTACCCCCAGTAAGAGTCAGCACCTTCAGGAGGGGAGGGGACCCGTTCCCCAGTGAGAGTCAGCACCTTCAGGAGGGGAGGGGACCCGTACCCCCAGTGAGAGTCAGCGCCTTCAGGAGAGGAGGGGACCCGTACCCCAGTGAGAGTCAGCACCTTCAGGAGAGGAGGGGACCCGCACCCCAGTGAGAGTCAGGAGAGGAGGGGACCCGTACCCCAGTAAGAGTCAGCACCTTCAGGAGAGGAGGGGGCTGTACCCCAGTGAGAGTCAGCACCTTCAGGAGAGGAGGGGACCCGTACCCCAGTGAGAGTCAGCACCTTCAGGAGAGGAGGGGACCCGTACCCCAGTGAGAGTCAGCACCTTCAGGAGAGGAGGGGACCCGTACCCCAGTGAGAGTCGACACCTTCAGGAGAGGAGGGGACCTGTACCCCAGTGAGAGTCAGCACCTTCGGGAGAGGAGGGGACCTGTACCCCAGTGAGAGTCGGCACCTTCAGGAGAGGAGGGGACCCGTACCCCAGTGAGAGTCAGCACCTTCAGGAGGGGAGGGGACCCGTACCCCCAGTGAGAGTCAGCACCTTCAGGAGGGGAGGGGACCCGTACCCCAGTGAGAGTCAGCACCTTCAGGAGGGGAGGGGACCCGTACCCCCAGTGAGAGTCAGCGCCTTCAGGAGAGGAGGGGACCCGTACCCCAGTGAGAGTCAGCACCTTCAGGAGAGGAGGGGACCCGTACCCCAGTGAGAGTCAGCACCTTCAGGAGAGATGGGGACCCGTACCCCAGTGAGAGTCAGCACCTTCAGGAGAGGAGGGGGGTGGAATTAGGGAGAAGGGTGAACAAGAAATACGGGAGAATGTGTGATAATGGGCATTCAATGACATCACTCAATGGTGACTCATTGATCAGCATCTACTCATAGTTTGAGCAACAGCGCTCTCTGCTGAACATTACATGTCACAGCAACTCATGTCTCAGTTATATTGCTTTAACAGTTCTGACAGCACATAGAATTTCATATTTACTGGAGGGTCCTTGGAGGGTCTTCCAGAGCTTAGGGTCCAGGCAGCTGAAGGCACGGCCGCCAATGGTGGAGTGATGGAAATCGGGGGATGCGCAAGAGGCCGGAATTGGAGGAGCGCAGAGATCCCGGATGGTCGTAGGGGCTGGAGGAGGTGACAGAGATAGGGAGAGGGGGCGAGGGATTTGAAGACGAGGATGAGAATTTTAAAATCGAGGCGTTGCCGGACCGGGAGCCAATGTAGGTCAGCGAGCAACAGGGGGGCGATGAGTGAACGGGACTCGGTGCGAGTTAGGACACGGGGGCAGCAGGTGTTTTGGATGAGCGGATGGTTACGGAGGGTGGAAGGTGAGAGGTTGGCCAGGAGAAGGTTGGAGGTCACAAAGTTGTGGAGGGGGGGTCCGGCAGCAGATGAACTGAGGCAGGGGCAGAACATGGGACATAGGAACAGGAGGAGGCCATTCGGCCCCTCGAGCCTGTTCCGCCATTCAATGAGATCATGGCTGATCTGTGACCTAACTCCATCCACCCACCTTTGACGCGTATCCCTTAATAACTTTGGTTAACAAAAATCAACCAATCTCAGATTTCAAATCAACAATTGATCATTGACCCAGCAACAATCGTTGTTTGCGGGAGAGAGTTCCAAACTTCAATCACCCTTTGTGTGTAGAAATGTTTCCTAATTTCACTCCTGAAAGGTCTGGCTCTAATTTTTAGACTCTGTCCCCTAGTCCTAGAATCCCCAACCAGCAGAAATAGTTTCTCTCTATCTACCCGATCTTAATATCTTGATAACTTCGATCAGATCACCCCCTTAACGTTCTAAATTCCAGGGAATATAACCCTAGTTTGTTTAATCTCTCCTAATAATGAAACTCTTGGAGTGCGGGTATCCAGGAGACAGGTGATGTGCCACTCCCGTGGGTTGGTGCTCCTCACTTCCCCTGCAAGCCCCGATCAATACTTCCCGGCACAAGGTGGAGCTCTGATTCAACATGGCACCCGTTTGTGCTCCAACCAGAGGTCGAAAGACCAATCACTGAAGACTCTCTCGCTCGCCTCTGAGTCAGGAGGTCGTGGGTTCGAGACCCCAATCCAGAGACCTCAGCGCACAATCCATCCAAAACTCCCAGCGCCAATACTGAGGGAGCGCCGCACTGTCGGAGGGGCAGTACTGAGGGAGCGCCGCACTGTCGGAGGGGCGGTACTGAGGGAGCGCCGCACTGTCGGAGGGGCGGTACTGAGGGAGCGCCGCACTGTCGGAGGGGCAGTACTGAGGGAGCGCTGCACTGTCGGAGGCGCGGTACTGAGGGAGCGCCACACTGTCGAGGGGCGGTACTGAGGGAGCGCCGCACTGTCGGAGGGGTGGTACTGAGGGAGCGCCGCACTGTCGGAGGGGCGGTACTGAGGGAGCTCCGCACTGTCGGAGGGGCGGTACTGAGGGAGCGCCGCACTGTCGGAGGGGCGGTACTGAGGGAGCGCCGCACTGTCGGAGGGGCAGTACTGAGGGAGCGCCGCACTGTCGGAGGGGCGGTACTGAGGGAGCGCCCCACTGTTGGAGGGGCGGTACTGAGGGAGCGCCGCACTGTCGGAGGGGCGGTACTGAGGGAGTGTCGCAGGGGCGGTACTGAAGTAGCGCCGCAATATCGGAGGGGCGGTACTGAGGGAGCGCCGCACTGTCGGAGGGGCAGTACTGAGGGAGCGCCGCACTGTCGGAGGGGCAGTACTGAGGGAGCGCCGCACTGTCGGAGGGGCAGTACTGAGGGAGCGCCCCACTGTCGGAGGTGCAGTACTAAGGGAGGGTCGTGCTGTCGGAGGGACGGTACTGAGAGAGCGCCGCACTGTCGGAGGGGCAGTACTAAGGGAGTGCCGCACTGTCGGAGGGGCAGTACTGAGGGAGCGCTGCACTGTCAGAGGGGCGGTACTGAGGGAGCACCGCACTGTCGGAGGGGCAGTACTGAGGGAGCGCCACACTGTCGGAGGGGCGGTACTGAGGGAGCGCCGCACTGTCGGAGGGGCGGTACTGAGGGAGCACCGCATTGTCGGAGGGGCGGTACTGAGGGAGCGCCACACTGTCGGAGGGGCGGCACTGATGGAGTGGCACACTGTCGGAGGGGCGGTACAAAGGGAGCGCCACACTGTCGGAGGGGCGGTACTGAGGGAGCGCCGCACTGTCGGAGGGGCGGTACTGAGGGAGTGTCGCAGGGGCGGTACTGAGGTAGCGCCGCACTGTCGGAGGGGCAGTACTGAGGCAGCGCCGCACTGTCGGAGGGGCGGTACTGAGGGAGCGCCGCACTGTCGGAGGAGCAGTACTGAGGGAGCGCCGCACTGTCGGAGGGGCCGTACTGAGGGAGCGCCGCACTGTCGGAGGGGCGGTACTGAGGGAGCGCCGCACTGTCGGAGGGGCAGTACTGAGGGAGCGCCGCACTGTCGGAGGGGCGGTACTGAGGGAGCACCACACTGTCGGAGGGGCAGTACTGAGGGAGCGCCGCACTGTCGGAGGGGCAGTACTGAGGGAGCTCCGCACTGCCGGAGGGGCAGTACTGAGGGAGCGCCGCACTGTCGGAGGGGCAGTACTGAGGGAGCGCCGCACTGTCGGAGGGGCAGTACTGAGGGAGCGCTGCACTGTCGGAGGGGCGGTACTGAGGGAGAGCCGCACTGTCGGAGGGGCGGTACTGAGGGAGTGCCACACTGTCGGAGGGTCGGTACTGAGGTAGCGCCACACTGTCGGAGGGGCGCTACTGAGGGAGCGCCGCACTGTCGGAGGGGCGGTACTGAGGGAGCACCGCACTGTCGGAGGGGAGGTACTGAGGGAGCGCCACACTGTCGGAGGGGCGGTACTGAGGGAGCGCCGAACTGTCGGAGGGGCGGTACTGAGGGAGCGCCGCACTGTCGGAGGGGCAGTACTGAGGGAGCGCCGCACTGTCGGAGCGGCAGTACTGAGGGAGCGCCGCACTGTCGGAGGGGCAGTACTGAGGGAGCGCCCCACTGTCGGAGGGACAGTACTGAGGGAGCGCCCCACTGTCGGAGGTGCAGTACTGAGGGAAGGTCGTGCTGTCGGAGGGGCGGTACTGAGGGAGCGCCGCACTGTCGGCGGGGCGGTACTGAGGGAGCGCCGCACTGTCGGAGGGGCAGTACTGAGGGAGCGCCGTGCTGTCGGAGAGGCGGTACTGAGGGAGCGCCGCAGTGTTGGAGGGGCAGTACTGAGGGTGCGCCGCATTGTCGGAGGGGCGGTACTGAGGGAGCGCCGCACTGTCGGAGGAGCGGTACTGAGGGAGGGGCAGTACTGAGGGAGCACCGCACTGTCGGAGGGTCAGTACTGAGGGAGTGTCGGAGGGGCAGTACTAAGGGAGTGCCGCACTGTCGGAGGGGCAGTACTGAGGGAGCGCTGCACTGTCGGAGGGGCAGTACTGAGGGAGCGCCGCACTGTCGATGGGCAGTACTGAGGGAGCGCCGCACTGTCGGAGGGGCGGTACTGAGGGAGCACCGCACTGTCGGATGGGTGGTACTGAGGGAGCGCCGCACTGTCGGAGGGGCAGTACTAAGTGAGCGCTGCACTGTCGGAGGGGTGGTACTGAGGGAGCGCCGCACTGTCGGAGGGGCAGTACTGATGGAGCACCGCACTGTCGGAGGGGCAGTACTGAGGGAGCGCCGCACTGTCGGAGGGACAGTACTGAGGGAGCGCTGCACTGTCGGAGGGGCGGTACTGAGGGAGCGCCACACTGTCGGAGGGGCGGTACTGAGGGAGTGCCACACTGTCGGAGGGTCGGTACTGAGGTAGCGCCACACTGTCGGAGGGGCGCTACTGAGGGAGCGCCGCACTGTCGGAGGGGCGGTACTGAGGGAGCACCGCACTGTCGGATGGGCGGTACTGAGGGAGCGCCACACTGTCGGAGCGGCAGTACTGAGGGAGCGCCGCACTGTCGGAGGGGCAGTACTGAGGGAGCGCCCCACTGTCGGAGGGACAGTATTGAGGGAGCGCCCCACTGTCGGAGGTGCAGTACTGAGGGAGGGCCGTGCTGTCGGAGGGGCGGTACTGAAGGAGCGCCGCACTGTCGGCGGAGCGGTACTGAGGGAGCGCCGCACTGTCGGAGGGGCAGTACTGAGGGAGCGCCGTGCTGTCGGAGAGGCGGTACTGAGGGAGCGCCGCAGTGTTGGAGGGGCAGTACTGAGGGTGCGCCACATTGTCGGAGGGGCGGTACTGAGGGAGCGCCGCACTGTCGGAGGAGCGGTACTGAGGGAGGGGCAGTACTGAGGGAGCACCGCACTGTCGGAGGGTCAGTACTGAGGGAGTGTCGGAGGGGCAGTACTAATGGAGTGCCACACTGTCGGAGGGGCAGTACTGAGGGAGCGCTGCACTGTCGGAGGGGCGGTACTGAGGGAGCGCCGTACTGTCGATGGGCAGTACTGAGGGAGCACCGCACTGTCGGAGGGGCAGTACTGAGGGAGCGCCGCACTGTCGGAGGGGCAGTACTGAGCGAGCGCCGCACTGTCGGAGGGGCAGTACTGAGGGAGCGCCGCACTGTCGGAGGGGCGGTACTGAGGGAGCGCCGCACTGTCGGAGGGGCAGTACTGAGGGAGCGCTGCACTGTCGGAGGGGCGGTACTGAGGGAGCGCCACACTGTCGGAGGGGCGGTACTGCGGGAGTGCCACACTGTCGGAGGGTCGGTATGATGTAGCGCCACACTGTCGGAGGGGCGGTACTGAGGGAGCGCCGCACTGTCGGAGGGGCGGTACTGAGGGAGCGCCGCACTGTCGGAGGGGCAGTACTGAGCGAGCGCCGCACTGTCGGAGGGGCGCTACTGAGGGAGCGCCGCTCTGTCGGAGGGGCGGTACTGAGGGAGCACCGCACTGTCGGAGGGGTGGTACTGAGGGAGCGCCGCACTGTCGGAGGGGCGGTACTGAGGGAGCGCCGCACTGTCGGAGTGGTGGTACTGAGGGAGCGCCGCACTGTCGGAGGTGCAGTACTGAGGGAGGGTCGTGCTGTCGGAGGGGCGGTACTGAAGGAGCGCCGCACTGTCGGCGGGGCGGTACTGAGGGAGCGCCGCACTGTCGGAGGGGCAGTACTGAGGGAGCGCCGTGCTGTCGGAGAGGCGGTACTGAGGGAGCGCCGCACTGTCGGAGGAGCGGTACTGAGGGAGGGGCAGTACTGAGGGAGCACCGCACTGTTGGAGGGTCAGTACTGAGGGAGTGTCGGAGGGGCAGTACTAAGGGAGTGCCGCACTGTCGGAGGGGCAGTACTGAGGGAGCGCTGCACTGTCGGAGGGGCGGTACTGAGGGAGCGCCGCACTGTCGGATGGGCAGTACTGAGGGAGCACCGCACTGTCGGAGGGGCAGTACTGAGCGAGCGCCGCACTGTTGGAGGGGCAGTTCTGAGGGAGCGCCGCACTGTCGGAGGGGCGGTACTGAGGGAGCGCCGCAGTGTTGGAGGGGCAGTACTGAGGGTGCGCCGCATTGTCGGAGGGGCGGTACTGAGGGAGCGCCGCACTGTCGGAGGAGCGGTACCGAGGGAGGGGCAGTACTGAGGGAGCGCCGCACTGTCGGAGGGGCAGTACTGAGGGAGCGCCACACTGTCGGAGGGGCGGTACTGAGGGAGCGCCGCACTGTCGGAGGGGTGGTACTGAGGGAGCACCGCACTGTCGGAGGGGCGGTACTGAGGGAGCGCCACACCGACGGAGGGGCATTACTGAGGGAGCGCCGCACTGTCGGAAGGGCGGTACTGAGGGAGTGTCGCAGGGGCGGTACTGAGGTAGCGCCGCACTATCGGAGGGGCGGTACTGAGGGAGCGCCGCACTGTCGGAGGGGCGGTACTGAGGGAGCGCCGCACTGTCGGAGGGGCGGTACTGAGGGAGCGCCGCACTGTCGGAGGGGCAGTACTTAGGGAGCGCCCCACTGTCGGAGGGACAGTACTGAGGGAGCGCCGCACTGTCGGAGGGGCAGTACTAAGGGAGTGCCGCACTGTCGGAGGGGCGGTACTGAGGGAGCGCTGCACTGTCGGAGGAGCGGCACTGAGGGAGGGGCAGTACTGAGGGAGCGCCGCACTGTCGGACGGGCAGTACTGAGGGAGTGTCGGAGGGGCGGTACTGACAGAGCGCCGCACTGTCGGAGGGGCGGTACTGAGGGAGCACCGCACTGTCGGAGGGGCAGGTACTGGATGGGAGCGCCACACTGTCGGAGGGGCGGTACTGAGGGAGCGCTGCACTAGTCGGAGGGGCGGCACTGAGCGCCGCACTGTCGGAGGGGCGGTACTGAGGGAGCGCCGCACTGTCGGAGGGGCGGTACTGAGGGAGCGCCGCACGGTCGGAGGGGCGGTACTGAGGGAGCGCCGCACTGTCGGAGGGGCGGTACTGAGAGAGCGCCGCACTGTCGGAGGGGGCGTACTGAGGGAGCGCCACACCGTCGGAGGGGCGGTACTGAGGGAGCGCCGCACTGTCGGAGGGGGCGGTACTGAGGGAGCGCCGCACTGTCGGAGGGGCGGTACTGAGGGAGCGGCCACACCGACGGAGGGGCGGTACTGAGGGTGCGCCGCACTGTCGGAGGGGCGGTACTGAGGGAGCGCCCTGTCGGAGGGGCGGTACTGAGGGAGCGCCGCACTGTCGGAGGGGCAGTACTGAGGGAGCGCCGCACTGTCGGAGGGGCGGTACTGAGGGAGCGCCGCACTGTCGGAGGGGCAGTACTGAGGGAGCGCCGCACTGTCGGAGGGGCAGTACTGAGGGAGCGCCGCACTGTCGAAGAGGCGGTATTGACGGAGCGCCGCACTGTCGGAGGGGCGTTACTGAGGGAGCGCCGCACTGTCGGAGGGGCGGTACTGAGGGAGCGCAGCACTGTCGGAGGGGCGGTACTGAGGGAGCACAGCACTGTCGGAGGGGCGGTACTCAGGGAACGCCGCACTGTCGGAGGGGCGGTACTGAGTGAGTGTCTCAGGGGCGGTACTGAGGTAGCGCCGCACTGTCGGAGGGGCGGTACTGAGGGAGCGCAGCACTGTCGGAGGGGCGGTACTGAGGGAGCGCCGCACTGTCGGAGGTGCGGTACTGAGGGAGCGCCGCACTGTCGGAGGGGCAGTACTGAGGGAGTGCCGCACTGTCGGAGAGGCAGTACTGAGGGAGCACCCCACTGTCGGAGGGACAGTACTGAGGGTGCGCCGCACTGTCGGAGGGACAGTACTTTGGGATCGCCGCCGTGTTGGAGGGGCAGTACAGCGGGTGCGCCGCATTGTCGGAGGGGCGGTACTGAGGGAGCGCCGCACAGTCGGAAGTGCAGTACTGAGGGAGTGTCGGAGGGGCGGTACTGACAGAGCGCTGCACTGTCGAATGGGCGGTACTGAGGGAGCACCGCACTATCGGAGGGGCAGTACTGAGGGAGCGCCGCACTGTCGGAGGGGCAGTACTGAGGGAGTGTCGGAGGGGTGGTACTGACGGAGCGCCGCACTGTCGAAGGGGCAGTACTGCGGGAGGGTCGGAGGGGCGGGAATGACGGAGCGCCGCACTGTCGGAGGGGCAGTACTGAGGGAGCGCCGCACTGTTGGAGGGACATACTGAGGGAGCGCCGCACTGTCGGAGGGGCAGTATTGAGGGAGCGCCGCACTGGCGGAGGGGCGGTACTGAGGGAGCGCCGCACTGTCGGAGGGGCAGTACCGAGGGAGCGCCGCACTGTCGGAGGGGCAGTACCGAGGGAGCGCCGCAATGTCGGAGGGGCGGTATTGACGGAGTGCCGCACCGGCGGAGGGGCTGTACTGAGGGAGCGCCGCACTGTCGGAGGGGCAGTACTGAGGGAGCGCTGCACTGTCGGAGGGGCAGTACTGAGGGAGCGCCGCACTGTCGGAGGGGCAGTACTGAGGGAGCGCCGCACTGTCGGAGGGGCGGTACTGAGGGAGCGCCGCACTGTCGGAGGGGCAGGTACTGAAGAGCGCCGCACTGTCGAGGGGCGGTACTGAGGGAGCAGCCGCACTGTCGGAGGGCAGTACTGAGGGAGCGCCGCACTGTCGGAGGGGCAGGTACTGAGGGAGCGCCGCACTGTCGGAGGGGCGGACTGAGGGAGCGCCGCACTGTCGGAGGGGCAGTACTGAGGGAGCGCCGCACTGTCGGAGGGGCGGTACTGAGGGAGCGCCTCACTGTCGGAGTGGCAGTACTGACGGAGCGCCGCACTGTAGGAGGGGCGGTACAGAGGGAGCGCCGCACTGTCGGAGGGGCGGTACAGAGGGAGCGCCGCACTGTCGGAGGGGCGGTACTGAGGGAGGGTCGTGCTGTCGGAGGGGCGGTACTGAGGGAGCGCCGCACTGTCGGAGGGGCAGTACTAAGGGAGTGCCGCACTGTTGGAGGGGCAGTACTGAGGGAGCACCCCACTGTCGGAGGGACAGTACTTTGCGAGCGCCGCACTGTCGGCGGTGCAGTACTGAGGGAGCGCCGTGCTGTCGGAGGGGCGGTACTGAGGGAGCGCGGCACTGTTGGAGGGGCGGTACTGAGGGAGCGCCGCACTGTCGGAGGAGCGGTACTGAGGGAGGGGCAGTACTGAGGGAGCGCCGCACATTCGGAAGGGCAGTACTGAGGAAGCGCCGCACTGTCGGAGGAGCGGTACTGAGGGAGGGGCAGTACTGAGGGAGCGCCGCACTGTCGGAAGGGCAGTACTGAGGGAGCGCCGCACTGTCGGAAGGGCAGTACTGAGGGAGTGTCGGAGGGGCGGTACTGACAGAGCGCCGCACTGTCGGATGGGCGGCACTGAGGGAGCACCGCACTGTCGGAGGGGCAGTACTGAGGGAGCGCCGCACTGTCGGAGGGGCAGTACTGAGGGAGCGCCGCACTGTCGGAGGGGCAGTACTGAGGGAGTGTCGGAGAGGCGGTACTGACAGAGCGTCGCCGCACTGTCGGAGGGGCGGTACTGAGGGAGCACCGCACTGTCGGAGGGGCAGTACTGACGGAGCGCCGCACTGTCGGAGGGGCAGTACGGAGGGAGCGCCGCACTGTTGCAGGGACATACTGAGGGAGCGCCGCACTGTCGGAAGGGCAGTACTGAGGGAGCGCCGCACTGTCGGAGGGGTGGTATTGACGGAGCGCCGCACTGTCGAAGGGTCGGTACTGAGAGAGCGTCGCACTGTCGGAGGGGCGGTACTGAGGGAGCGCCGCACTGTCGGAGGGGCGGTACTGAGGGAGCGCCGCACTGGCGGAGGGGCGGTACTGAGAGAGCGCCGCAATGTCGGAGGGGCGGTACTGAGGGAGCGCCACACCGACGGAGGGGCGGTACTGAGGGTGCGCCGCACTGTCGGAGGGGCGGTACTGAGGGAGCGCCGCACTGTCGGAGGAGCGGTACTGAGGGAGGGGCAGTACTGAGGGAGCGCCGCACAGTCGGAGGGGCGGTACTGAGGGAGCGCCACACTGTCGGAAGGGCAGTACTGAGGGAGCGCCGCACTGTCGGACGGGCAGTACTGAGGGAGTGTCGGAGGGGCGGTACTGACAGAGCGCCGCACTGTCGGATGGGCGGTACTGAGGGAGCACCGCACTGTCGGAGGGGCAGTACTGAGGGAGCGCCGCACTGTCGGAGGGGCAGTACTGAGGGAGTGTCGGAGGGGCGGTACTGACGGAGCGCCGCACTGTCGGAGGGGCGGTACTGAGGGAGCACCGCACTGTCGGAGGGGCAGGACTGAGGGAGCGCCGCACTAACGGAGGGGCAGTACTGAGGGAGCGCCGCACTGTTGGAGGGACATACTGAGGGAGCGCCGCACTGTCGGAAGGGCATTACTGAGGGAGCGCCGCACTGTCGGAGGGGCGGTACTGAGGGAGCGCCGCATTGTCGGAGGGTCGGTACTGAGAGAGCGTCGCACTGTCGGAGGGGCGGTACTGAGGGAGCGCCGCACTGACGGAGGGGCGGTACTGAGGGAGCGCCGCACTGACTGAGGGGCGGGACTGAGGGAGCGCCGCACTGTCGGAGGGGTAGTACTGAGGGAGCGCCGCACTGTCGGAGGGGCAGTACTGAGAGAGCGCCGCACTGACGGAGGGGCGGTACTGAGGGAGCGCCGCACTGTCGGAGGGGCGTTACTGAGGGAGCGCCGCACTGTCGGAGGGGCGGTACTGAGGGAGCGCCGCAATGTCGGAGGGGCGGTATTGATGGACCGCCGCACTGTCGGAGGGGCGGTACTGAGGGAGTGCCGCAATGGCGGAGGGACTGTACTGAGGGAGAGCCGCTCTGTCGGAGGGGCGGTACTGAGGGAGCGCCGTACTGAGGGAGCGCCGCACTGACGGAGGGGCAGTACTGAGGGAGCGCCGCACTGTCGGAGGGGCGGTACTGAGGGAGCGCCGCACTGTCGGATGGGCGGTACTGAGGGAGCACCGCACTGTCGGAGGGGCAGGACTGAGGGAGCGCCGCACTAACGGAGGGGCAGTACTGAGGGAGCGCCGCACTGTTGGAGGGACATACTGAGGGAGCGCCGCACTGTCGGAAGGGCATTACTGAGGGAGCGCCGCACTGTCGGAGGGGCGGTACTGAGGGAGCGCCGCATTGTCGGAGGGTCGGTACTGAGAGAGCGTCGCACTGTCGGAGGGGCGGTACTGAGGGAGCGCCGCACTGACGGAGGGGCGGTACTGAGGGAGCGCCGCACTGACGGAGGGGCGGGACTGAGGGAGCGCCGCACTGTCGGAGGGGTAGTACTGAGGGAGCGCCGCACTGTCGGAGGGGCAGTACTGAGAGAGCGCCGCACTGACGGAGGGGCGGTACTGAGGGAGCGCCGCACTGTCGGAGGGGCGTTACTGAGGCAGCGCCGCACTGTCGGAGGGGCGGTACTGAGGGAGCGCCGCAATGTCGGAGGGGCGGTATTGATGGACCGCCGCACTGTCGGAGGGGCGGTACTGAGGGAGTGCCGCAATGGCGGAGGGACTGTACTGAGGGAGAGCCGCTCTGTCGGAGGGGCGGTACTGAGGGAGCGCCGTACTGAGGGAGCGCTGCACTGATGGAGGGGCAGTACTGAGGGAGCGCCGCACTGTCGGAGGGGCGGTACTGAGGGAGCGCCGCACTGTCGGATGGGCGGTACTGAGGGAGCGCCGCACTGTCGGAAGGGCAGTACTGCGGGAGTGTCGGAGGGGCGGTACTGACAGAGCGCCGCACTGTCGGATGGGCGGCACTGAGGGAGCACCGCACTGTCGGAGGGGCAGTACTTAGGGAGCGCCGCACTGTCGGATTGGCGGTACTGAGGGAGCGCCTCACTGTCGGAGTGGCAGTACTGACGGAGCGCCGCACTGTACGAGGGGCGTTACAAAGGGAGCGCCGCACTGTCGGAGGGGCGGTACTGAGGGAGGGTCGTGCTGTCGGAGGGGCGGTACTGAGGGAGCGCCGCACTGTCGGAGGGGCAGTACTAAGGGAGTGCCGCACTGTTGGAGGGGCAGTACTGAGGGAGCAGCCCACTGTCGGAGGGACAGTACTTTGCGAGCGCCGCACTGTCGGCGGTGCAGTACTGAGGGAGCGCCGCACTGTCGGAGGGGCAGTACTAAGGGAGTGCCGCACTGTCGGCGGTGCAGTACTGAGGGAGCGCCGTGCTGTCGGAGGGGCGGTACTGAGGGAGCGCGGCACTGTTGGAGGGGCGGTATTGACGGAGCGCCGCACTGTCGGAGGGGCAGTACTGAGGAAGTGCCGCACTGGTGGAGGGGCTGTACTGAGGGAGCGCCCCACTGTCGGAGGGGCAGTACTGAGGGAGCCCTCACTGTCGGCGGGGCAGTACTGAGGGAGCGCCGCACTGTCGGAAGGGCAGTACTGAGGGAGCGCCGCACTGTCGGAGGGGCGGTACCGAGGGAGCGCCGCAATGTCGGAGGGGCGGTATTGACGGAGCGCCGCACTGTCGGATGGGCGGTAATGAGGGAGCGACGCACTCTCGGAGGTGCGGTACTGAGGGAGCGCCGCATTGTTGGAGGGGCGGTACTGACGGAGCGCCGCACTGTCGGAGGGGCGGTACTGAGGGAGCGCCGCACTGTCGGAGGGGCAGTACTGAGGGAGCGCCGCACTGTCGGAGGGGCGGTACTGAGGGAGCGCCGCACTGTCGGAGGGGCAGTACTGAGGGAGTGCCGCACTGTCGGAGGGGCGGTACTGAGGGAGCGCCGCACTGTCGGAGGGGCGGTACTGAGGGAGCGCCACACGGTCGGACGGGCAGTACTGAGGGAGCGCCGCACTGTCGGAGGAGCGGTATTGACGGATCGCCGCACTGTCGGAGGGGCAGTACTGAGGGAGCGCCGCACTGTCGGAGGGGCGGTACTGAGGGAGTTCCGCACTGTCGGAGGGGCGGTCCTGAGGGAGCGCCGCACTGTCGGAGGGGCAGTACTGAGGGAGCGCCCCACTGTCGGCGGGGCAGTACTGAGGGAGCGCCGTAATGTCGGAGGGCCAGTACTGACGGAGCGCCGCACTGTCGGATGGGCGGTACTGAGGGAGCGCCGCACTGTCGGAGGGTCGGTACTGAGGGAGGCCCGCACTGTCGGAGGGGCAGTACTGAAGGAGCGCCGCACTGTCGGAGGGGCGGTACTGAGGGAGCACCGCACTGTCGGAGGGACAGTACTGAGGGAGCACCGCACTGTCGGAGGGGCAGTACTGAGGGAGCACCGCACTGTTGGAGGGACATACTGAGGGAGCGCCGCACTGTCGAAGAGGCGGTATTGACGGAGCGCCGCACTGTCGGAGGGGCGTTACTGAGGGAGCGCCGCACTGTCGGAGGGGCGGTACTGAGGGAGCGCAGCACTGTCGGAGGGGCGGTACTGAGGGAGCACAGCACTGTCGGAGGGGCGGTACTCAGGGAACGCCGCACTGTCGGAGGGGCGGTACTGAGTGAGTGTCTCAGGGGCGGTACTGAGGTAGCGCCGCACTATCGGAGGGGCGGTACTGAGGGAGCGCCGCACTGTCGGAGGTGCGGTACTGAGGGAGCGCCGCACTGTCGGAGGGGCAGTACTAAGGGAGTGCCGCACTGTCGGAGAGGCAGTACTGAGGGAGCACCCCACTGTCGGAGGGACAGTACTGAGGGTGCGCCGCACTGTCGGAGGGACAGTACTTTGGGATCGCCGCCGTGTTGGAGGGGCAGTACAGCGGGTGCGCCGCATTGTCGGAGGGGCGGTACTGAGGGAGCGCCGCACAGTCGGAAGTGCAGTACTGAGGGAGTGTCGGAGGGGCGGTACTGACAGAGCGCTGCACTGTCGAATGGGCAGTACTGAGGGAGCACCGCACTATCGGAGGGGCAGTACTGAGGGAGCGCCGCACTGTCGGAGGGGCAGTACTGAGGGAGTGTCGGAGGGGTGGTACTGACGGAGCGCCGCACTGTCGGAGGGGCAGTACTGAGGAGCGCCGCACTGTCGGAGGGGCGGTACTGAGGGAGCGCCGCACTGTCGGAGGGGCAGTACTGAGGGAGCGCCGCACTGTCGGAGGGCAGTACTGAGGGAGCGCCGCACTGTCGGAGGGGCAGTACTGAGGGAGCGCCGCACTGTCGGAGGGCGGTACTGAGGGAGCGCCGCACTGTCGGAGGGGCGGTACTGAGGGAGCGCCGCACTGTCGGAGGGGCGGTACTGAGGGAGCGCCGCACTGTCGGAGGGGCGGTACTGAGGAGCGCCGCACTGTCGGAGGGGCGGTACTGAGGGAGAGCCGCACTGTCGGAGGGGCAGTACTGAGGGAGCGCCGCACTGTCGGAGGGGCAGTACTGAGGGAGCGCCGCACTGTCGGAGGGGCGTACTGAGGGAGCGCCGCACTGTCGGAGGGGCGGTACTGAGGGAGCGCCGCACTGTCGGAGGGGCGGTACTGAGGGAGCGCCGCACTGTCGGAGGGGCGGTACTGAGGGAGCACCGCACTGTCGGAGGGGCAGTACTGAGGGAGCGCCGCACTGTCGGAGGGGCAGTACTGAGGGAGCGCCGCACTGTCGGAGGGGCGGTACTGAGGGAGCGCCGCACTGTCGGAGGGGCAGTACTGAGGGAGCGCCGCACTGTTGGAGGGACAGTACTGAGGGAGCGCCGCACTGTCGGAGGGGCAGTACTGAGGGAGCGCCGCACTGTCGGAGGGGCGGTACTGAGGGAGCGCCGCACTGTCGGAGGGTCGGTACTGAGGAGCGCCGCACTGTCGGAGGGGCGGTACTGAGGGAGCGCCGCACTGTCGGAGGGGCGGTACTGAGGGAGCGCCGCACTGTCGGAGGGGCAGTACTGAGGGAGCGCCGCACTGTCGGAGGGCGGTACTGAGGGAGCGCCGCACTGTCGGAGGGGCGGTACTGAGGGAGCGCCGCACTGTCGGAGGGGCGGTACTGAGGGAGGCCGCACTGTCGGAGGGGCAGTACTGAGGGAGCGCCGCACTGTCGGATGGGCGGTACTGAGGAGCACCGCGCTGTCGGAGGGGCGGTACTGAGGGAGCGCCGCACTGTCGGAGGGGCAGGTACTGACGGAGCGCCGCACTGTCGAAGGGCAGTACTGAGGGAGTGTCGTAGGAGGCGGAACTGACAGAGCGCCGCACTGTCGGAGGGCAGTACTGAGGGAGCTCCGCACTGTCGGAGGGGCGGTACTGAGGGAGCGCCGCACTGTCGGAGGGGCAGGTACTGAGGGAGCTCCGCACTGTCGGAGGGGCGGTACTGAGGGAGCACCGCACTGACGGAGGGGCGGTACTGAGGGAGCACCGCACTGTCGGAGGGCAGTACTGAGGGAGCGCCGCACTGTCGGAGGGGCGGTACTGAGGAGCGCCGCACTGTCGAGGGGCAGTACTGCGGGAGTGTCGGAGGGGGCGGAAGACGAGCGCCGCACGTCGGAGGGGCAGTACTGAGGGAGCGCCGCACTGTCGAGGGCGTACTGAGGGAGCGCCGCACTGTCGGAGGGGCAGTATTGAGGGAGCGCCGCACTGGCGGAGGGGCGGTACTGAGGGAGCGCCGCACTGTCGGAGGGGCAGTACCGAGGGAGCGCCGCACTGTCGGAGGGGCAGTACTGAGGGAGCGCCGCAATGTCGGAGGGGCGGTATTGACGGAGTGCCGCACTGGCGGAGGGGCTGTACTGAGGGAGAGCCACTCTGTCGGAGGGGCAGTGCTGAGGGAGCGCTGCACTGTCGGAGGGGCAGTACTGAGGGAGCGCCCCACTGTCGGCGGGGCAGTACTGAGGGAGCGCCGCACTGTCGGAGGGGCGGTACTGACGGAGCGCCGCACTGTCGGAGGGGCGGTACTGAGGGAGCGCCGCACTGTCGGATGGGCGGCATTGAGGGAGCACCGCACTGTCAGAGGGGCAGAACTGAGGGAGCGCCGCACTGTCGGAGGGGCAGTACTGAGGGAGCGCCGCACTGTCGGAGGGGCGGTATTGAGGGAGCGCCGCACTGTCGGAGGGGCAGTACTGAGGGAGCGCCGCACTGTTGGAGGGACATACTGAGGGAGCGCCGCACTGTCGGAGGGGCGGTATTGACAGAGTGCCGCACTGTCGGAGGGGCGGTACTAAGGGAGCACCGCATTGTCGGAGGGTCGGTACTGAGGGAGCGCCGCACTGTCGGAGGGGCGGTACTGAGGGAGCGCCGCACTGTCGGAGTGGCAGTACTGAGAGAGCGCCGCACTGTCGGAGGGGCGGTACCGAGGGAGCGCCGCACTATCGGAGGGGCGGTACTGAGGGAGCGTCGCAATGTCAGAGGGGCGGTATTGACGGAGTGCCGCACTGTCGGAAGGGCAGTACTGAGGGAGTGTCGGAGGGGCGGCACTGACTGAGCGCCGCACTGTCGGATGGGCGGTAATGAGGAAGCACCGCGCTGTCGGAGGGGCGGTAATGAGGGAGCGCCGCACTGTCGGAGGGGCGGTACTGACGGAGCGCCGCACTGTCGGAAGGGCAGTACTGAGGGAGTGTCGTAGGGGCGGCACTGACAGAGCGCCGCACTGTCGGAGGAGCAGTACTGAGGGAGCTCCGCACTGTCGGAGGGGCGGTACTGAGGGAGCGCCGCACTGTCGGAGGGGCGGTACTGAGGGAGCTCCGCACTGTCGGAGGGGCGGTACTGAGGGAGCGCCGCACTGTCGGAGGGGCGGTACTGAGGGAGCACCGCACTGTCGGAGCGTCAGTACTGAGGGAGCGCCGCACTGTCGGAGGGGCGGTACTGAGGGAGCGCCGCACTGTCGGAGGGGCAGTACTGAGGGAGCGCCTGCACTGTCGGAGGGGCAGTACTGAGGGAGCGCCGCACTGTCGGAGGGGCAGTACTGAGGGAGCGCCGCACTGTCGGAGGGGCGGTACTGAGGGAGCGCCGCACTGTCGGAGGGGCAGTACTGAGGGAGCGCCGCACTGTCGAGGGGCAGTACTGAGGGAGCGCCGCACTGTCGGAGGGGCAGTACTGAGAGAGCGCCGCACTGTCGGAGGTGCGGTACTGAGGGAGCGCCGCACTGTTGGAGGGACATACTGAGGGAGCGCCGCACTGTCGAAGGGGCAGTACTGAGGGAGCGCCGCACTGTCGGAGGGGCAGTACTGAGGGAGCGCCGCACTGTCGGAGGGGCAGTACTGAGGGAGCGCCGCACTGTCGGAGGGGCAGTACTGAGGGAGCGCTGCACTGTCGGAGGGGCAGTACTGAGGGAGCGCCGCACTGTTGGAGGGACATAGTGAGGGAGCGCCGCACTGTCGGAGGGGCGGTACTGGGGGAGCGCCGCACTGTCGGAAGGGCAGTACTGAGGAGCACCGCATTGTCGGAGGGGCGATACTGAGGGAGCGCCGCACTGTCGGAGGTCCCGTCTTTCGGATGAGATGTAAAAGATCCCACGGCCACTATTGGAAGAAGAGCAGGGGGAGTTCTCCCCGGTGTCCTGGGGCCAATATTTATTCCACTAAAAAAAAACAATGTAGTCATTATTGCTGTTTGTGGGAGCTTGCTGTGCGCAAATTGGCTGCCGCGTTTCCTACATTACAGCAGTGACGACACTTCAAAGGTGCTTCATCAGGTGTGAATCGCTGTGGGACATTCCTGAGGTGGTGGAAGGTGTGATAAGAATGCAATTTATTTCTTCATATTTTTGTACAGTCTTGTTCTGCAGATAGGAAGGGGATTGTTTGGAAAGGTCGAGTGCTGTGCATGGGGCCGTTCTGCATGCATTGGGAGGTTGCGACTAAACTCGATGGAATGAGGATGTTCTGGGTTCGGTGCCGGGCAGTGCGTGAATTGTGCAACGAGGGCTGGGGATTGGCATTTATTTACACAGCGCCTTTAACGTAGTAAAACATCCCAAGGCACTTCACAGGAGCGCTATCAAACAAAATTTGGCATTTAAGGAGCTATTCGGCCAGGCGAGGTAGGCTTCGAGGAGGAGGAGAGAGAGGCGGAGAGGTTTAGGGAGGGAATTCCAGTGCTTGGGGGCCCAGGCAGCTGAAGGCACGGCCGTCAATCGTGGAGCGATGGAAATCGGGGGATGCGCGAGATGCAGGAGTCGGGACTCTCTCCGGTCTTTATTCGTACCCTATACGGCCCGCGCTGGGAATGGGCCTCCTGGCCCCGCTCCGCAGTGGGCCCCTTACTCACAGCGTAGCTCAGCCCCTCACTCAGTGTCCCGGGGCAGGGGGTTGCTTGGGCTGGTGGAACCAACCATGGGCTGCACGACCCATCGTCCCAGTTTATTCCCCTCCTCTCTCTCTCTCTCTCTCTCTCTCTCTCTCTCAGGCGCGGCCTCAGGCTGGGAACCGGATTCCACCGACCCCTGCCACCCCACTCCCCCCCCCCCGCCCCCAAACACCAGCTCCCTCACCTGGGCGAGCCCAGACCGCGGACTATTTGACTGTGGCGGGCATCGCAGCAGTGCCTGATTCCCATCCTCAGCTCGGGACAAGGGACGGGGACCACGGATGATGTACCCCCCACTAACCACCGCCCCCCCCGCCTGCTAACACAGGAGTCTATAGCGACTGGAGAGAGAGTTCAATTGCTGGGTATTACTAAGCAACATGGGAACAGGAGGAGGCCATTCAGCCCCTCGAGCCTGTTCCCCTGGCCCTCCGACAGTGCGGCGCTCCCTCAGTACTGACCCTCCGACAGTGCGGCACTCCCTCAGTACTGAACCTCTGACAGTGCGGCGCTCCCTCAGTACTGCCCCTCTGACAGTGCGGCGCTCCCTCAGTACCGCCCCTCCGACAGTGCAGTGCTCCCTCAGTACTGCCCCTCCGACAGTGCGGCGCTCCCTCAGTACCGCCCCTCCGACAGTGCGGCGCTCCCTCAGTACCGCCCCTCCGACAGTGCAGTGCTCCCTCAGTACTGCCCCTCCGACAGTGCGGCGCTCCCTCAGCACTGCCCCTCCGACAGTGCAGCGCTCCCTCAGTGCTGTCCCTCCAAAAGTGCGGCGCTCCCTCAGCACTGCCCCTCCGACAGTGCGGCGCTCCCTCAGTACCGCCCCTCCGACAGTGCGGCGCTCCCTCAGTACCGCCCCTCCGACAGTGCGGCGCTCCCTCAGTACAGCCCCTCCGACATTGCGGCGCTCCCTCAGTACTGCCCCTCCGACAGTGCGGCGCTCCCTCAGTACTGGCACTGGGAGTGTCAGCCGAGATATTTGAGCTCAAGTCTCTGGAGCGGGACTATGAACCCAGGACCTTCTGACTCAGAGATAAGAGAGAGTGCGACCCACTGAGCCACAGCTGAGAACAATCTACTTTGTGGCTTTGCTTGGGTGCGTGTTGCTACGGTAACGAGGCCTACCACAAAGGGCCGAGAGTAGAAAGGGAGAAATTATTATTCCTTTCAAAGCCAGTACATTTTCCACCTCGTTTTCTTCCTCGCCCCACCCCCCACCCTCCTGAAGGTGCTGGCACTCGCTGACGCTCACTTCCCCGGTCCATGGGTGTCGGCAGGCTATTCGACTGCAGGAGCCATGACAGGCGAGTCCGATGGCGCTGTGGCAATTGGCTTCCGGGTGCCAACATTTTCGGGGATTGACCGGACGGTGATCAGGAGGGGTTGATTTCCTTCCCTTCCCAAACCCCCTCCCCTCCCCTCACCCCCCTCCCACCCCCTCTTCTCTGGCCACGGCACTGAGGCAAATTATACGGTCGCGACCTGCCAACTCAGCAGAGGCCCAGGATGTTGTCAGGCAAAGTTGACTATCGAGATTGCAACTTTTGTGCAATAAAGGAAATATCTTTACAAAGCTCGCCCATGTTTGACCGTAAATGTGTCGCTCCCGGCTTTTTGCTGTGTCACTGAATCATTCACTTCTGACAAGTTTCAGGAAACATTCAGGCGCCTGAAAACCAGCCAAGCTGGATTGAGAAAGACTGGAGTTATTTGCCTGACAAACAATCCATCTCTCGAGCCTCTCGTATCGTCCCGTTCCAGCCCTTCCTTTGTTTTATCAGTGTTCTCGCCTCCCCGTGTCTCCAAATTTCCCTTTAATATTCATTCTCGCAAAGTGTGGCAAGGCCGGCATTAATTGCCCATCGCCATCGCCCAGCCGTGGCTCAGTGGGTAGCGCTCTCTCTCTCGCGTCTCTGAGTCAGAATGCTGTGGGTTCCAGCCCCACTCCAGAGACTTGAGCAAAAAAATCTAGGCTAACACAACCAGTGCAATACTGAGGGAGTGCCGGACTGTCGGAGGGGCAGTACTGAGGGAGCGCCGCACTGTCGGAGGGGCGGTACTGAGGGAGCGCCGCACTGTCAGAGGGTCAGTACTGAGGGAGCGCCGCACTGTCGGAGGGGCGGTACTGAGGGAGCGCCGCACTGTCAGAGGGTCAGTACTGAGGGAGCGCCGCACTGTCAGAGGGTCAGTACTGAGGGAGCGCCGCACTGTCGGAGGGGCAGTACTGAGGGAGCGCCGCACTGTCAGAGGGTCAGTACTGAGGGAGCGCCGCACTGTCGGAGGGTCAGTACTGAGGGAGCGCCGCACTGTCGGAGAGGCGGTACTGAGGGAGCGCCGCACTGTCGGAGGGGCGGTACTGAGGGAGCGCCGCACTGTCAGAGGGTCAGTACTGAGGGAGCGCCGCACTGTCGGAGGGGCAGTACTGAGGGAGCGCCGCACTGTCGGAGGGGCGGTACTGAGGGAGCGCCGCACTGTCGGAGGGGCGGTACTGAGGGAGCGCCGCACTGTCGGAGGGGCAGTACTGAGGGAGCGCCGCACTGTCAGAGGGTCAGTACTGAGGGAGCGCCGCACTGTCGGAGGGTCAGTACTGAGGGAGCGCCGCACTGTCGGAGGGGCGGTACTGAGGGAGCGCCGCACTGTCAGAGGGTCAGTACTGAGGGAGCGCCGCACTGTCGGAGGGGCAGTACTGAGGGAGCGCCGCACTGTCGGAGGGGCGGTACTGAGGGAGCGCCGCACTGTCGGAGGGGCGGTACTGAGGGAGCGCCGCACTGTCGGAGGGGCAGTACTGAGGGAGCGCCGCACTGTCAGAGGGTCAGTACTGAGGGAGCGCCGCACTGTCGGAGGGTCAGTACTGAGGGAGCGCCGCACTGTCGGAGGGGCGGTACTGAGGGAGCGCCGCACTGTCGGAGGGGCGGTACTGAGGGAGCGCCGCACTGTCGGAGGGGCAGTACTGAGGGAGCGCCGCACTGTCAGAGGGTCAGTACTGAGGGAGCGCCGCACTGTCGGAGGGGCAGTACTGAGGGAGCGCCGCACTGTCGGAGGGGCAGTACTGAGGGAGCGCCGCACTGTCGGAGGGGCAGTACTGAGGGAGCGCCGCACTGTCGGAGGGGCAGTACTGAGGGAGCGCCGCACTGTCGGAGGGGCAGTACTGAGGGAGCGCCGCACTGTCGGAGGGGCGGTACTGAGGGAGCGCCGCACTGTCGGAGGGGCGGTACTGAGGGAGCGCCGCCCTGTCGGAGGGGCAGTACTGAGGGAGCGCCGCACTGTCGGAGGGGCAGTACTGAGGGAGCGCCGCACTGTCGGAGGGGCAGTACTGAGGGAGCGCCGCACTGTCGGAGGGGCGGTACTGAGGGAGCGCCGCACTGTCGGAGGGGCAGTACTGAGGGAGCGCCGCACTGTCGGAGGGGCGGCACTTCCTTGGCTGCAAAGCGCTTTGGGACGTCCTGAGGTGGTGAAAGGTGCCGTAGAAATACAAGTCTGCTATGCATTTGGTACAACTGAGTGTCTCGCTGGGCCATTTCAGAGGGGCAGTTAAGATTCAACCACATCGCTGTGGGTCTGGAGTCACATATACCCAGCCAGACCAGGTAAGGGCGGTAGATTTCCTTCCCTAAAGGACATTAGTGAACCAGATGGGTTTTTACAGCAATCCGATAGATTCATGGTCACCATCACTGAAAACAGTGTTTTATTAACAGATTCTTAGAAATTGAATTCATTTTCTCAAGCTGCCCATGGTGGGATTTGAACTTCCGATCTCTGGATTATTGGTCCACTAACATGACCACGACAGCTTGGTACCCCAGTCCTAATCACTCTGCCCCCTCCCACATCCTCACCGTGTCAGAGTGCGGCCTCATCGCCCTCTGACGTCTCTCCCTCTGGCCCAATCACGCTCGGTACACCCGAGACAGTACTCGCTGATTACCATCGTCTTATCTCCCACGCTCGGAGTGTACTTTGTGGTTCATTGTGGCAGCCAATCAGCCTCTCTCTCCACCTCTCTCTCTGCACCTCTCTCTCTCTCTCTCTGCACCTCTCTCTCTCTCCCCTTTCTCTCTCTGCCTCTCTCTCCATCTCTCTCTCTCCCCCCTTTCTCTCTCTGTCTCTCTCTCCATCTCTCTCTCTCCCCCCTTTCTCTCTCTGCCTCTCTCTCTCCATCTCTGTCTCCATCTCTCTCTCTCTCCATGCCTCTCTCTGCCTCTCTCTCCACCTCTGTCTCCATCTCTCTCTCTCTCCACGCCTCTCTCCACCTCTCTCTCCCCTTTCTCTCTCTGCCTCTCTCTCTCCACCTCTCTCCATTTCTCTCTCTCTCCACGCCTCTCTCCACCTCTCTCTCCATCTCTCTCTCTCTCCACGCCTCTCTCCACCTCTCTCTCCCCTTTCTCTCTCCACCTCTGTCTCCATCTCTCTCTCTCTCTCTACGCCTCTCTCCACCTCTCTCTCCCCTTTCTCTCTCCACCTCTCTCTCCATCTCTCTCTCTCTCCACGCCTCTCTCCACCTCTCTTTCTCTCTGTCTCTCTCTCTCCACCTCTCTCTCTGCACCTCTCTCTCTCTCCCCTCTCTCTCTCTGCCTCTCTCTCTCCGCCTCTCTCTCTCTGCCTCTCTCTCTCTCCATCTCTCTCTCTCTGCCTCTCTCTCCCTCTCCATCTCTCTCTCTCCCCTCCTCTCTCTCTCCCTCTATCTCTCCCCTTTCTCTTTCTGCCTCTCTCTTCACCTCTCTCTCCACCTCTCTTTCTCCATCTCTCTCCCTCTCTTTCTCCCCGCCTCTCTCTGTCTCTCTTTCACTCTCTCCGCCTCTCTCTCTCTCCGTCTCTCTCTATCTCTCCCCTTTCTCTCCCTGCCTCTCTCTCTCCGCCTCTCTTTCCACCTCTCTCTCTCCGTCTCTCTTTCTCCCTCCGTCTCTCTCTCTCTCCGCCTCGCTCTCTCTGACTCTCTTTCTATCTCTGTCTCTCTCTCTCTCTCTTCCCTCTCCTCACTATCTCTCTCTCTTTCTGTGTCTCTCTCTCCCCTGCAGCTCTCCCTTCCCCAATCTACATCTCTCTCTCCCTCTCAGAGAGAGAGAGAGAGAGAGAGTCAGAGAGAGAGAGGCGGTGAGAGAAAGAGAGGTGGAGAGAGGCGGCGAGAGAGAGGCAGAGAAAGAGAGAGAGAGGGAGAGGGTAAGAGGCGGAGGATGAGAGAGAGAGAGAGGTGGAGAGAGAGAGAGAGATGCAGAGAAAGAGAGAGAGAGCGAGGGGGAGAGAGAGAGAGAGATGCAGAGAAAGAGAGAGAGAGCGAGGGGGAGAGAGGCGGAGGATGAGAGAGAGAGAGGTGGAGAGAGAGAGAGAGAGAGCGAGGGGGAGAGATGTGGAGGATGAGAGAGAGAGAGAGATATGGAGAAACAGAGATTCATGAGTCACTGTATAACCACCAGCCTTCCTGTCTGTCTGTGGGCAAGTACCTAAACTAGTATTTATTTTAATCAGAGGTTGGGAGGGCGTGCGTGCTGGCGGGTTGGACCTCGTTGGGCCTCAGAGTGCCAACATGGTGCGTGTCCTTGAGTGACGAGACACCACAAGCGCCAACCATCGGTGACCCCCTTTCCTGTTAAACTTCCCAACGCATCTCAGCCGTGGCCTCCTGCCTAGCTTCTCTCGCGCTAGTCCGCACTCCGGCGTGACCGGCTAGTCCGCACTCCGGCGTGACCGGCTAGTCCGCACTCCGGCGTGACCGGCTAGTCCGCACTCCGGCGTGACCGGCTAGTCCGCACTCCGGCGTGACCGGCTAGTCCGCACTCCGGCGTGACCGGCTAGTCCGCACTCCGGCGTGACCTGCTAGTCCGCACTCCGGCGTGACCAGCTAGTCCGCACTCCGGCGTGACCTGCTAGTCCGCACTCCGGCGTGACCAGCTAGTCCGCACTCCGGCGTGACCTGCTAGTCCGCACTCCGGCGTGACCTGCTAGTCCGCACTCCTGGGGAGTTAGGAGTCAACCGTGTTCCATGGACTGGAGTCACGTGTAGATCAGACTACAGAAAGAAAGACTCGTGTTTCTCCAGCGCCTTTCACCACCTCAGGACGTCCCAAAGCGCTTTACAGCCAATGAAGTACTTTTTTTGAAGTGTGGTCACTGTTGTAATGTAGGAAACGCGGCAGCTCAATTTTCGCACAGCAAGCTCCCACAAACAGCAATGTGATAATGATCAGATCATCTGTTTTTAGTGATGCTTGGTTGAGGGATAAATATTGGCCCCAGGACACTGGGGAGAACTCCCCCCCTGCTCTTCTTCCAATAGTGGCCGTGAGATCTTTTACGTCATATTAATTGGACAAATCAAATGGGGCAGGGCTGCCTTGAGGATGAGTTCATTGAGTGTATTAGGGATGGGTTTCTTGAGCAGTATGTAACTGAACCGACCAGTGGGCAAGCAACCTTAGATCTGGTCCTGTGTAACGAGACAGGATTAATTAAAAATGTCCTAGTAAAGGAGCCCCTTGGAATGAGTGACCATAACATGGTTGAATTCCATATTTAATTAGAGGGTGAGAAGGTTGGATCTCAAACAAGCGTGCTAAGCTTGAATAAAGGTGACTATGAAGGTATGCGAGCGGAATTGAGTAGAGTGGATTGGGAAAATAGATTCAAGGGTAAGACGACACATGGTCAGTGGTGTACATTCAAGGAGTTATTTTACAACTTCCAAAAAAAATATATTCCACTGAAAAGAAAAGGGTGTAAAAGAAAGGACAGTCATCCGTGGCTAAGTAAAGAAATTAAGGATAGTATTCGACTAAAAACAAGGGCATATAAGGTAGCGAAATCTAGTGGGAGGACAGAGGATTGGGAAAACTTTAAAAGGCAGCAAAAAATAACAAAAAGATTGATTAAGAAAGGGAAGATAGATTATGAAAGTAAATTAGCAAAAAATATAAAAACAGATAGTAAGAGTTTTTATAGTTATATAAAAAGAAAAAGGGTGGCTAAAGTAAATGTTGGTCCCTTAGAGGATGAGACCGGGAAATTAATGGTGGGAAATATGGAGATGGCAAAAACACTGAATGAATATTTTGTATCAGTCTTTACAGTAGAGGACACTAAGAATATCCCAACACTGGACAAACAGGGGGCTATAGGGGGAGAGGAGCTAAACACGATCAAAATCACTAAGGAAGTGGTACTCGGTAAAATAATGGGACTCAAGGCGGATAAATCACCTGGACCTGATGGCTTACATCCTAGAGTCTTGAAGGAAGTGGCGGTAGGGATTGTAGATGCATTGGTAATAATTTTTCAAAACTCCCTGGATTCCGCTAAGGTCCCGGTAGACTGGAAAACTGCTAATGTAACACCCTTATTTAAAAAGGGCAGTAGACAGAAGGCTGGTAACTATAGACCGGTTAGCCTAACATCTGTGGTAGGTAAAATTTTGGAGTCCATTATTAAGGAAACAGTAACAGGACATTTGGATAATCATAATTCAATAGGACAAAGTCAGCATGGTTTTACGAAGGGGAAGTCATGTTTGACAAATTTGCTGGAGTTCTTTGAGGAAGTAACATATAGAGTGGATAAAGGGGAACCAGTGGACGTAGTGTATTTAGACTTCCAAAAGGCATTTGACAAGGTGCCACACAAAAGATTATTGCTTAAGGTAAAAAATCACGGGATTGGGGGTAATATTCTGGCATGGATAGAGGATTGGCTATCTAACAGAAAGCAAAGAGTTGGGATAAATGGTTCATTCTCAGACTGGCAATCAGTAACTAGTGGTGTTCCACAGGGGTCAGTGCTGGGTCCCCAACTCTTTACAATCTATATTAACGATTTGGAGGAAGGGACCAAGTGTAACATATCAAAATTTGCAGATGATACTAAGATGGGAGGGAAAGTAGTGAGTGAGGAGGACATAAAAAACCTGCAAGGGGACATAGACAGGCTTAGTAAGTGGGCAGAGATTTGGCAGATGGAATACAACACTGGAAAGTGTGAGGTGATGCACTTTGGCAGGAAAAATCCTAGAGCAATTTATTATCTTAATAGCAAGAAACTGGAGAGTACTGAAGTGCAAAGGGATCTGGGGGTCCTGGTGCACGAAACTCAAAAGGTTAGTATGCAGGTGCAGCAAGTGATTAAGAAGGCAAATGGAATGTTGGCTTTCATTGCTAGGGGGATAGAATATAAAAATAGGGAGGTATTGCTTCAGTTGTACAAGGTATTGGTGAGACCGCACCTGGAATACTGCATACAGTTTTGGTGTCCTTACTTAAGGAAAGACATCCTTGCTCTCGAGGCAGTGCAAAAAAGGTTCACTCGGTTAATCCCGGGGATGAGGGGGTGGTCATATGAGGAGAGGTTGGGTAGATTGGGACTCTACTCATTGGAGTTCAGAAGAATGAGAGGCGATCTTATTGAAACATATAAGATTGTGAAGGGGTTGGATCGGGTGGATGCGGGGAGGATGTTCCCGATGACGGGTGAGACTAGAACTAGGGGGCATAGTCTTAGAATAAGGGGCTGCTCTTTCAAAACTGAGATGAGGAGGAACTACTTCACTCAGAGGGTGGTAGGTCCATGGAATATGCTGCCACAAAAAGCTGTAGAAGCTACATCATTAAATAAATTTAAAACAGAAATAGACAGTTTCCTACAAGTAAAGGGCATTAAGGGTTACGGGGAGCGGGCAGGAATTTGGACATGAGTCTAGGTTCGGATCGGTCATGGCCCTGTGGGTAGTGGAGCGGGCCCAGGGACCGTGTAGCCTGATTCTGCTCCTATTTCGGTGTGCAATTCTGTTAGATGCAGGAGATGGTTCTGTGATAGTAGATAGTAGATTGGCGGTTAGGATCAGATCAGCCATGATCTTCTTGAATGGCGGAGCAGGCTCGAGGGGCCGATTGGCCTACTCCTGCTCCTATTTCTTATGTTCTTATGTTCTTATGTCCACCTGAGAGGGCAGACGGGACCTCGGTTTAACGTCTCATCCGAAAGACGGCCCCTCCGACAGTGCGGCGCTCCCTCAGTACTGACCCTCCGACAGTGCGGCGCTCCCTCAGTACTGCCCCTCCGACAGTGCGGCGCTCCCTCAGTACTGCCCCTCCGACAGTGCGCCGCTCCCTCAGTACTGACCCTCCGACAGTGCAGCGCTCCCTCAGTACTGCCCCTCCGACAGTGCGGCGCTTCCTCAGTACTTACCCTCCGACAGTGCGGCGCTCCCTCAGTACTGCCCCTCCAACAGTGCAGCGCTCCCTCAACACTGCCCCTCCGACAGTGCGGCGCTCCCTCAGTACTCCCCCTCCGACAGTGCAGCGCTCCCTCAGTACGGCCCCTCCAACAGTGCGGCGCTCCCTCAGTACTGCCGCTCCAACAGTGCGGCCCTCCCTCAGTACTGCCCCTCCAACAGTGCAGCGCTCCCTCAGTACTGCCCCTCAGACAGTGCGGCGCTCCCTCAGTACTGCCCCTCCGACAGTGCGGCTCTCCCTCAGTACTGCCCCTCCAACAGTGCAGCGCTCCCTCAGCACTGCCCCTCCGACAGTGCGGCGCTCCCTCAGTACCGCCCCTCCGACAGTGCGCCGCTCCCTCAGTACCACCCCTCCGACAGTGCGGCGCTCCCTCAGTACTGCCCCTCCGACAGTGCGGCACTCCCTCAGTACCGCCCCTCCAACAGTGCAGCGCTCCCTCAGTACTGACCCTCCGACAGTGCAGCGCTCCCTCAGTACCGCCCCTCCGACAGTGCGGCGCTCCCTCAGTACTGCCCCTCTGACAGTGCGGCGCTCCCTCAGTACTGGCACTGGGAGTGTCGGCCTAGATTATGGGCTCAAGTCTCTGGAGTGGGACTGAAACCCACGACCTTCTGATTCAGAGACAGGCACAGAGAGAGACAGGCACAGAGAGAGACAGGCACAGAGATACCCAATGAGCTAAGGCAACCACTTTATCTGTATCAGACTCTCTCCATGCATCCCATAAAACCTTGTAGGCTTGGATGTAGAAAATCCTTGATCCAATGGATTACATCCTTCCAGGATCCCAATCCTACCGGCTCCTCGTGATGTAGACTTTCAGGCTCCCATTGCCCCACTCATGCCCGCTGCCAACACACACCCCATCCTTCAATGTGTGAGGCCATCACTCCTGCAGTTCAAGAGCGGTCCCTTAGAGGAGTCGGAAGAGACATCCCTCATTGGGAAGCTGTGTTCGGCGTTTGAGCCATGGCTCATAAGAACACAAGAAATAGGAGTCGGCCACTCGGCCCCTCGAGCCTGCTCCGCCATTCAATAAGATCGTGGCTGATCTTCGACCTCAACTCCACTTTCCCGCCCCATCTCGAGTAGGCCACAACTGGAGTATTGGGTTCAGTTCTGGTCACCACACTTTAGGAAGGATGTGAAGGCCCTTGAGGGGGTGCAGAGGAGATTTACCAGAATGGTTCCGGGGATGGGGGAATCTTAGCTACAAGGACAGGTTGGAGAAGCTGGATTTGTTTTCATTAGAGCAAAGGAGGTTGAGGGGTGATTTGATAGAGGTGTACAAGATTATGACGGGTTTGGATAGGCTAGACGGGGAAAGGCTGTCCCCACTAGTTGATGGTACAAGGACTAGGGGACACAGATTTAAGGTTTTGGGCAAGAGATACAGGGGGGGACGTGAGGAAAAGCTTTTTTACGCAGCGAGTGGTGATGACCTGGAACTCGCTGCCGACGGAAGTGGTGGAAGCGGACACACTCAATGTTTTCAAGGGGAGACTGGATAGGCACTTGAGGGAAATAAACTTGCAGGGCTACGGGTCAGAGCAGGGGAATGGAACTGACTGGATTGCTCTACAGAGAGCCGGCACGGACTCGATGGGCTGAATGGCCTCCTTCTGTGCCGTTATGACTCTGACTCTATCCCCATATCTCTTAATTCCCTTAGTGTCCAAAAATCCATCGATCTCAGCCTTGAATAGACTCAACGACTGAGCATCCACAGCCCTCTGGGGTAGAGAATTCCAAAGATTCACCAACCCTCTGAGTGAAGAAATTCCTCCTCATCTCAGTCTTAAATGGCCGACCCCTTATCCTGAGACTGTGACCCCTGGTTCTAGACTCTCCAGCCAGGGGGAAACAGCCTCTGAGCATCTACCCTGTCAATCCCTGTTAGAATTTAACACATTTTCAAGAGATCACCTCTCATTCTTCTAAAGTCCAGAGAATATAGGCCCATTCTACTCAATCTCTCCTCATAGGACAAGCCCCTCTCATCCCAGGAATCAGTGGGTAACATTCTCGCCTCTGAGTCAGAAGGTCGTGGGTTCGGATCCCCCACTCCCGAGCCTCGAGCACAAAATCCGGGCTGACGCCTTCCACCACCGAAAAGGACGAGGACGGCAGGCGCACGGGGACACCGTCACTGCCCAAGCTCCCCTCCGAGTCCCTAACACACCACCCCGACTTGGACATCTGTCGGCCGTCCCTTCATGGTCGGCAGGTCAAAATCCTCGAAGTGGCAGCCCTGCGGGACCACCCTAGCCGCACGGGGACTGCAGCGGTTTTGGAGGAAGGCGGCTCACCACCCACCTTCTCGAGGGGGCGATAAATGCCGGCCTTGCCAGCGACACCCGCAACCCGAGGATGAATTTTGTAATGCACGGCGGAAGGGAGGGCGAGCGTAGCAGGATTGGGGGGATTCGGAGTACGGCTGGGAAAACAGAGAGGAGAGTTGAGAACGGCAGTAATACAAGAATGTAGACCTGAGGTGCTGGTCTGGAACGCTTAACCAGCTGACGTGGGCTGGCCGACACCGAACAGATCCTCATTGTAACAAGCTCAGGTTGGCCACGAAGCCCGCCGCCTCCTCCTCCTTTCTTGTTGCACGCAACCTGCATTCCACTGAAGCCAGGCGAACACTCCAGAGACAGCACGTCAAAGGACTTTGAACCTGAAGGGAGAAAAAAAAAGGGGGCTAGTCCCAGATCAACTGTAAAGGGAAGGTCTCGACTCTTAAAGAGGGAGAAGGCTCGAGGTGGCCGAGAATAATCGGCAGGCCGAGGGAAGTCACTGGTCCGGGGATTTTTCAGCTGGCCGGCCTCCCATTTTTCACCCTCGGCAAACCTGAGCTCATCTAGAAACACCGAAACATCGAAAAATAGGAGCAGGAGTCGGCCATTCGGCCCTTCGAGCCTGCTCCGCCATTCAATATGATCATGGCTGATCCTCTATCTCAATACCATATTCCCGCTCTCTCCCCCATACCCCTTGATGCCTTTTGTGTCTAGAAATCGTTCTATCTCCTTCTTAAATATATTCAGTGACTTGGCCTCAACAGCCTTCTGTGGTAGAGAATTCCACAGGTTCACCACCCTCTGAGTGAAGAAATTTCTCCTCATCTCAGCCCTAAATGTCCTACCCCGTATCCTGAGACTGTGACCCCTCGTTCTAGACCCCACCCCGCAGCCAGGGGAAACATCCTCCCTGCATCCAGTCTGTCTAGCCCTGTCAGAATTTTATACCTTTCAATGAGATCCCCCTCTCATTCTTCTAAACTCTAGTGAATACAGGCCTAGTCGACCCAATCTCTCCTCATACGACAGTCCTGCCATCCCAGGAATCAGTCTGGTGAACCTTCGCTGCACTCCCTCTATGGCAAGTATATCCTTTCTTAGGTACTTTCACAGTACTCCAGCTGTGGTCTCACCAAGGCCCTGTATAACTGTAGTAAGACATCCTTGCTCCTGTACTCAAATCCTCTTAAAGCGTCTTAAAGGAGGAGAGAGAGAGGAGGAGAGGTTTAGGGAGGGAATTCCAGAGCTCGGGGCCCGGGCAGCTGAAGGTGCGGCCGCCAATGGTGGAGCGATGGAAATCGGGGGATGCGCGAGAGGCCAGAATTGGAGGAGCGCCGAGATCTCGGAGGGTTGTGGGGCTGGAGGAGGTTACAGAGATAGGAAGGAAGGAGTGACGTGCAGCTGATTAATGATAATAAACCCCTGCGGCTCGGATCCATTTTAATTGGCTGACACCTATAAATTAACCAGATGCTAACATGACTGCGCTGGAGGCTGAGAGGTAATGACAGGGCCTTTAGTCATGGAGTGTCTGTCTGTCTGTCACTCTCTCAGATTTTAAGCCCACACAATCTGCTCTAGGGGCTGCGATTCTGTGTGTCTATCAACCTGGCCAGTCTTAAATCTCTTTTGGGAGGGGGGACGTACTGAGAGTCAGCGGAGTGACATCCTAGGAGTCACGAGTTCAAGCCCCCTGACAGCACCTCCCCCGCCCCACCCACCCCACCCAAGTGGTGACAATTATAAATCTGGCAATTTGTGGTTTGGCGACAGGAAGTTCAGCACTTGCGTCATCCGTGGCCCAGTGGGGTTGCACTCTCTCTCTCGCCTCTGACTCAGAAGGTCGTGGGTTCGAGCCCCACTCCAGAGACTTGAGCACAAAAATCTAGGCCGACACTCCCAGTGCAGTACTGAGGCAGCGCCGCACTGTCGGAGGGGCGGTACTGAGGGAGCGCCGCACTGTCGGAGGGGCGGTACTGAGGGAGCGCCGCACTGTCGGAGGGGGCGGTACTGAGGGAGCGCTGCACTGTCGGAGGGGCAGTACTGAGGGAGCGCTGCACTGTCGGATGGGCAGTACTGAGGGAGCGCTGCACTGTCGGAGGGGCGGTACTGAGGGAGCGCTGCACTGTCGGAGGGGCGGTACTGAGGGAGCGCCGCACAGTCGGAGGGGCGGTACTGAGGGAGCGCCGCATTGTCAGAGGGGCAGTACTGAGGGAGCACCGCACTGTCGGAGGGGCAGTACTGAGGGAGTGTCGGAGGGGCGGTACTGAGGGAGCAGCGCAATGTCGGAGGGGCGGTACTGAGGGAGTGCCACACTGTCGGAGGGGCAGTACTGAGGGAACGCCGCACTGCTGGAGGGGCAGTACTGAGGGAGCGCCGCACTGTCAGAGGAGCAGTACTGAGGGAGCGCCGCACTGTCGGAGGGGCAGTCATGAGGGAGCGCCACACTGTCAGAGGAGCGGTACTGAGGGAGCGCCGCACTGTCGGAGGGGGCGGTACTGAGGGAGCGCCGCACTGTCGGAGGGGCAGTACTGAGGGAGAGCCGCACTGTCGGAGGGGCTGTACTGAGGGAGCGCCGCACTGTCGGAGGGGCGGTACTGAGGGGGCGCCGCACTGTCGGAGGGGCAGTACTGAGGGAGCGCCGCACTGTCGGAGGGGCGGTACTGAGGGAGCGCCGCACTGTCGGAGGGGCAGTACTGAGGGAGCACCGCACTGTCGGAGGGGCGGTACTGAGGGAGCGCCGCACTGTCGGAGGGGCAGTACTGAGGGAGCGCCGCAGTGTCGGATGGGCAGTACTGAGGGAGTGCTGCACTGTCGGAGGTGCGGTACTGAGGGAGTGCTGCACTGTCGGAGGGGCGGTACTGAGGGAGCGCCGCACTGTCGGAGGGGCGGTACTGAGGGAGCGTCGCACTGTCGGAGGGGCGGTACTGAGGGAGCGCCGCACTGTCGGAGGGGCAGTACTGAGGGAGCGCCGCACTGTCGGAGGGGCAGTACTGAGGGAGCGCCGCACTGTCGGAGGGGCGGTACTGAGGGAGCGCCGCACTGTCGGAGGGGCAGTACTGAGGGAGCGCCGCACTGTCGGAGGGGCAGTACTGAGGGAGCCCTGTCTGATCTCTCAGGTGGACGTAAAAGATCCCACGGCCACTACTGGAAGAAGAGCAGAGGGGAGTTCTCCCCGGTGTCCTGGGGCCAATATTTATCCCTCAAGCAACATGACAAAAACAGATGATCTGGGTCATTATCACGTTGCTGTCTGTGGGGAGCTTGCTGTGCGCAAATGATCTGCCGCGTTTCCCACATCACAACAGTGACCGCACCTCAGAAAAGCACCTCATTGGCTGTGAAGCGCTTTGGGACGTCCTGCGGAGGGTGGGGGGGGCGGGGGAGGGGTTAGAATGGAGGATGAGATTGAGGAGGAGAAGAAGCAGCGACCTCCTATTCTCCGGTGAGGCCCGCCCACCCTCTCCCTGACGAGACGGCCCCGCCTCGCCCAACACTCCCTCAATCCCTCAAGACAAACACGACAAGAAGAAAAGAGCATTTACGGGCAAGAGTAATCAGTCTCCGCGGCAACGGCATCTGGGGCTCCAATTCCAGTTGGACTTTGCCTGATATTAGTCTTTTTAACAGCCGGCATCCGGAACTGAATTGGTTCTCATTGTGTGGGACCGATGGGGGTGGGGAGGGGTTGCGGAGAGGAGGGTCCACGGATGCTGGGCTCTGATTGTGAGAGCTGGCCTTCGCAAAGACACTGAATCACTTTCAGTCGGTGTGCTTGCTCGATCAGATCGAGATAACGGCCAGTTATTTATTGATTTATCACAGGCACAGACTGATAGAACTTCACAGTAAAACATAAGAAATAGGAGCAGGAGTCGGCCATTCGGCCCGTCAAGCCTGCTCCACCATCCAATGAGATCATGGCTGATCTTCTGCCTCAACTCCATTCACCGGCCCTATCCCTTGATGCCCTTACTAATCAGAAATCTATCCACTTCTGTTCTGAATATACCCAATGACTGAGCCTCCACAGCCCTCTGGGGTAGAGAATTCCAAAGATTCACCCACCTGTGTGAAGAAATTTCTTCTCATCTCAGTCCTGAATGGCCTACCCTTTATCCTGAGGCTGTGGCCCCTGGTTCTAGACTCCCCAGCCAAGGGAAACATTCTCCCAGCGTCCATCCCATCAAGCCCTGTAATAATTTTGTATGCTTCAATGAGATCCCCTCTCATTCTGAATTCAAGAGAATACAAGCCTAGTTTACTCAATCTCTTCTCATACAACAGTCCCGCCATCCCAGGAATCAATCTCGTGAACCTTCGTTGCGCTCCCTCTATGGCAAGTATATCCTTCCTTAGGTAAGGAGACTAAAATTGTACACAGTACTCCAGGCGTGGTCTCACCAAGGCCCTATATAATTGGAGTAAGACTTCTTTACTCCTGTACTCAAATCCTCTTGTAATGAAGGCCAGCATACCATTTGCCTTCCTGATGGCTTGCTGCACCCGCACATTCACTTTCAGTGACTCATGTACAAGGACACCCAGGTCCCTTTTAGCATCTGCATTCCCCAATCTTTCACCAGAGAAGGAGGGCCATTCGGCCCATCGCTTCCCCCCCCCACCTGCCGTGTCCTGTCACTCAAAGAGTTCCCTTCCCCTGCCCTTTCCCCACTCGGCCTATCACCATTTGCCTTCCCGCCTCCCACAAGCCTCTTTTTGGGTTCCTGGTTCCACCACATCAATGCATTTATATAGCGCCTTTAATGGAGTCAAATGTCCCAGGGCGCTTCACAGGAGTGTTACCAGGCAGAATTTGACACCGAGCCACATAAGGAGATGTTAGGACAGGTGACCAAAAGCTTGGTCAAAGAGGTTGGTTTTAAGGAGCGTCTTAAAGTAGGCGAGAGAGGCAGAGATGTTTAGGGAGGGAATTCCAGAGCTCAGGGCCCAGGCAGCTGAAGGCACGGCCGCCAATGGTGGAGCGATGGAAATCGGGGGGATGCGCAAGAGGCCAGAATTGGAGGAGCGCAGAGATCTCAGAGGGTTGTAGGGGCTGGAGGAGGTTACAGAGATAGGGAGGGGGGTGAGGAGGCCATGGATGGGATTTGAAACAGGAGGACGAGACCCATCTTCGATATAAGCTGGCTTCAGTGCATCCGCTGACTTCAGTTGGATCGAATCGTCGGAACGACGCGACGCGAGCGGGCAAGGCTGGGGACCTCTCCCTGTACCTCAGCCCCTCTCCGGCACAGTTGTGCCCCCACCCAACCCTTTGTGGCAGGGAGGTTGGGAATGGGCGACCTCTCGGTCCGAGGACCACCCACTGGTCCATGTTCCGCAGCTGTCTCGGGTGGGCGATCGTGACGTCCATTCCGTCCCCATCTGAGATCTCGCTCTCTGTTGCAGATGATACAAAGATGGGTGGGAAAGCAAGTGGTGCAGAGGACTCAAAGAATCTGCAAAGGGATATAGACAGGCTAAGTGAGTGGGCAAACATTTGGCAGATGGAGTTTAATGTGGGAAAGTGCGAGGTTATCCACTTTGGCAGGAAAAATAAAAAAGCAAATTATTATTTAAATGGAGAGAGATTACAAAATGCTGCCGTACAGAGGGACTTGGGGGTCCTTGTGCATGAAACACAAAAAGTTAGCATGCAGGAACAGCAAGTAATTAAAAAGGCAAATGGAATGTTGGCCTTTATTGCAAGGGGGTTGGAGTATAAAAGCAGGGAAGTCCTGCTACAACTGTACAGGGTACTGGTGAGACCACACCTGGAGTACTGCGTACAGTTTAGGTCTCCTTATTTAAGGAAGGATATACTTGCATTGGAGACGATTCACTAGGTTAATTCCAGAGATGAGGGGGTGACTTATGAGGAAAGGTTGAGCAGGCTGGGCCTATACTCATTGGAGTTTAGAAGAATGAGAGGTGATCTTATTGAAACATATAAGATACTGAGGGGGCTCGACAAGGTAGATGCAGAGAGGATGTTTCCCCTCGTGGGGAAATCTAGAACTCGGGGGCACAGTCTCAGAATAAAGGGTCGCCCTTTTAGAACTGAGATGAGGAGGAATTTCTTCTCTCAGAGGGTCGTAAATCTGTGGAATTCTCTGCCCCGGAGAGCCGTGGAGGCTGGGTCATTGAATATATTTAAGGTGGAGATAGACGGATTATTGCAAGATAAGGGAGTGAAGGGTTATGGGGAGCGGGCAGGGAAGTGGCTTTGAGCCCAAGATCAGCCATGATCTTATTGAATGGAGGAGCAGGCTCGAGGGGCCGAATGGCCGACTCCTATTTCTTATGAGCCATGGCTCAAATGTCCAACACAGCTTCCCAATGAGGGATGTCTCTCCTGACTCCTCTAAGGGACCGCTCTTGAACTGCAGGAGTGATGGCCTCACACATTGAAGGATGGGGTGTGTGTTGGCAGCGGGCATGAGTGGGGCAATGGGAGCCTGAAAGTCTACATCACGAGGAGCCGGTAGGATTGGGATCCTGGAAGGATGTAATCCATTGGATCAAGGATTTTCTACATCCAAGCCTACAAGGTTTTATGGGATGCATGGAAAGAGACTGATACAGATAAAGTGGTTGCCTTAGCTCATTGCGTATCTCTGTGTCTGTCTCTCTCTGTGTCTGTCTGTCTCTGTGTCTGTCTCTCTCTGTGCCTGTCTCTCTCTGTGCCTGTCTCTCTCTGTGTCTGTCTCTCTCTGTGTCTGTCTCTCTCTGTGCCTGTCTCTCTCTGTGCCTGTCTCTCTCTGTGTCTGTCTCTCTCTGTGCCTGTCTCTCTCTGTGCCTGTCTCTCTCTGTGTCTGTCTCTCTCTGTGTCTGTCTCTCTCTGTGCCTGTCTCTCTCTGTGTCTGTCTCTCTCTGTGCCTGTCTCTCTCTGTGCCTGTCTCTCTCTGTGTCTGTCTGTCTCTGTGCCTGTCTCTCTCTGTTTCTGTCTCTCTCTGTGCCTGTCTCTCTCTGTTTCTGTCTCTCTCTATGCCTGTCTCTCTCTGTTTCTGTCTCTCTCTGTGTCTGTCTGTCTCTGTGCCTGTCTCTCTCTGTGCCTGTCTCTCTCTGTGTCTGTCTCTCTCTGTGCCTGTCTCTCTCTGTGCCTGTCTCTCTCTCTCTCTGTCTCTCTCTGTGCCTGTCTCTCTCTGTGTCTGTCTGTCTCTGTGCCTGTCTCTCTCTGTGCCTGTCTCTCTCTGTGCCTGTCTCTCTCTGTGTCTATCTCTCTCTGTGCCTGTCTCTCTCTCTCTGTCTCTCTCTGTGCCTGTCTCTCTCTGTGTCTGTCTCTCTCTGTGTCTGTCTCTCTCTGTGCCTGTCTGTCTCTGTGCCTGTCTCGCTCTGTGTCTGTCTCTCTCTGTGCCTGTCTCGCTCTGTGTCTGTCTCTCTCTGTGCCTGTCTCTCTCTCTCTCTGTCTCTCTCTGTGCCTGTCTCTCTCTGTGTCTGTCTGTCTCTGTGCCTGTCTCTCTCTGTGCCTGTCTCTCTCTGTGCCTGTCTCTCTCTGTGTCTATCTCTCTCTGTGCCTGTCTCTCTCTCTCTGTCTCTCTCTGTGCCTGTCTCTCTCTGTGTCTGTCTCTCTCTGTGTCTGTCTCTCTCTGTGCCTGTCTGTCTCTGTGTCTGTCTCTCTCTGTGCCTGTCTGTCTCTGTGCCTGTCTCGCTCTGTGTCTGTCTCTCTCTGTGCCTGTCTGTCTCTGTGCCTGTCTCTCTCTGTGTCTGTCTCTCTCTGTGCCTGTCTCTCTCTGTGCCTGTCTCTCTCTGTGCCTGTCTCTGAATCAGAAGGTCGTGGGTTTGAGTCCCACTCCAGAGACTTGAGCCCATAATCTAGGCTCCTATTTCTTATGTTCTTATGGGAGGGGGAAGAAAAAGAAACCGATAGAACTATGGAGGTCGGGATAGCCCAGCAAGCTGAGCAAGAGTGAAATCTCTCCGTTAACACCTTTGATTTTAATAGAGGACTTTCGCTGATACCACGACTTCTGGGATAGCGCTGGCTCCATAACTGGCTCTTGCTGCAAAGCCCATTGTGTGCAGCTTTGGGACATCTTGATATGGAAGGGTAGCATCGACTGCAAACAGTTCTGGTCTCCATTTTATAAAAAGGACATTACATGGGATATGTGGCACACAAACAGGCCATTCGGCCCAACCAGTCCATGCCGGCGTTTATGCTCCACTCGAGCCTCCTCCCGTCTTTCCTTCATCTAACTCTATCAGTATAACCCTCTATTCCCTTCTCCCTCATGCTTGTCTAGCCTCCCCTTAAATGCATCTATACTATTCGCCTCGACCACTCCCTGTGGTAGCGAGTTCCACATTCTCACCACTCTCTGGGTAAAGAAGTTTCTCCTGAATTCCCTATTTGATTTTTTGGTGACTATCTTATATTGATGGCCTCTAGTTATGCTCTTCCCCACAAGTGGAAACATTCTCTCTGTATCCACTCTATCAAAACCTTTCATCATTTTAAAGACCTCTATTAGGTCACCCCTCAGCCTTTTTTCAAGAGAAAAGAGACCCAGCCTGTTCATCCTTTCCTGATATGTATACCCTCGCATTTCTGCTATCATCCTTGTAAATCTTGTCTGCACCCTCTCCAGTGCCTCTATATCCTTTTTAGAATATGGTGACCAGAACTGTACACAGTACTCCAAGTGTGGTCTGACCAAGGTTCGATACAGGTTCAGCATAACTTCCCTACTTTTCAATTCTATCCCTCTAGAAATAAACCCTAGTGGATGGTTTCTATTTTTATGGCCTTGTTAACCTGTGTCGCAACTTTTAGTGATTTGTGTATTTGTACTCCGAGATCCCTTTGTTCCTCTCCCCCACCCAGACTCGCACCCTCCAAGTAATGTAACCTCCCTATTCTTCCTACCAAAATGGAATACCTCACATTTATCTGTATTAATCTTCATTTGCCAATTATATGCCCATTCTGCAAGTTTATTAATGTCCTCCTTTAACTTGTTGCAGTCCTCCTCAGTATTGACTATCCCCCCCAATTTGGTGTCATCCGCAAATTTCGAAATTGTGTTTTTGATTCCAAAGTCTAAATCGTTAATGTAAATTGTGAACAGCAGTGGTCCCAGCACTGATCCTTGTGGAATATATCTAACCGCTATGTGTGTTTGAGGGAGAATGAGTGCATCAGGTGTATTTGATGGGACAGTGTAGAGGGAGCTTTACTCTCTATCTAACCCATGCTGTACCTGCCCTGGGAGTGTTTGATGGGACAGTGTAGAGGGAGCTTTACTCTGTATCTAACCTGTGCTGTACCTGCCCTGGGAGTGTTTGATGGGGCAGTGTAGAGGGAGCTTTACTCTGTATCTAACCCGTGCTGTACCTGCCCTGGGAGAGTTTGATGGGGCAGTGTAGAGGGAGCTTTACTCTGTATCTAACCCGTGCTGTACCTGCCCTGGGAGTGTTTGATGGGGACAGTGTAGAGGGAGCTTTACTCTGTATCTAACCCGTGCTGTACTTGCCCTGGGAGTGTTTGATGAGGACAGTGTAGAGGGAGCTTTACTCTGTATCTAACCCCGTGCTGTACCTGCCCTGGGAGTGTTTGATGGGACAGTGTAGAGGGAGCTTTACTCTGTATCTAACCCGTGCTGGACCTGCCCTGGGAGTGTTTGATGGGGACAGTGTAGAGGGAGCTTTACTCTGTATCTAACCCGTGCTGTACCTGCACTGGGAGTGTTTGATGGGACAGTGTAGAGGGAGCTTTACTCTGTATCCAACACGTGCTGTACCTGCCCTGGGAGTGTTTGATGGGACAGTGTAGAGGGAGCTTTACTCTGTATCTAACCCATGCTGTACCTGCCCTGGGAGTGTTTGATGGGACAGTGTGGAGGGAGCTTTACTCTGTATCTAACCCCGTGCTGTACCTGCCCTGGGAGTGTTTGATGGGGACAGTGTAGAGGGAGCTTTACTCTGTATCTAACCCGTGCTGTACCTGCCCTGGGAGTGTTTGATGGGAAGTGTAGAGGGAGCTTTGCTCTGTATCTAACACGTTTTTATGGCCTTGTTAACTTGTGTCGCAACTTTTAGTGATTTGTGTGTTTGTTCTCTGAGATCCCTTTGTTTCTCTACCCCACCCAGACTCGCACCCTCCAAGTAATGTGACCTCCCTATTATTCCTACCAAAATGTAATACCTCACATTTATCTGTATTAATCTTCATTTGCCAATTATATGCCCATTCTGCAAGTTTATTATTGTCCTCCTGTAATTTGTTGCAGTCCTCCTCAGTATTGACTACACCCCCCCCAATTTGGTGTAATCCGCAAATTTTGAAATTGTGTTTTTGATTCCAAAGTCTAAATCGTTAATGTAAATTGTGAACAGCAGTGGTCCCAGCACTGATCCTTGTGGAACACCACTACCCACCTTCTGCCACTGTGAATAGCTACCCTTTACTCCCACTCTCTGCTTTCTGTCCTGAAGCCTGACTCCGCATTCTCTGACCTTGTTCATCAGTCTATTATGGGGTACCTTATCGAAGGCCTTTTGAAAATCTAGATAAATTACATCTACTGCATTACCCTTGTCTACTCCCTCTGTTACCTCTTCAAAAAATTCAATAAGGTTGGTCAAGCAAGACTTTCCCTTTTGAAATCCATGTTGACTATTCATTATTATAGTTTTGGTTTCTAGATGTTCTTCTATTTTCTCCTTTAGTAGGGATTCCATTGTTTTTCATACCACCGATGTTAAGCTGACTGGTCTATAATTCCCTGGACATGTTCTATCCCCCTTAAATATCGGTATTACGTTAGCTATCCGCCAGTCCTCTGGCACTACACCTTTTTCTAACGAATTATTAAATATGTGTAGTAATGCCTCTGCTATCTCTTCCCTAGATTCTTTTAAAATGTGTGGATGCAATCCATCCGGACCAGGGGTTTTATCCTCTTTGAGTTTGATTAGTTTATTTAATATATCCCCTCTTTTTATTTTAAATGCACTTATCTCATTATTAATCTCATCATCCAATGTCATGTCTGACGTAATAAAGACTCACTACGCACTTGAACATAAAGCAAGGCTTTAATCAACTTGTAACAAAACATGGAGGTCTAGTTAGCAGTCACTAGCTTCCTGTTTCCAGATTGTCTCTGCCCAAGGTGGGCCCATGCCTGAGTATTTATACTCCCTGGACGGCGCCCCAGCTGGCCGCCCAGTAGTACTTCCTGAGTTGTTACTTGCGATTTATGACAATGTCCACCTGTTCTATCTCCCTGGTAAATACTGAAGCAAAATAATGATTTAATATTTCTGCCATCTCTCTATCGTTACCTGTGGTATTATCCTGTCTATCCCTTAATGGCCCTATTCCCATCCCAACCTTCCTTTTTTATTGATGTGCCTATAAAATATTTTATTATTTTGTTTGATGTTCCTTGATAATTTAATTTCATAGTTCCTCTTTGCCTCCTTAACAGTTTTATTGACTTCTCTCCTAATCTTTTCATCTTCTCCCTTATCATACACTCCCCTGCTGTCTATGTACTTAATGTATGCCTCTTTCCTTACCCTCAATTGTTTCTTTATGGCTTTATTCATCCATGGAGTCTCCTTATTGTTTAGTGTGTTCTTTCCTTTTAGCGGAATATATTTTTCCTGCACTCTGTTGAACACCGTTTGAAATGTTTCCCATTGCTGTTCTACAACGTTGTTTGCCAATATTGTTGCCCATTTTTTTCCCCAACTTCTATTCTCAGCCCCTCAAAATCAGCTTTTTCCCAATCTATTCACCTGGTTTTCGTCATACTAATGCCCTTCTCAATTATCATCTTAAAGCGTATTATATTATGGTCACTATTGTCTATATGTTCCCCTACTTTTACTTCTCTTATCTGCTCTGGTTCATTCCCCATAACTAGATCCAATAGCGAATCCTCCCTTGTTGGGTTTTTTACATATTGGGTTAGAAAGGAGTCCTGTACACATTGTAGGAACTCCATTCCCTTATCCCCTTTACCTACCTCTTCTGTCCAATTAATATTGGGGTAGTTGAAATCCCCCATGATTATTATTCTATGTTTTTTACTCATTTCCCTAATTTGTCTGTGTATTTCTTCCTCCACCTCCCTTCCACTATTAGGTGGTCTGTAGACTATGCCTATTAGTGTGATTGATCCTTTATTATCTTTTATCTCTATCCATATGGATTCTATTTTTGTCTTGCTGATAGCTGCGTCACTTTTTTCTACTGCCATTATGTTATCCCTAATAAGTACAGCGACTCCACCTCCCCTTTTTCCCTCTCTATCTTCTCTAAATAGGTTTATTTAATTTTACAAGCTTTCGGAACTGTTCGCTCCTTCCTCAGGTAGGGTAGCAGTGAGAGAATCTCCCAGAATTCACAATATAAACACAGAAAAAATCTATTCAACTCTTTCCCTACATCAAAGACACACTAAGAGCACAGCCAAGACAATGAGATGTGTCCCAGGGGGTCCAACGTGTCAAAACACCTGCTGGCTGCATATCCTGTCAATTTGTGTTGGTTCTTGTGTTAGTCTTTTTAAAAAAAAACACCTGGAAAGACCGGCCATGATGTCAAGTCACGTTCTGTATCGTGACATGAACCCGATATCGCGATTGAGGCCATCCTCATGAGTGCGGAACTTGGCTATCAGTTTCTGCTCTATGATTTTGCGCTGTCGTGTATCCCGAAGGCCGCCTTGGAGAACGCTTACCCGCAGATCCGAGGCTGAATGCCCCTGACTGCTGAAGTGTTCCCCGACTGGGAGGCAACCCTCCTGCCTGGCGATTGTTGCGCGGTGTCCGTTCATACGTTGTCTCAGTGTCTGCATGGTCTCGCCGATGTACCATGCTCTGGAGCATCCTTTACTGCAACGTATCAGGTAGACAACGTTGGCCGAGTCACATGAGTATGTACCGTGTACCTGGTGGGTAGTGTCCTCACGTGTGATGATGGTATCTGTGTCCATGATTTGGCATGTCTTGCAGAGGTTGCCGTGGCAGGGTTGTGTGGTGTCGTGGTTGCTGTTCTCCTGAAAGATGGGTAATCTGCTGCGAACGATGGTACTTTTGAGGTTAGGCGGCTGCTTGAAGGCGAGTAGTGGAGGCGTGGGGATGGCCTTAGCAAGGTGTTCGTCGTCATCGATGACATGTTGAAGGCTGCGAAGAACATGGCGTAGTTTTTCCGCTCCGGGGAAGTACTGGACGACGTAGGGTACTCTGTTGGTTGTGTCCCGTGTTCGTCTTCTGAGGAGGTCTATGCGGTTTTTCGCTGTGGCCCGTCGGAACTGTCGATCGACGAGTCGAGCGTCATATCCCGTTCTTACGAGGGCGTCTTTCAGTGTCCGTAGGTGTCCATCGCGTTCCTCCTCGTCTGAGCAGATCCTGTGTATTCGCAGGTGTGCGACTTCTCATTTTTGTCTACCCCAGTCCAACGCCGGCATCTCCACATCATGACCTCTATTGACACCGCAAACTGCCGGCTCAAAGTGGAGAGAATCGCCAAGAAGATCGCGCATATTGACACAGACATCAAGTACCTGCAGAGAGGCAAGAAAGCAGACAAGATTCCGAAAGGACTACAGATCACGAACCCACTCAAGTCGACATACAACACAGACTACGCTGAGAGACTTTGCCGTCGTACCTCTCGCACACTCCTCAACCATCTCGTACACCAGCTCTACAGCAGACGTCGCAACCTCGAAACCAAGATAGAGTCCATGCTCTCAGCCTGTGCTCAGGACACAGCAGACCAGCTACGAGACACCGCCAAACAGACGAGGCAACGGAACTACGCTGCCTACATGCGCATCAAGAACAGGAAGCTTGAGAAACTCGGCGTAACCACCAGCTGCAACCAAGCCTCCCCCGGTACCACGGTTGCAACCACAGGGAAGTCCATCGTCAACTTGTCCGACGATACCCTTCAACCAGACGAAATCGAAGTTCTCGCCCTAGGGCTCAAGTTCTGCCCCACCACCAAAATGGACCCCATTGGTCTCGCGGCGGACACAGAGGAATTCATCAGGAGAATGAGGATCCGGGAATACTACCACAAATCCCAAGATGTCAGCAACATTCCTAATGAGACAATCAATGATCCGGAACAGCAGACAGAGGGAACCGCAGTGCTACAACCGAGGAAGAAAGAGTCAATTTGGACCCCTCCGGAGGGTCGCAGCCCTAAGCTTGACATGTATGCTCAAGCTGTCAGGAAATGCATCAACGCCAGATTCATCAGCCGTACTCACAAGACAGTCCAGAATGTCACCCGAGCACAACGTAACGCCATCCACGCTCTCAAGACCAACCGCAACATCGTCATCAAACCAGCGGACAAAGGAGGAGCCATCGTCATACAGAACAGAATGGACTATTGCAAAGAAGCATACCGACAACTGGACAACCAGGAACACTACAGACAGCTACCCGCAGATCCGACCAAAGAACACACCCGCCAACTCAATAGACTGATCAAGACCTTCGATCCAGACCTTCAAAACATCCTACGCGCTCTCATCCCACGTACTCCCCGCGTAGGAGACTTTTACTGCCTCCCAAAGATACACAAAGCCAACACACCCGGACGTCCTATCGTATCAGGCAACGGAACCCTGTGTGAGAACCTCTCTGGGTACGTCGAGGGCATCCTGAAACCCATCGTACAGGGAACCCCCAGCTTCTGTCGCGACACTACAGACTTCTTGCAGAAACTCAGCACCCATGGACCAGTTGAACCAGGAACACTCCTCGTCACGATGGACATATCGGCACTCTACACCAATATCCCCCACAATGACGGCATCGCTGCGACAGCCTCAGTACTCAACACCAACAACAGCCAATCTCCGGACGCCATCCTACAACTCATCCGCTTCATCCTTGACCACAATGTCTTCACCTTCGACAACCATTTTTTTACCCAAACACACGGAACAGCCATGGGGACCAAATTCGCACCCCAATACGCCAACATCTTCATGCACAAGTTCGAGCAAGACTTCTTCGCTGCACAGGACCTCCAACCAACGCTGTACACCAGATACATCGACGACATCTTCTTCCTTTGGACCCACGGCGAAGGATCACTGAAAGGACTACACGATAGCATCAACAGGTTCCATCCCACCATCAAACTCACCATGGACTACTCCTCAGAATCGGTTTTATTCTTGGACACACGAATCTCCGTCAAAGACGGACGCCTCAGCACTTCACTCTACCGCAAGCCCACGGACAACCTCACGATGCTCCACTTCTCCAGCTTCCACCCTAACCACGTTAAAGAAGCCATCCCCTATGGACAAGCCCTGCGAATACACAGGATCTGCTCAGACGAGGAGGAACGCGATGGACACCTACGGACACTGAAAGACGCCCTCGTAAGAACGGGATATGACGCTCGACTCGTCGATCGACAGTTCCGACGGGCCACAGCGAAAAACCGCATAGACCTCCTCAGAAGACGAACACGGGACACAACCAACAGAGTACCCTACGTCGTCCAGTACTTCCCCGGAGCGGAAAAACTACGCCATGTTCTTCGCAGCCTTCAACATGTCATCGATGACGACGAACACCTTGCTAAGGCCATCCCCACGCCTCCACTACTCGCCTTCAAACAGCCGCCTAACCTCAAAAGTACCATCGTTCGCAGCAGATTACCCATCTTTCAGGAGAACAGCAACCACGACACCACACAACCCTGCCACGGCAACCTCTGCAAGACATGCCAAATCATGGAAACAGATACCATCATCACACGTGAGGACACTACCCACCAGGTACACGGTACATACTCATGTGACTCGGCCAACGTTGTCTACCTGATACGTTGCAGTAAAGGATGCTCCAGAGCATGGTACATCGGTGAGACCATGCAGACACTGAGACAACGTATGAACGGACACCGCGCAACAATCGCCAGGCAAGAGGGTTGCCTCCCAGTCGGGGAACACTTCAGCAGTCAGGGGCATTCAGCCTCGGATCTGCGGGTAAGCGTTCTCCAAGGCGGCCTTCGGGATACACGACAGCGCAAAATCATAGAGCAGAAACTGATAGCCAAGTTCCGCACTCATGAGGATGGCCTCAATCGCGATATCGGGTTCATGTCACGATACAGAACGTGACTTGACATCATGGCCGGTCTTTCCAGGTGTTTTTTTTTAAAAAGACTAACACAAGAACCAACACAAATTGACAGGATATGCAGCCAGCAGGTGTTTTGACACGTTGGACCCCCTGGGACACATCTCATTGTCTTGGCTGTGCTCTTAGTGTGTCTGATGTAGGGAAAGAGTTGAATAGATTTTTTCTGTGTTTATATTGTGAATTCTGGGAGATTCTCTCACTGCTACCCTACCTGAGGAAGGAGCGAACAGCTCCGAAAGCTTGTAAAATTAAATAAATCTGTTGGACTATAACCTGGTGTTGTGTGACTTCTCATTTTTCTCTAAATAGGTTATACCCTGCAATGTTTAATTCCTAGTCCTGATTTTTCTGTAACCATGTCTCAGTAATCCCTGCAATATCTGGTTCCTCGCAACGCATGATTGCCTCCAGCACCCCTGTTTTATTACGGACACGGCGTGCATTGCTGTACAGACAGTTTAACACATTTTTAATATAATTTCCTCTCACTTTATGTTGAACCATCTTTTTAGATTCCTGTTCTATAACTCTATTTATTCCCTTGCCATCAATGTCCTCCCTTACTTTATTCTTTCTCCAGAGGCACTGGAGAAGGTGCAAAACAGAACTGAGAGGCTATACCTATCAGGAAAGATTGAACAGGCTGGGGCTCTTTTCTCTAGAAAAGAGAAGGCTGAGGGGTGACCTGATAGAGGCCTCTAAGATTATGAAGGGAGCTTGATAGGGTAGATGTAGAGAAGATGTTTCCATGTGTGGGCGAGACCAGAACTAGGGGCCATAAATAGAAGATTGTCACTAATGAATCCAATGTGGAATTCAGGAGAAACTTCTTTCCCCAGAGAGCGGTGAGAATGTGGAACTCGCTACCACAGGGAGTGGTTGAGGCGAAGAGCAGAGATGCATTAAAGGGGAAGCTGGATAAACACATGAGGGAGAAAGGAATAGAAGGATATGTTGATGGGGTGAGATGAAGAGAGGAGGGAGGAGGCTGGTGTGGAGCAGAAACCCCGGCACGGAGCAGTTGGGCCGCATGGCCTCTTTCTGTGCTGTACAATCTGTGTATCGAAAGTGGGTAAAGGGTTATGCTATGTAGATTCCTATGGATTATTGCAGCCAGGAACAGTATAAGTGCAGTAAAATGGTACCAATAGATTGGGATATGGAGAAGAAAGGCACCTGCTGGATTAAACTGGATGGAATGTGTGTAACTTCCCAATCACTGAAATCTCAATGATTGGCTTTGAGTATGTTCGGAGTTACTACACTCCCAGTGCCAGTACTGAGGGAGCGCCGCACTGTCGGAGGGGCAGTACTGAGGGAGTGCCACATTGTCGGAGGGGCAGTACTGAGGGAGCGCCTCACTGTCGGAGGGGCAGTACTGAGGGAGCGCCGCACTGTCAGAGGGGCAGTTCTGAGGGAGCGCCGCACTGTCGGAGGGGCAGTACCGAGGGAGCGCCGCACTGTCGGAGGGGTAGTACAGAAGGAACGCCGCACTGTCGGAGGGGCAGTACTGAGGGAGCGCCGCACTGTCGGAGGGGCAGTACTGAGGGCGCGCCGCACTGTCGGAGGGGCAGTAAAGAGGGAGCGCCGCACTGTCGGAGGGGCGGTACTGAGGGAGCGCCGCACTGTCGGAGGGGCAGTACTGTGTGTGTGTGAGTGTGTGAGTGAGTGTGTATATATACATATAAAACTTACAGCACAGAAACAGGCCATTCAGCCCAACTAGTCCATGCCGGTGTTTATGTTCCACTCGAGCCTCCTCCCACCCCTCTTCATCTCACCCTATCAACATATCCTTCTATTCCTTTCTCCCTCATGTGTTTATCCAGCTTCCCCTTAAATGTATCTACACTATTCGCCTCAACCACTCCCTGTGGTAGCGAGTTCCACATTCTCACCACTCTCTGGGTAAAGAAGTTTCTCCTGAATTCCCCATTGGATTTATTAGTGACTCTCTTATATTGATGGCCCCTAGTTCTGGTCTCCCCCACAAGTGGAAACATCTTCTCTCCGTCTACCCTATCGAACCCCTTTCATAATTTTAAAGACCTCGATCAGGTCACCCCTCAGCCTTCTCTTTCCTGGAGAAAAGAGCCTCAGCCTGTTCAATCTTTCCTGATAGTTTATAACCCCTCAGTTCTGGTATCATCCTTGTAAATCTTTTTTGCACCTTCTCCAGTGCCTCCATATCCTTTTTATAATATGGAGACCAGAACTGTGCACAGTGCTCCAAGTGTGGACTAACCAAGGTATATGGAGACCAGAACTGTGCACAGTGCTCCAAGTGTGGTCTAACCAAGGTATATGGAGACCAGAACTGTGCACAGTGCTCCAAGTGTGGACTAACCAAGGTATATGGAGACCAGAACTGTGCGCAGTGCTCCAAGTGTGCATCTGTGTGTGTGTGTGTGCATCTGTGTGTTTATATGTGTGTGTAAATTCTGCCGGCTCTTTGAAAGAGCTCTCCAATTAGTCCCACTCCCCCTGCTCTTTCCCCATAGCCCTGCAAATGTTTCCTTTTCAGGTATTTATCCCATTCCCTTTTGAAAGTTGCGATTGAGTATATACTTATATATATATATATATATATTAGACACACATACATTGCAACTGAGAACATATTAAAGCTTCAAAATGAATTGCTAATTTTAAAAGCTGAATCGAAAGGAATTCTAGAACATAAGGGAACAAAATTAAAGATTTAAATACAGGCAAAGCCTTCGAAACGAGTTGCTTGCAATTCCACTTTGAAAATGACAAAGACTTTGTGAGTAAGACCAAGTTCTTTGTAACTCCCTTTAATTTGAATTGAAATGAACACCCCTTCAGAGTTTCTGATCAAACTCTGGCGGCGCCCTGCCCCTTTAAATATGTCCCCCCTTTTTTCTTACTCTCTCTCTCTCTCTGCGCAGTGAATGATCTCATTTGATTCACCAGGCACATTCCTGCAGCTTGCTCAGGAGACGGGAGAGAGAGAGAGAGAGAGAGATAACAAGACACTGTCAACAAGTGACTGGAACGAGGGAGACTTCGCGTCAATTTTAGCCGAGTTTGCCAAGCTCTCTGCGCAGTTCTCGCCCCAACGAGGAATGAGAACGAATAAAACTGCGGGAGAAAAGGAAGAGGGGACACCTAACGAGGACTGAGCTGTGAGTATCGCAACCACGGACAAGTTTGGAATATATTTGAAAGAAGTAATTCATGGAAAAGTACAGGCGAGTAATTGGAGCGGTGTTGCAACCGCTTGAGACGGATTTAGTACCGAACATACCTTCTAAGTAAATAGTAATCTTATTTATGATACTAGGTTAAAAAGGCTCGAGCGGAATTGGGAAATCTGGACTGCAGAAATGGGACTGTGTTAGTTCACTTCAACGAATAAAGACAGACTCGCATTTCTCCCGCGCCTTTCACCACCTCAGGACGTCCCAAAGCGCTTTACAGCCAATGAAGTACTTTTTTTTGAAGTGCGGTCACTGTTGTAATGTAGGAAACGCGGCAATTAATTTGCGCACAGCAAGCTCCCACAAACAGCAATGTGATAATGACCAGGCCATCTGTTTTTAGTGATGTTGATTGCGGGATAAATATTGGTCCCAGGACACCGGGGAGAACTCCCCCTGCTCTTCTTCCAATAGTGGCCGTGGGATCTTTTACATCCACCTGAGAGGGCAGACGGGGCCTCGGTTTAACGTCTCATCTGAAAGACGGCCCCTCCGACAGTGCGGCGCTCCCTCAGTACTGCCCCTCCGACAGTGCGGCGCTCCCTCAGTACCGCCCCTCCGACAGTGCGGCGCTCCCTCAGTACCGCCCCTCCGACAGTGCGGCGCTCCCTCAGTACCGCCCCTCCGACAGTGCGGCGCTCCCTCAGTACCGCCCCTCCGACAGTGTGGCGCTCCCTCAGTACCGCCCCTCCGACAGTGCGGCGCTCCCTCAGTACTGCCCCTCCGACAGTGCGGCGCTCAAGTCTCTGGACTGGGACTCGAACCCACGACTTTCTGGCCCAGAGGCTACCAACTGAGCGCCGGCCGACACACGAGATGAAGAGTCTCGTGCTCTGCCGACTGAGCTGGAGGGCAGAGAGAGAGAGACGGGAGGATCAGGGGAAAGGGTGGTTTGGGCTGGCCTGTGGCGCCACCATGTGGTCGAATGGCATGGCCAATCTTTGGCAGCCGAGTTTCACGTGTAAAGAATGGGCAGTGTTGGAGGGGCGGTACTGAGGGAGCGCCGCACTGTCGGAGGGGCGGTACTGAGGGAGCGCCGCACTGTCGGAGGGGCAGTACTGAGGGAGCGCCGCACTGTCGGAGGTGCCCTTTCAGAAGGGATATGAAACCCAGGGCCCGTCTGCTCTCTCAGGTGGACGTAAAAGGTCCCACGGCCGCTATTGGAAGAAGAGCAGGGGGGAGTTCCCCCCGGTGTCCTGGGGCCAATATTTATCCCTCAACCAACATCACTGTCGTAAGAATGAGCCTTACGCGTGGTGAACTTAAAGTAAGCTTTAATCAACTAAAAAGGTACTACATACAAAAGAGGTCTTACTCGATGCCTCTCCAGGATCCAACTGCTCAGTCCAGTATTTATCCTGGACTAATCACAGGAAGTGATGCAATAAAGTTCGAGTCACAGGAAGCTGTATTGTGTTACCACATTCTCCCCCCCCAAAAGATTAGGAGGCCGGGATGCTCCCTCCATTTCGTAGCCGCCGGACAAGGGAGAGCCGCACCCGTTTGGGTTCTCGTAGCGGTAGAGGGCCCCTAGCCCGTTTACCCGCCGCGGGCCGTGGACCAGAGTCCGAGTGATCCAGCCCGCTCTGTGAGGGGTCAGGACGATCCTGACTGTGTACTGGTGCCCGAACGGGTGTCGGGCAGGGCTGTGGCAGATCCGTTTCCGAGCGTATGGTACAGGGTGGATCGTGGCTGCGCGTGCCCCAGTCTGCCCCAGGTCGGCACGCTGGAGTGAGGTACCAGCCGGCGTCAGATCCAGATCATGAGAGGCACCTGGCGAGCCCAGAGATGTGCCTGGTACAATATCATCCCCTGGTGTCCCTCTATGTTTCGGCGGGCAGGGAGCCAGATCCCGCAATGACACGGTAGATTCCCGACCGTCAGGATACCGAATATAGGCGTAGGTAGGGTTGACGTCAGTGAGCTCAACCTCATCTACCAGGGGGTCATTCTTAGACGCCCGGACATATCTTCGGAGTAGCACTGGTCCCGGTGCAGTCAGCCACGACGGGAGAGATATCCCATAGGATGAGCGACGCTGAAATCGGAAGAACCGTTCATGAGGCGTCGTATTTGTGGCGGTCGAAAGGAGGGACCGTGTGGAGTGTAATGCGTCTGGAAGTACTGCTTCCCATTGCTGGTTGGGTAGGCCCCGAGATCTCAAAGCCAGACGTACCGCATTCCAGATGATAGCGTTAAAACGCTCGACTTGCCCATTCCCGACCGGATGATAAGGCGTCGTTCTGCTGGCAGCAATACCCCGTTCCGAGAGATAGGCCTTGAGTTCTCCTGACATAAAAGAAGGGCCCCGATCCGAATGAACATAGGATGCCATGCCACAGAAAGCAAATACCTGCTCAAGGCAGCTGATAACCGTGGTCGTCAGCATATTGGGGCAGGGAAAGGCAAACGGAAAACGGGAATACTCATCGACCATGGTCAATAGATAAGTGTTGCGAGTTGAAGAGGGCAACGGCCCCTTAAAATCGATGCTAAGCCGTTGCATTGGCTGGGTCGCATGTATGAGTATACCACCCGAGGGGCGGAAAAACTGAGGTTTCAATTCCGCACAGACTCTGCAGTCCGAGCACATCTTCTTTACATCCCCGGTAGAGAATGGGAGATTTCGGGACCGCACGAAGTGTAGCATGCGAGTAACGCCCGGATGACACAACCCATCATGGATGTCGACGAGCGTAGAGGGTGCCATGGCGGAGCAGAATGCTCGTGTGAGGGTATCCGGAGCCACATTCTCCTTGCCAGGTCGATAGTGGATGGTGTAACCAAAAGAGGCCAATTCCAGCCGCCAAAGCTGAATTTTATTATTTTTAATTTTGGTCCGTTTTCGATTATCGAGCATGAAGGCGACCGATCGCTGGTCCGTGATTAAGGTAAAGTGCTGGCGAGCTAGGAGATGAGTCCACTTCCGTACTGCCTCTATGATGGCTGTAGCTTCTTTCTCGACTGGAGGATAATGTAGCTCAGCCCCTTGAAAAGTCCTGGACAAAAATGCCACCGGACGACCTTCCTGATTCAGAGTGGCCGAGATCGCCACCTCCGAGGCATCACACTCAACAACAAAAGGAAGACCCTCATCGATGGAGTGAAGAGCCGCTTTCTCCAACTGTTTTTTCAGAAGGTTAAAGGCTGCAACAGCCGCTGTGTCTAGTGGGAATGTGCTGGCCTTCAGTAGAGGTTGGATTCGGTCCGAGAAGTTAGGAATCCATTTAGCATAGTATGCAAACAGGCCGAGGGCCCGGCGCAAGGAGGCCAGATTCTTAGGTGGCGGGAGCTCTTGGAGTGGGCGAAGCCTTTCAGGGTCAGGTTTAATGATGCCATTGCCCACACAATAGCCAAGGATGTTGATGGTTGGTTGTGACTCAATGGATTTAGCCGCATTTAATGTCAAATTACGGTGCTGGAGTGCATCCCAAAATCGTTGGAGATTGGCGTCATGTTCCCGCTGATTGCGACCTGCGACAGTAATATTGTCCAGATAAGGAAACGTATCTTTCAAGTCTTCCTGTTTGACCAGGTCATCCATTGCTCGCTGGAAGACAGCCACTCCATTAGTGACCCCAAAGGGGAGGCGACGAAATTGATACAGCCGTCCATTGGCTTCAAAGGCCGTATACTGCTTGTCTGAGACCTTCAAGGGTACCTGATGATAGGCACTTTTCAGATCATATGTTGAGAACACCGTGTACTCAGCCAGTTTATTAACCATATCATCGATGCGCGGCAATGGGTATGCGTCCAAGTCCGTATATTGATTGATGGTCTGTGAATAGTCAATGCACAGCCGTTTCTTGTGAGGTTGTAGAGGGTTCTTAACAATAACGACCTGGGCGCGCCATGGCGACGAACAAGGCTCGATGATATCCTCTGCTAAAAGCCGAGAAATCTCAGCCGCAATAAAAGACTGGTCTTCCTGACTGAAACGTCGTGACTTTGTTATAATCGGTTTGCATCTAGGAGGGATACTGGTAAACAGTGAGGGTTCATCCAGTGAAGCTGCTGACAATGCACAGAACGGTAATCGAGGTCGTATATTAGAAATAGTGAGTTCAGGTTTGGATCCGCCGAACTCAATGGTGAGCTTCTTATGCTGCTTTTGAAAATCCAGCCCTAAGATAAGATCACTACATAAGTCCTTGAGCACCGAAAGCCGGGTGGAGGGATACCTGTGACCATTAAGTGTTATTTCAACCATACAAAAGCCAGAAATTCTGGTATTAAGTGATGACTGAGCCATCGCAATTGCCTGGTCCGATGGGAAAACATGTAGCTTTAACTCTGCAACAATCTGTTCCCTAATGAAACTATCAGTGCTACCTGAGTCAATTAAGGCATCTAAAGTATGTCCATTAATTGATGCTTTTGTAGCTGCATGGAATAGGTTCTGAGGACAAGCAGCTGTAATTGGTGTCGTTGCACAAAGAGTGGCTGAAACTCTAGGTGTGTTTCTTCGAGAGAAAACCCGAGAGGAAGCACGATAGATTTTAGCCGGAACATCTTGATAGGCCCTTACCGGGGCAGTTCGGTAGGACTTAGCTTGATAAGCCCTCGTAGAGGCTCTTGATAGGCAAACCTTTGCAAAATGACCCTTTTTGTTGCAATGACTGCAAAACGCATTGCGAGCAGGGCAGAATTTCCGAGGGTGAAACTCATCACCACAAAAGAAGCATTTCTTAGATTGCCAAGAGGCTGCCACAGTGGGGTCATCATCCTCTTCATCAGTGAAGTCATCAGATTGATCGTCAGGGATAAAGTCCTCCCTAATAGAGTTCACCTGTGGCCTCTTAAATTGCCTGACTGTAGTTAAGGCAGCAGACCGAGGTCTGGGCACTGTATAAAGGTCTGAATTTCTTTTTGCCAGATCTAGAGAGCAAGCCATGTCATAAGCTCTCTGAAGCTCAAGTGTCTTACTTTCCAGTAGACGCTGGCGTATAAATGGGGAGGCAAGCCCGCAGATGAAAGCATCACGGATCATTTCTTCACGGTACAGCTCAGCTGAGGCCGCCTGAAAGTTACAGTCCATACTAAGTCTGCGAAGCTCTTGGAGGAATTTATCAATGGATTCCTCCGGCCCTTGTTGGGCTGTAGCTGGTAGATGTCTGGCATAGACCTCATTCGGTGTCTTAGTATATAGCCTTTTAAGCGTCCGAATTGCCTCCTCGTAACTGCCCCATTCCTCAACATACTGAAATACATTCGGAGTGACACAGTTGATGAGTATCCGCAACTTTGTGTCATCATCAGCCTTGCAATATTCGAGAAAATTGTCAAACGTGCGATACCAGTGTTTCCACACCTTACCGGCTGCTGGGGTGTTTGGGTCCAAGTCAAGACGCGATGGTTTAAGGATGTTTTCCATGATGGGTGATTCCCTGGATCCTTAGTTCCGAGTTCATCCAAAAAGTTTGAGTGCGAAGTTTTTCAAAGTTGATTAAATTGTCGTAAGAATGAGCCTTACGCGTGGTGAACTTAAAGTAAGCTTTAATCAACTAAAAAGGTACTACATACAAAAGAGGTCTTACTCTATGCCTCTCCAGGATCCAACTGCTCAGTCCAGTATTTATCCTGGACTAATCACAGGAAGTGATGCAATAAAGTTCGAGTCACAGGAAGCTGTATTGTGTTACCACAATCACTAAAACAGATTATCTGGTCGTTATCACATTGCTGTTTGTGGGTGCTTGCTGTGTGCAAATTGGCTGCCGTGTTTCCCACATTACAACAGTGACTGCGGTTCAAAAAAGTCCTTCATTGACTGTGAAGCGCTTTGGGACGTCCTGAGGTGGTGAAAGGCGCTGGAGAAATGCGAGTCTGTCTACGTGTCTGCCGATTTGGCTCGCTAACTGCCCGCCTTCCTTTCCTTCCCCCTTCCAGACTACCGGCCAAGCTCGAAGGAGGACCGTCCCCAATGATGCTCCCGCCCGCGGGGAGGGCCTGGGTGGGGGTGGTGTTCGTGTGCTTGAAGGTCGCCGTGGTGACGGCTCAGAGCGGGTGCAGGGTTTCGGGGCCAATGGTCAACTGCAAGGGCCTGTACCTGCTCCGCGTGCCGCCGGACCTGCCCCGGGACACCGAGACCCTCGACCTGTCCTACAACAAGATCACCTCGGTCGGGAATCGGGACTTTGCCGGGCTGGCCGGACTGCGGGTGCTGAACCTGAGGTACAACAACATCTCCTGGCTCGAGGAGGGAGCTTTCTCCGCCAACCTTCAACTGGAAGACCTTGACCTCTTCAACAACTCTCTCCGATCGATTCCCGGCTCGGTTCTGGAACCCTTGGCGAGGCTCCAACGCCTTGACATGTCCAACAATCTCTACCCGACCGCCACCCTGAGCCACAGCTTTGCCAAGCTCCGCAGCCTCCGAGACCTGTCGATGGGCGGGGACTTCATTCGGGCCCTCCGGCGGGACGACCTCCTGCCCTTGCGCGCCGTCCAGCTGGACAGGTTGGCCCTGAAGGCGGGCTCGAGCCTGGCCGAGTACGAGCCGGGCGCCCTGGCGGCGCTGAGGAGCCACTCGGTCTGGACGGACATCAGCGTGGACAGGAGGCCCTCGCTCCTGCCCGCCATGCTGGCCGACCTCTTCCGGACCCCGGTGCGCTCGCTGCGGTTCCGCAAGCTCTTCGAGTTCGCCTACTACACGGGGCGCGAGGACCTCTTCGCCGGCCTCAGAGAGTCCAGCGTCCGCAACCTGACCTTCTTCCGAGGCAAGTTCAACGAGAACCTCCTGAGCTTCATCCTGGAGAACCTCCAAGGGTCGGGGGTGCGTAACCTGACCCTGGAGGCGATCGACTTTGCCCGCTCCCTCAATGGGACCGAGTCGCTGCCCAGCATCACCAACCTGGCGCTGGACTACTTTGCCCTCAAGGAGATCAGCAACCCCGATGTCTTGAGGTTCAACCGCAAGTTCAACTGGTTCAACAAGGTCCGCACGCTGGTGATCAACCTGGTCAACTTCAACTACATCCCCTGCGACGCCTGGGTGGAGATGAAGATTGTCCGGCTGATTGACATCTCCCGCAATCAGCTGAAGGAAGGCTACATCTACAACAGGAGGTGCCAGTACAAGGGGACACTGAGATACCTGGAGGAGTTTGTGCTCCACACCAACCAGATCGCCAGCCTGTGCGACGTGGCGCTGCTGACGGCCGAGTGGCCCCGCCTGAGCACCATCGACCTGAGCGACAACCGGATCGGCAGCTGCGAGGGCCCCTGTGCCTGGCGCCAGCCCATCTCCAGGCTTCTCCTGCAGCACAATGCCCTGACGGCCGCCACCTTCGCCTGCCTGCCCGTCACCCTCCGCTACCTGGACCTCTCGTACTCGCTGCTGGAGCGGCTGGAGGGCGCCTACTTCGCCCGGGCCTCCAACCTCAGCCAGCTCTTGCTGAGCGGCAACCGCATCAAGTTCCTGCCCTCGGACTGGCGCGGGCCAAACCTGCGCAGCCTGGCGGTCGACGGCAACTCCTTCGGCGTCATTGGCCAGGGGTCCTTCCGCCGGATGCCCCGGCTGACCTCGCTCCGGGCCGGCAACAACCCGTACCACTGCACCTGCGACCTCTACCGCTTTGTGAAGGAGACCCGGGAGGCCGGCGCCCTCCAGCTGTTGGACTGGCCAGCCGACTACATCTGCTACCACCCCGAGCCCTTCATCGACACCCGCGTGGCCGACTTTGCCCCCGGGCGCTTGGAGTGCGACCTCAGCCTGGTGGTGGCCATCTCCGTCTCCACCACCGCCCTGGTGGTCATCGTCTCCATGCTGCTCTGCTGGCGTTACGACCTGCCCTGGTACCTGGGCGCCACCTGGCAGATCGTCCGGGCCAAGTACCGCGCCCGGCTGCCCGAGCGCGCCGCCCCCCACGCCTACCACGCCTTCGTCTCCTACAGCCACGCCGACGCGGGCTGGGTGCGGGAGCAGCTGCTGGGGCGGCTGGAGGGCGCCGAGCCCCCCTACCGCATCTGCATCCACGAGCGGGACTTCACGCCGGGCAAGTGGATCATTGACAACATCATCGAGAACATCGAGAGCAGCCGCAAGGTCATCTTCGTCCTGTCTCACAGCTTCGTCAACAGCGAGTGGTGCAACTACGAGCTCTACTTCGCCCACCAGCGGGCTGTCGGGCACTCCTTCCAGGACGTGGTGCTGGTGGTGTTGGAGCCCATCAGCCCCGCCTCCCTGCCCAGCAAGTTCTGCCGGCTGCGCAAGATGCTGGACACCAAGACCTACCTGGAGTGGCCGGAGGAGCCCAACCGGCAGCCCTTCTTCTGGGCCCAGCTGAGGAACGTCCTGGGCAAGGCGGACCCCGGGGCCCTCGGGTCGCGGCGCTCCACCATCGCGGGTCCCTCGGAAGGGAGCGGTTCGCCCGAGGGCCACACCGGATGAAGCAAAGTCCTCTTTGTCGGGTTGCTATGCGAACTGTCGAACCAACGCGCCCATCCATCCAGCATTTGGACAACCAAAGCGCTATAGACGGAGGAGGGGTGGGTGGGGAGAGGGTCAAAGGTGGAACCTCCAAGGACTACCCAAGGCCTTGGCTTTCTCAGGAGGAATTGGGTTAACTCATGAAGAGTTTAGGCCGCAAAGTTGGCTAATCTGAGCTCCTGCCTCTCAACTCACATGGGCCAGGCCAGGGTGGAGGAACCTCTGCTGTCCCAACGACTGTGTTCACAATGTGTTGGCATCACATCAATGTCTTCCTAAGAAAATAAGAATTAGGAGCAGGAGTCGGCCATATGGCCCCTCGAGCCTGCTCCGCCATTCAATGAGATCATGGCTGATCATCGACCTCAACTCCACTTTCCCGCCCGATCCCCATATCCCTCGATTCCCCTCGAGTCCAAAAATCTATTGATCTCAGCCTTGAATATACTCAACGACTGAGCCTCCACAGCCCTCTGGGGCAGAGAATTCCAAAGATTCACCACCCTCTGAGTGAAGAAATTCCTCCTCATCTCAGTCCTAAATGGTCGACCCCTTATCCTGAGACTGTGACCCCTGGTTCTAGACTCTCCAGCCAGGGGAAACAACCTCTCAGCATCTACTCTGTCAATCCCCCCTCAGAATCTTATATGTTTCAATGAGATCGCCTCTCATTCTTCTAAACTCCAGAGAGTGTCGGCCCAATCTACTCAATCTCTCCTCATAGGACAGCCCTCTCATCCCAGGAATCAATCTGGTGAACCTTCGTTGCACTCCCTTCCAAGGCATTTATTCTTTAATACAAAGCTGGCAAGACTTGGGGTACAAAGTCAATATTTCATGAAGGGTGCCCGATTGGTGAGAGCAATAGTCAACCATTTCCCCATTCCTGAAGACCTTTGGAAGTGACCTCTGGACAACCATCTCCACTCTTGTATCTCTGGATTTGGGCTCTTCACTGTTTCATGCTGTGCTCCACTGGGCATACGGTAGCAGAGCGGTTATGTTGCTGAACCAGGAATCCAGTCGGCCTCAGACTAACGATCCTGAGTGGGCATAAGTTCAAATCCCATCCACGGCAGCCGAGGAGAATTTAAATTTAATTAATTAAATCAATCTGGAATTAGTATCAGTAATGGTGACCCATGGCAACACATGCCCTTATACCTCCTCCCTTCCCACTGTCCAGGGCCCCAAACACCCCTTCTAGGTGAAACAGCGATTTACTTGTACTTCCTGCAATCTAGTATACTGCATTCGCTGCTCATGATGCGGTCTCCTCTACATTGGGGAGACCAAACGCAGATTGGGTGACCGCTTTGCGGAACACCTCCGTTCAGTCCGTAAGGGGGACCCCGAGCTCCCGGTGGCCTGTCACTTTAATTCTCCGCTCCACTCCCACTCTGACCTCACCGTCCTCGGCCTATTACACTGTTCCAACGGAAGCTCAGCGTAAGCTCGAGGAACAGCACCTCATCTTTCGTTTAGGCATGCTACAGCCCTCTGGACTCAATATCAAATTCAACAATTTTAGATCATAACCTCAGCCCCTATCACATTTATATTTTATTTTTTCATCCACCCTTTTGTTTGGCGCCCCCCCCCCCCTTTTTTTTCCCCTCCCAGAAGCTGGCAGCTGTTCTTCATTCTGCCAGTGCATTTCACACTTCATTTAGCCTCAACCGGTCACATTAACACCTCCTCTTGCCTTGATTATCTCTTAATGTCTCTCAATGTCTCTTAATCTCTCCTTTTGTTCTATCATCTCCTTCCCCTTTTCCCAGCTTTATGCTTGCTTTAAATCTATTTCATTTCCTGCTTTTTTCCAGTTCTGACGAAAGGTCCCAGACCTGAAACGTTAACTCTGTTTCTCTCTCCACGGATGCTGCCTGGCCTGCTGGGTTTTTCCAGCGTTTTCTGTTGTGATTTCGGATTTCCAGCATCCGCAGTATTTTGCTATCGTAATGGCGACCCATGAAATTGTCGTTAAAAACCCATCTGGTTCACTAATGTCCTTTGAGGAAGGAAATCTACCGCCCTTACCCGGTCTGGCCGATATGTCACTCCAGATCCACAGCAATGTGGTTGACTCTTCAGCGCCCTCTGTGGTCCAAGAAGGGGGCTCACCACCACCACCTTCTCGAGGGCAGTTAGGGATGGGCGAGAAATGTCTTCAAGATCCATGTTGAATTCAGCACTCATTAGGCCTTTAGCTTATCCCCCTCCTCGCTTCAGTTTCCAACCCATCTCTTCTGAAGGCCTTGGCCGGTTCTGGGCTGTGGTAACACGGATTCCTCCGGTACAATTTGCACGGTCAGCCCAGACAACAACAACAACTTGTATTTATACAGCGCCTTTAACGTAGTAAAACGTTCCCAAGGCACTTCACAGGAGCGCAAATCAGACAAAATTTGACCCCCAGCCACGCACGGAGATATTAGGGACAGGTGACCAAAAGCTTGGTCGAAGAGGCCGGTTTTAAGGAGCGTCTTAAAGGAGGAGAGAGAGGCGGAGAGGTTTAGGGAGGGAATACCAGAGCTTGGGGCCCAGGCGGCTGAAGGCACGGCCGCCAATGGTGGAGCGATGGAAATCGGGGGGATGCGCAAGAGGCCAGAATTGGAGGAGCGCAGAGATCTCGGAGGGTTGTAGGGCTGGAGGAGGTTACAGAGATAGGGAATAACAACAGAAAACGCTGGAAAAACTCAGCAGGCCAGGCAGCATCCGTGGAGAGAGAAACAGAGTTAACGTTAAGTCTGTTTCTCTCTCTCCACGGATGCTGCCTGGCCTGCTGAGTTTTTCCGGCGTTTTCTGTTGTTATTTCGGATTTCCAGCATCCGCGGTATTTTGCTATCGTACAGAGATAGGGAAGTGGGGCGAGGAGGCCATGGAGGGGATTTGAAAACAAGGATGAGAATATTAAAAATCGAGGCGTTGCCGGACCGGGAGCCAATGTAGATCAGCAAGCAACAGCGGGGGGTGATGGGTGAACAGAGTCTCGGTGCGGGTTAGGACACGGGGGCAGCAGGAGTAGACGAGCTCAAGTTTACTGAGGGTGGAAGGTGGGAGGCCGGCCAGGAGAGCGTCGCAATAGTCAAATCAGAAGGATTCCTGGAGCCACCACCCACCACAAGGGGCTCAGCCTTGGAAACATAGAAGATAGGAGCAGGAGTAGGCCATTCGGCCCCTCGAGCCTGCTCCGCCATTCGATGAGATCATGGCTGATCATCCAAACTCAGTACCCTGTACCTGCTTTCTCCCCATATCCCTTGATACCTTTAGCTTTAAGAAATATATCTAACTCATTCTTGAATATATTATGACCCCTGGTTCTGGACTCTCCGGCCATCGGGAACATCCTTCCTGCATCTAGTTTGTCCAGACCTGTCAGAATTTTATATGTTTCGATGAGATCCCCTCTCATTCTTCCAAACTCCAGCGAGTATAAGCCCAATCGACCCAATCTCTCCTCATATGTCATTCCTGCCATCCCAGGTATCAGCCTTGTGAATCTTCGCTGAACTCCTTCCATGGCAAGAACATCCTTCCTCAGATAAGGCGACCAAAACTGCACACAGTACTCAAGGTGTGGTCTCACCAAGGCCCTGTACAACTGCAGCAGGACATCCCTGTTCCTGTACTCAAACCCTCTCGCTATGAATGAGGAGAGCTTGGGAATGGTTGGAGTCCAGAGGGCGCAAAGGCACGGATGAGGGTTTCAGCAGCAGATGAGCTGAGGCAGTGGGCGTGGATATTCGACTGCATGGGGCATCACAGCCAAACCCGATCCAGTCCTCTATCCAATTGTCCACCACAGGGGACTCTGTCTGGTTTCTGTCCTCTCTCATCCAGGGATGCTGAGGCCAGGTGTAGCTATTCACAGCCCAGAGCGCGCCCCCTCCCCCGGGCTCCTCTAACCCAAGTGTACAGGCGGGGGCTATCACCGCCCGCTGCGACACGAGCTAACTCTCGAAGGGGGCATTTGCTGCCAGGCTTCAGCCTATGCTGGCTGCCATTGGGTTATTGTCGAGGTAACGCACGGGGTGTGGGACGTGTCCTGTGGAAACGTTAGAGATGCTTAAGTTCTCCAATCTAGAAGATAGATTGCAGGGAACCTCATCGAGAGATCTAAATTATTCTGGGGTTCACCGCGTGCAGAGCAGTTTCGCTTTTGGGCCCAATCGCACGCGAGCGCAAACTAGATCTTAAGGGGGAAAAATTCAGTTGGTTGCGCCTCCCGTTAGCGCCTTAAGAGGGCGCTAATGGGGCGCAAAGCATCTAGCGCCCAGGCGCGGTGAAGTTTGCGCCGCTCGCGAAATTAACTAGACATTTTGCGGCGGCGCTAAACACTACCGCCACGATCTCCTGCGCCGGCAGATCATGACGTCACTCGAGTGCACAACGCCCCGGTATCGCCCCGGAGCGGATATTGAGTGGCGCCCCCTGCCTTACCGCCTGACGCTAGCAACGACAGGTTGAGGGGAGCATTCTGCAGTCATGAAGGGAAAGGGGGAGCGCCATTTAAAGGTGTCCGCTTCCTGCCTTTTATTGTTGGTGCCATTTTTGAACTACGCATTCTGAGAGAGAGAGGGAGAGACTTCTGGAGAGATTCAACGTTGTGTGAAGGAGTTTTGGGTACTGAGCAGCACTTTGCAGGTTCATTTTGATTTGCCATTCCTTGTATCGAGTTAGAAGAGATTGTGGGGGCTGCACTCTGAGCTCTTTCCCTGGTACTCTCCATTGTTCTTTCCAGCAGATTTGATGTGCAGGTCTCTCCAGGCCGAGATTCAAGGCTGCAATGAGCAGGATGTGGATGGAAAGCAAGATTAACCATCCCCTTTAAGAACTGGCCCGTGCCATTGTGTCTGTGTTCCATTGCTGACTGACATTACATGAGCTTCGCCAGCGCTCTGAGGTAGCGCCTTGCTCCTCAGCCTTTGCGCCTTAAGACAGGTGTGAAGCGCCTGATTTAGCGCTGCAATCACCTCCAGGGGCGATAAAAGTCAAGTTTGCAGTCGGTGGCGATAATTAGCGCCAGGCGCTAATCTTTGCGCCCAGCCGATAATTGCGCCCCAAATGGGGCGATACTGAATTTCTCCCCCTCAATGTTTTAACTAATTTCGGAGTGAATAAAAGTACTTTTTCACCATTTTGAATGAAGAAATAAAAAGAACATAAGAAATAGGAGCAGGAGTTGGCCATTCGGCCCCTCGAGCCTGCTCCGCCATTCAATGAGATCATGGCTGATCTTCTACCTCAACTCCATTCACCGGCCCTATCGCCATATCCCTTGATGCCCTTACTAGTCAGAAATCTATCGACTTCTGTCTTCAATATACCCAATGACTGAGCCTCCACAGCCCTCTGGGGTAGAGAATTCCAAAGATTCACCACCCTCTGCGTGAAGAAATTTCTTCTCATCTCAGTCCTGAATGGCCTACCCTTTATCCTGAGGCTGTGGCCCCTGGTTCTAGACTCCCCAGCCAAGGGAAACATTCTCCCAGCATCCACCCTATCAAGCGCTGTAATAATTTTGTATGCTTCAATGAGATCTCCTCTCATTCTTCTGAATTCAAGAGAATACAGGCCTAGTTTACTCAATCTCTTCTCATACAACAGTCCCGCCATCCCAGGAATCAATCTCGTGAACCTTCGTTGCACTCCCTCTATGGCAAGTATATCCTTCCTTAGGTAAGGAGACCAAAATTGTACACAGTACTCCAGGTGTGGTCTCACCAAGGCCCTATATAATTGGAGTAAGACTTCTTTACTCCTGTACTCAAATCCTCTTGTAATTAAGGCCAGCATACCATTTGCCTTCCTAATGGCTTGCTGCACCTGCACATTCACTTTCAGTGACTCATGAGATCCCCTTGAAGCCTCTTCACATCCTCTTCGCAACTGACACTGTCACCTAGCTTTGTATCATCAGCAAATTTGGAAATGTTACATTTAGTCCCCTCATCCAAATCATTGATATAGATTGTGAAAAGCTGGGGCCCAAGAAGGGAGAGGAATCGAATACACTGGAGGAACGATGGATCGTAGACTGGAGGAGATGGGTCGAAAGGCCGGGGGGAGATAGATCGAAGGCCGGGGGGAGATGGATCGAAGGGTGGGGGAGATGGATGGAAGGCCGGGGGGAGATGGATGGAAGGCCGGGGGGAGATGGGTGGAAGGCCGGGGGGAGATGGGTGGAAGGCCGGGGGGAGATGGATGGAAGGCCGGGGGGAGATGGATGGAAGGCCGGGGGGAGATGGATGGAAGGCCGGGGGGAGATGGATGGAAGGCCGGGGGGAGATGGATGGAAGGCCGGGGGGAGATGGATGGAAGGCCGGGGG
>JASTWF010000070.1:1611143-1680223 GCA_030390025.1 Squalus acanthias
TTGCACATCCCCTAGCAACACCAGTAACATGGTATACATCCCCTAGCAACACCAGTAACATGGTATACATCCCCTAGTAACACCAGTAACATGGTATACATCCCCTAGCAACACCAGTAACATGGTATACATCCCCTAGCAACACCAGTAACATGGTATACATCCCCTAGCAACACCAGTAACATGGTATACATCCCCTAGCAACACCAGTAACATGGTATACATCCCCTAGCAACACCAGTAACATGGTATACATCCCCTAGCAACACCAGTAACATGGTATACATCCCCTAGAAACACCAGTAACATGGTATACATCTCTTGAGTTGGCATGGTGCCCGTGAAACACTATCCCAGCTGAAGGCAGCGTCTGTTTGGGGTGGGGGGGCAATGGTGTGTGTATCACAGTAGAAATTTGACACTCTTGTTTTTGTGCGCAGACTGACGATGACCAGGAGGCCCCCGGCATCGAGCCCAGCCGGATCCGGCTCCCCCGACACCTGGTGGGACGGGTGGACCCCAGGGCGCCGTGGGAGGACTTCCTCCGGCTGCTGGAGTCGGAGGGCAGCCCCGAGCGGGGCGGCGGGGAGAGGGACGGCTGGAGCCGGGGCGAGCCCTTCGTGCTGACGGGCCTCCACGCCTGCGGAGACCTGGGCCCCGCCGCCCTGCGCCAATTCGCCCACTGCCCCAGCGCCCGGGGCATCACCGCCGTCTCCTGCTGCTACATGAAGGCCACCACCGCCGCCGCCAGCGACCCCGCGGGGCCCTCCGAGAGCGGGCGCGGGTACCCCATGAGCGCCTGGGTGCGGGGACTGCCCGGCCACGGGCTGCCCTACAAGCTGCGCGAGACGGCCTGCCACGCCATCGAGGACTACGCCGGGCGGCTGAAGGGCGAGGGCGCCGCCCTGCGGGTCCACTGCTACCGGGCCGTGCTGGAGACCATCATCCGGGGGCTCGAGCCCGCGCTCAGGCGGCCGGGAGTGCAGACGGGCAAGAAGGCCCACCTGTTGCCATTTGAAGAGTAAGGAACCCTGTTCTTCAGGCCCTTAACGCCGTAAAACGTCGCAAAGCGCTTCGCAGGAGCGCTGGCAAAGAATTGCCACCTTGGGAGATATTAGGACAGCTTGGTCAAAGAGGTGGGTTTTAAGGAGGGTGTTAAAGGAGGAGAGAGAGAGGCGCAGAGGTTTAGGGAGGGAATTCCAGAGCTCGGGGCCCAGGCGCGGTCGCCAATGGTGGAGCGATGGAAATCGGGGGATGCGCAAGAGGCCAGAATTTGAGGATTGCAGAGATCTCGGAGGGTTGTAGGGCCGGAGGAGGTTACAGAGATAGGGAGGGGGCGAGGAGGCCATGGAGGGATTTGAACACGAGGATGAGAATTTTAAAATCGAGGCGTTGCCGGACCGGGAGCCAATGTAGGTCAGCGAGCAACAGGGGGCGATGGGTGAACGGGACTTGCGCACGGTACGAAACAAGGACGGTCCCGCGTTCTGTTAGGTGTTCATGACTAACCTTCACCTCAGTGCAGATTGAAGGACCAGGAATTATAGACACATCTAATTTAGAACTTTTAGCAATAAGAGAGAGTCTAACCACCGCCCCTTGACATTCAACCTGATTACCATCGCCGAATCCCCCACCATCAACATCCTGAGGGTCACCATTGACCAGAAACTTAACTGAACCAGTCACATAAATACTGTGGCAACAAGAGCAGGTCAGAGGCTGGGTATTCTGCGGCGAGTGTCTCACCTCCTGACTCCCCAAAGCCTTTCCGCCATCTACAAGGCACAAGTAAGGAGTGTGGTGGAATACTCTCCACTTGCCTGGATGAGTGCAGCTCCAACAACACTCAAGAAGCTCGACACCATCCAGGACAAAGCTGCCCGCTTGATTGGCACCCCATCCACCACCTTAAACATCCACTCCCTCCACCACCGGCACACCGTGGCTGCAGTGTGTACCATCTACAAGATGCACTGCAGCAACTCGCCAAGGCTTCTTCAGCAGCACCTCCCAAACCCGCGACCTCTTCCACCTAGAAGGACAAGGGCAGCAGGCGCATGGGAACACCACCACCTCCAAGTTCCCCTCCAAGTCACACACCATCCTGACTTGGAAATATATCGGCCGTTCCTTCATCGTCGCTGGGTCAAAATCCTGGAACTCCCTCCCTAACCACTCTGGGAGCACCTTCACCACACGGACTGCAGCGGTTCAAGGAGAGGGCTGAGCTTTCCTGGGTAAATGTAGCACTGACAGTGGTGCAAAGCTTCATTGTCTTTCCTTAGCCTGTGTGGAGTTAGATCACGGTCAGGACACCAGTTACAAAGGGTTTCGGGCTACCCTGGGCTGGAAGGAAAGGGGGGCGGGGAGGGAATGGGGGAATCTCTATCACAAGAACATAAGAAGTAGGAGCAGGAGTCGGCCATTCGGCCCCTCGAGCCTGCTCCGCCATTCAATCAGATCATGGCTGATCTTCGACCTCAACTCCACTTTCCCGCCCGATCCCCATATCCCTTGATTCCCCTAGAGTCCAAAAATCTATCGATCTCAGCCTTGAATATACTCAACGACTGAGCCTCCACAGCCCTCTGGGGCAGAGAATTCCAAAGATTCACCACCCTCTGAGTGAAGAAATTCCTCCTCATCTCAGTCCTAAATGGCCGACCCCTTATCCTGAGACTGTGACCCCTGGTTCTAGATTCTCCAGCCAGGGGGAAACAACCTCTCAGCATCTACCCTGTCAATCCCCCTCAGAATCTTATACATTTCAATGAGATCACCTCTCATTCTTCTAAACTCCAGAGAGTAATGGCCCATTTTACTCAATCTCTCCTCATAGGACAACCCTCTCATCCCAGGAATCAATCTAGCGAACCTTCATTGCACCGCCTCCAAGGAAAGTACATCCTTCCTTAAATAAGGAGACCAAAACTGTGCACAGTACTCCAGGTGTGGTCTCACCAAGGCCCTGTACAATTGTAGCAAGACTTCCTTACTCTTATACTCCAACCCCCTTGCAATAAAGGCCAACATGCAATTTGCCTTCCTTATTGCTTGCTGTACCTGCATGCTAGCTTCCTGTGTTTCTTGCACGAGGACACCCAAATCTCTCTCAACACCAACATCTAGTAAACCCCTGTTGCCAAGCATGCCTGCTGAGGGCAGACTGGGCTGGGATACCCTCCCCCCCCCACCCCAAGCCAATCAACACCCCCCTGCCTGGGCTTATGAGTTGAAGAATGGTCGGTTTCTGTGGAACCCGCACCCAGTGCGAGTCGGAGTCCTAGAGTTATACAGCACAGAAAGAGGCCCTTCGGCCCATCGTGTCCGCGCCGGCCATCAAGCCCTGTCTATTCTAATCCCATTTTCCAGCACTTGGTCCGTAGCCTTGTATGCTATGGCGTTTCAAGTGCTCATCTAAATGCTTCTTGAATGTTGTGAGGGTTCCTGCCTCTACCACCCTTTCAGGCAGTGAGTTCCAGATTCCAACCACCCTCTGGGTGAAAAAGCTTTTCCTCAAATCCCCTCTAAACCTCCTGCCCCTTACCTTGAAACTATGCCCCCTGGTTATTGACCCCTCTACTAAGGGGGAAAGTTCCTTTCTATCTACCCTATCTATGCCCCTCATAATTTTGTACACCTCAATCCGGTCCCCCCTCAGCCTTCTCTGCTTTAAGGAAAACAACCCCAGCCTGTCCAGTCTCTCTTCATAGCTGAAACGCTCCAGCCCAGATAACATCCTGGTGAATCTCCTCTGCACCCTCTCCAATGCAATCACATCCTTCCTATAGTGTGGTGACCAGAACTGCACACAGTATTCCAGCTGTGGCCTAACTAGCGTTTTGTACAGCTCCATCATAACCTCCCTGCTCTTATATTCTATGCCTCGGCTAATGAAGGCAAATATCCCATATGCCTTCTTAACCACCTTATCTACCTGTCCTGCTGCCTTCAGGGATCTATGTACATGCACACCAAGGTCCCTCTGATCCTCTGTCCTTCCTAGGTGCCCTCAGGAGCGAAAGGCAGAAATCTGGAGGGTCCATTCCAATGTCCCCATTAAACTGCGCAGCTTCACAATGGGAAAACCGCGCAGGTGTGGAAATTTCAATAGGCCGAGCGCCCCCCCACCCCCCAAAAAAAAATCAGAGGCAACGTTGGCCCGTTCCCTACGTTAACGTCTTCCCCCCCCCGCTCCCCGCTCCCTGATTTTGTTTCCCCAGCTACACCCACGCCGGCCTGCAGAAGCTGGGCCTGGATCCCGGAGCCCGATGGGACGCCAGTCTGGTGCAGTCGATGCTGGGGCAGGAGGGGAAGGTCGTGGCCTACTTCTGCCTCAGCCTGCTGCTGGCCCCGGCGATCGAGACCCTCATCCTCCTGGACCGAGCCATCTACCTGCAAGAGCAAGGTAACGCAGAGGGAGGAGGGGAACCGGGGAACTGGCAGGAAGAATAAGGAGGCCCCAAACTCCTTGGGGGAGGGAGGGATATGTGAGTCAATCAAGTGACCTCTCAGAGTTCTTGGACAAGACAGCAATAGGCAGCAGCCAGTAGGTTTGAGCAATCGATCAGATTTATTAAGCTTACAGCCTAATCAATGTTAACATTGGGCGATAGTCAAAACGAATAGCTGGCAGCCCTTTGTCTCTGGAGCCCTTCGGACACGGGCAACGTCGTGGTAAGCCTGTTCCTTTTCTTCGCGGCAAAGCTCTGTGTGAAGTTGTTCTTTGAGTATCGAGGTTTTAACCCTTTCCTTATCAACAGTTGGTTTGGCCAGTGTCCATATAGGGTCTTTAACAAAATCACCACCTTTAATTGGTTCTAATGGTCAGAATACCATTGTCACTCAGGTTAAGGCTAGTAACCTGGCCACTCCTCCTCCAGTACATTTCCACTAACTCTGCCCCGCTGTCGTGTTATCTTGTTTATAGCTTTTCACCCCCATTGGAATTTACCATATCTCTTTCATTTCACAGCCTCCCTGGTACAAGGCCTTTATACCAAGGGCCCGTATCAGCGCTGGTTCACTAGTCTTGAGGTGTCCAGACTATCTCACTTTAATCTACCAGATAAATACCTTATCTCCATGATCTCTCTCGTTTTATGTCCTGATACTAATTATCCTTTAAATATTGTTGCAATTAGTTTTGTTAAGTGAACTCTAATTGTGGTTAGCATCATAATATGTTGTTTCGCAATTTAACCCTCACTCGCAGCCTGTGGCTGTTTATCAAAGCTTAGTCAAAACTGCTGAGGGGGGACATGATCGAGGTCTTCAAAATTATGAAGGGGTTCGATAGGGTAGACGTAGGGAAGATGTTTCCACTTGTGGGGGGAGAACAGAACTAGGGGCCATCAATATAAGATAGTCTCTAATAAATCCAATGGGGAATTCAGGAGAAACTTCTTTACCCAGAGAGTGGCGAGAATGTGGAACTCGCTCCCACAGGGAGTGGTTGAGGCGAATAGTATAGATGCATTTAAGGGGAAGCTGGATAAACACATGAGGGAGAAGGGAATAGAGGGTTGTGTTGATGGGGGGAGATGACGAGGGGTGGGAGGAGGCTGGTGTGGGGCATAAACACCGGCACGGAGCAGTTGGGCCGACTGGCCTGTGCTGTAAATTCCATGTACAAAAAATTGTTAACTTTTTCGGAGAGGATCCGAAAGGGCGCCTGCCTGCGGGTCGTACTGCTGAGACGGGTTTCGACTCGGGGCTGAAGTACCGCCGTCTGCCTGCTTGTGGCGCTGTTGAGACAGGCTGACTCGCCCCCCGTGACGTCTTGCACTGAGACCCAGTCACTCCCTCTGTCCTGCTTGAACCCTGAATCTCTTTCATAAGGTTCACCCTTCCCATACCTGTACTTTCCCCACCCCCCTCCCCCCTCCCAATTACGGGCGGTCAGGGCTGCCGTTGACAGCAGTGGTTTAATAGGAACAGGAGGAGGCCATTCAGCCCCTCGAGCCTGTTACATTAGGAACAGGAGGAGGCCCATTCAGCCCCTCGAGCCTGTTACACAGGAACAGGAGGAGGCCCATTCAGCCCCTCGAGCCTGTTACACAGGAACAGGAGGAGGCCATTCAGCCCTTCGAGCCTGTTACACAGGAACAGGAGGAGGCCCATTCAGCCCCTCGAGCCTGTTACACAGGAACAGGAGGAGGCCATTCAGCCCTTCGAGCCTGTTACACAGGAACAGGAGGAGGCCCATTCAGCCCCTCGCGCCTGTTACACAGGAACGGGAGGAGGCCATTCAGCCCCTCGAGCCTGTTACACAGGAACAGGAGGAGGCCCATTCAGCCCCTCGAGCCTGTTACATTAGGAACATGAGGAGGCCATTCAGCCCCTTGAGCCTGTTACATTAGGAACAGGAGGAAGCCCATTCGGCCCCTCGAGCCTGTTACATTAGGAACAGGAGGAGGCCCATTCGGCCCCTCGAGCCTGTTACATTAGGAACAGGAGGAGGCCCATTCAGCCCCTCGAGCCTGTTACACAGGAACAGGAGGAGGCCCATTCAGCCCCTCGAGCCTGTTCGTCCATTCAGTGAGATCATGGCTGATCTGTGACCTAACTCCATATCCCCGCCTTTGCCCCATATCCCTTAATAACTTTGGTTAACAAAAATCTACCAATCTCCGATTTAAAATTAACAATTGACCCAGCATCAATTGCCGTTTGCGGAAGAGAGTTCCAAACTTCTACCACCCTTTGTGTGTAGAAGTGTTTCCTAATTTCACTCCTGAAAGGTCTGGCTCTAATTTTTAGACTCTGCCCCCTGGTCCTAGAATCCCCAACCAGCGGAAATAGTTTCTCTCTAGCTACCCTACCCCTTAATATCCTGAAAACTTCGATCAGATTACCCCTCAACTTTCTAAATTCCAGGGAATACAAACCCTAATTTGTGTAATCTCTCCTCGTAATAAGGGGGCTTTCAGCTAGCAAAGGACGCAGGAGGAGGCCATGCAGCCCCTCGAGCCCGCTCCGCCATTCACTCAGGTCACGGCTGATCTGTATCTTAACTCCATCCACCTGCCTTAGTTCCGTGTCCCTTAATCCCCTTACCCAGCAAAAATCTATCCATCTCAGTGTTGACATTTTCAATTGACCCCCCAACAGCTTTTTGGGGAGAGTTTCAGATTTCCTTTGAGCTTCCTGACATCGCCCCTGAACGGCCTGGCTCTAATTTTAAGGTGACGCCCCCCCACTCCCCTGTTCTGGACTCCCCCCACCAGAGGAAATAATTTCTCTCGATCGACCCCATCGAATCCCTCAATCTTCTTAAACACCCGTGCCTTTGAATTCTCGTTGCAGGGATTCAGTGTGAGCTGCTCCCGCTGTTCGACCCCAGATTCTCCCCCAGGAACTTTGTACTTGTGGCGGCGAAGGGCGGGGGTCGAGTCAGCTCCTGGTGTCCAGACCGAGGTGCCACAAGGACGTGAGATGTGAGCCGCCCGTGCACAGGAAGGGCGGGGGGGACGGGTGCGGTCAAGGAGAAGACTCCCAGGACGGACAAGCTCTGATCCCGGCTTTTAAACGACAAGGTTGGCGGTCGACGCGCACAACTTGAGACTTTAACAAGACAATTCCACTGAGTTGCTGTGCATGTATTCACTGATCAAAGGGAGACCAGTGCTCCGAGACTGCTCTCTCTCTCTGCAAGAACCCACATATCCTACAATAAAAAGACTTGCATTTCTCCAGCGCCTTTCACCACCTCAGGACGTCCCAAAGCGCTTTACAGCCAATGAAGGACTTTTTAGAACTGCAGTCACTGTTGTAATGTAGGAAACGCGGCAGCCAATTTGCGCACAGCAAGCTCCCCCAAACAGCAATGTGATGATGACCGGATCATCTGTGTTTTAGTGATGTTGGTTGAGGGATAAATATTGGCCTCAGGACACCGGGGAGAACTCCCCCCCTGCTCTTCTTCCAATAGTGGCCGCGTGATCTTTTACGTCCACCTGAGAGGTCAGACGAGGCCTCAGTTTAACGTCTCATCCGACAGTGCAGCACTCCCTCAGTACTACCCCACCGACAGTGCGGCGCTCCCTCGGTACCGCCCCTCCGACAGTGCGGCGCTCCCTCAGTACAGCCCCTCCGACAGAGCGGCACTCCCTCAGTACTGCCCCTCCAACAGTGCGGCGCTCCCTCGGTACTACCACACCGACAGTGCGGCGCTCCCTCAGTATTGCCCCTCCGACAGTGCGGTGCTCCCTCAGTATTGCCCCTCAGACAGTGCGGCGCTCCTTCAGTACCGCCCCTCCGACAGTGCGGCGCTCCCTCAGTACTGCCCCTCCGACAGTGCGGCGCTCCCTCAGTACTGCCCCTCCGACAGTGCGGTGCTCCCTCAGTACTGCCCCTCCGACAGTGCGGCGCTCCCTCAGTACTGCCCCTCCGACAGTGCGGCGCTCCCTCAGTACTGCCCCTCCGACAGTGCGGTGCTCCCTCAGTACTGCCCCTCCGACAGTGCGGCGCTCCCTCAGTACTGCCCCTCCGACAGTGCGGCGCTCCCTCAGTACCGACCCTCCGACAGTGCGGCGCTCCCTCAGTACCGACCCTCCGACAGTGCGGCACTCCCTCAGTACTGCCCCTCCGACAGTGCGGCACTCCCTCAGTACTGCCCCTCCGACAGTGCGGCGCTCCCTCAGTACTGGCACTGGGAGTGTCAGCCTGGATTAGGTGCTCAAGTCTCTGGAGCGGGACTCGAACCCCACGACCTTCTGAGCCACGGCTGACACCGAGCAGATTCTTTCAGCAAAGAGAAAACCTGGAGTTGTTGGGAGTCTGGTTACATTCAAAACAGCCCGGGCTCTGCCTCCAGAGCTGAGGCAGATCGCTTGAGGCGCGCAAGCGAGTTCGTCCGTCCACTTTTGGATCAGAGAGACATGGGAAAATGTTCTGACCGTTGAGAGAGCAGGAGCTGTGTGGGGGGAAGCAAAGGGATTTGGAAAGTCCAGGTCCGCAGATTCCCAAAAAGCTAGCGGAAGGTACAAGCAGTAAATCTGGAAAGTGGGCCTTTATCGCACAGAGGCTGGAATAAAGGGGGAGGAAGCGAATGCTTCAGTCGTACGGAGCTCCGATCAGACCCGATCTGGAGTAACTGCTTTCTGTTCTGGGCACCGCACCTCAGGAAGGATGTATTAAGCTTGGGGGATGGGTGCAGTGCAGATTCAGCAGGATGATAACGGGTGCTTGAAGGGTTAGATTACGAGGATAACCTGCATAGACGTGGCTCGAGTTTGAGAGAGAAACCAAACAGTGAGCGACAGCTTCGCTCTGCGCCGATGATGCTGGTCCGAGGACACGAGCCGGGATCGGTGATCCGTGATTTCAATTCACCGTCAATCCACAGCCGCTTAAACAAACAGGACGAAACCAAACTCGAAGGCGCTGGAAAGAATTGTTCCGCTCTACACAAGTCACAAAGTTACACCCACTTTTTTTTTTTAAAAAGCCTTTTAATTAGACAGCGTTGGATCTGGCGAGCGACACGGTCGAGGGTGTGTGTTCAGACACGGTCCGCCCATTGGGCCCCGCGCATGAATCCCTCCTCCGCTCTTCGCTGGGGGGTCTTTCGACGTTTAGTACCAGTGAGACTTCCGAGGCCGGCTGGTCTCGCTGATGCCCATTTTCGCCATCACGTCTTCCTCGAAGGTTCTCAGAGCAGGTGTGTACGAGCTGTCCAACGCGTCCTCAACACTGGTGTCCTTCGGCCCATCTGAACACAGCCACAGAAGGGAAATTAGTGCCATTCAATGACAGACACTTCTGATGCGAAGGGTTAATAAATTTAAAAAAAGTGAATTCTGTACTGAGGAAGAAGGCACTGATTAGATACAGAGTAAAGCTCCCTCTACACTGTCCCATCAAACACTCCCAGGACAGGTACAGCACAGGTTAGATACAGAGTAAAGCTCCCTCTGCACTGTCCCATCAAACACTCCCAGGGCAGGTACAGCACGGGTTAGATACAGAGTAAAGCTCCCTCTACACTGTCCCATCAAACACTCCCAGGGCAGGTACAGCACGGGTTAGATACAGAGTAAAGCTCCCTCTGCACTGTCCCATCAAACACTCCCAGGGCAGGTACAGCACGGGGTAGATACAGAGTAAAGCTCCCTCTACACTGTCCCATCAAACACTCCCAGGGCAGGTACAGCACGGGGTAGATACAGAGTAAAGCTCCCTCTACACTGTCCCCATCAAACACTCCTAGAGCAGGTACAGCACGGGTTAGATACAGAGTAAAGCTCCCTCTACACTGTCCCCATCAAACACTCCCAGGGCAGGTACAGCACGGGTTAGATACAGAAGTAAATACAGAGTAAAGCTCCCTCTCCACTGTCCACATCAAACACTCCCAGGGCAGGTACAGCACGGGGTTAGATACAGAGTAAAGCTCCCTCTACACTGTCCCATCAAACACTCCCAGGGCAGGTACAGCACGGGGTAGATACAGAGTAAAGCTCCCTCTACACTGTCCCCATCAAACACTCCTAGAGCAGGTACAGCACGGGTTAGATACAGAGTAAAGCTCCCTCTACACTGTCTCGCCAACCTCGGAACAGTTTTTAAATCTGCAAAAAAATTCTTGTCCCTAACTTAGAGTGCTGCAGCCTACTTTCACTTTCTTGCTCACTGACCTACATTGGCTCCCGGTCCGGCTACACCACGATTTGAAAATTCTCATCCTCGTTTTGAAATCCCTCCTCGCCCCCCCTCCCTATCTCTGTAACCTCCTCCAGCCCCACAACCCTCCGAGATCTCTGCACTCCTCCAATTCCGGCCTCTTGCGCATCCCCCGATTTCCATCGCTCCACCATTGGCGGCCGTGCCTTCAGCCGCCTGGGCCCCGAGCTCTGGAATTCCCTCCCTAAACCTCTCCGCCTCTCTCTCCTTTAAGACGCTCCTTAAAACCTCCCTCTTCGACCAAGCTTTTGGTCGCCTGTCCTAATATCTGCTTATGTGGCTCGGTGTCAAATTTTGTTTGATTACGCTCCTGTGAGGCGTCTTGGGACGTTTTATATGTATATAAATGCCCAGCTAATGCAGCACGAGCTGCCGATCACTCTGGGACTGTGTGGCCCACAAACTGAAAACCCACAGGGAAGCTTCAACAGCGACTCCTGGTCCCTTCACCCTAGAGTTAGCAGGGTTTTTGATGTCGGATTCCCAGCGGTGGGCGGTTTATTCACATTAGCCTGAGGTTGGGGGGGGGGGGGCGGGGGGGGAGGCTTAAAAGCAGGAAAACGTGGGAGAAAGTTATCAGGAGGCAACAACTTGCCTTTCCACTGCTCCGGCACGATCCCATCTTTTCTTTGGAACACGGGCTTTGGGATGATGCGCCCCGATCGAGTGGACACTCTGACTTTCTCTCCCTCCTCCGTGTACCTCCAGTCCATCCCCGTCGGTTTTCTGTAGCAGAAAATATATTCGCATGGATTGAGGATTGGTTAACGGACAGAAAACAGAGAGTAGGGAATAAACGGGTCATTTTCGGGTTGGCAGGCTGTAACTAGTGGGGTACCGCAAGGATCAGTGCTTGGGCCTCAGCTATTCACAATCTACATCAATGATTTGGATGAGTGGACCAAATATAATATATCCAAGTTTGCTGACGATACAAAGCTGGGTGGGAATGTAAGTTGTGAGGAGGATGCAAAGAGGCTTCAAGGGGATATAGACAGGCTAAGTGAGTGGGCAAGAACATGGCCAATGGAATATAATGTGGAGAAATGTGAAGTTATCCACTTTGGTAGGAAAAATAGAAAAGCAGAGTATTTTTTAAATGGCGAGAGATTGGGAAATGTTGGTGTTCAGAGGGACCTGGGTGTCCTTGTACACGAATTACTGAAAGTTAACATGCAGATACAGTAAGCAATTAGGAAAGCAAATGGTGTGTTAGCCTTTATTACAAGAGGATTTGAGTAAAGACGTCTTACTGCAATTATCTCGGGCCTTGGTGAGACCACACCTGGAGTATTGTGGACAGTTTTGGTCTCCTTACCTAAGGAAGGATATACTTGCCATAGAGGGAGTGCAATGAAGGTTCACGAGATTGATTCCTGGGATGAGAGGGCTGTCCTATGATGAGAGATTGTGTAGAATGGGCCTATACTCTCTGGAGTTTAGAAGAATGAGAGGTGATCTCATTGAAACATACAAGATTCTGAGGGGGATTGACAGGGTCGATGCTGAGAGGTTGTTTCCCCCTGGCTGGAGAGTCTAGAACCAGGGGTCACAGTCTCAGGATAAGGGCTCGCCCATTAAGGACTGAGATGAGGAGGAATTTCTTCACTCAGAGGGTGATGAATCTTTGGAATTCTCTGCCCCAGAGGGCTGCGGAGGCTCAGTCGTTGAGTATATTCAAGACTGAGATCGATTGAGGGAATCGAGGGATATGGGGATCGGGCGGGAAAGTGGAGTTGAGGTGGAAGATCAGCCATTGAATGGCGGAGCAGGCTCGAGGGGCCAAATGGCCGACTCCTGCTCCTATTTCTTATGTTCAAAAGGAGGAAGCGTGGATCATGAACAACAACCCGCATTTCTACCGGACGCAAAGTTGGAACCTCGGAATCCGGTTAAGACACGACCGAGTCCGGGAGCTTGTGCTGGCGATCTCGGGCACCGGGAGCCACTCACCGGTCGCTGGGGTCCACCAGTGCCACCTGGCTGACCAGCAGCGGCGCCTCGCTGGCGATGTACGTCCCCCTCTGCTCTCCCAGCTTGCCGATGTAGCGGTAATGCTGTAAAGAAACGGGGAGGGGGAATGAAAAGGATTAATGACAGAGCCGAGAGCTGTCCCGAAACCCCCACCCTCCGATCCCAGGTGAACGGGCGTTGACTGCGGGGTCCTAGTGGTGCGGAAATGGGCTGGGCGGGGGGAGCGAGCGCGATGGCAGAATCTAGGTACTGCCCACATCGACGCGAGAGAGTCACGAATAAATCCAACAGGGAATTCCGGAGAAACTTCTCAGTTGCGGCCCCCCGGTGACCGGCCGTTCGACCGCCAAGTTGCGAGCGCTGAATTGAATAAATCCGCTGATTGAAAACGTGACCATGGAGAAGCGGTCGGATTGTCCACGATGCCCGCTCGGTTCAACCAACGTGCCTTCGGGGACGCCTCAGCCGGTCTGGGCCCAGGCGTGACTCCCGTCCCACACTGGTGTGGTCAGCAACATTAGAACAGGAGGAAGGCCATTCCGAGGCTCCCTCAGCCCCCGCACTGGGAGCGACGGCCTGGATTTTTTGTGCTTGAGTCTCTGGTGTGGGACTGCGAACCCACGACCTTCTGACTCTGGGGCGACAAGAGAGAGAGAGTGCGACCCAACACAGGAGGACACAGAGCAAAATCCCACAGCGAGAGATGTCCCGGGAGCCGGTCTCGGGACCTCCGCTTAACCCCGCGCACTAAATGCAAAGCGCTGCCGACACACGGCAGGGTGAGTCAGCGCCTGTAGGAAGGGCAGGCGCACACCCCGAACAATTAACCGGTGTGTTCCCAGCGTTTTCGCCCCAACGTGCGCGCGTGCGGGTACTTATTTGCAAAAAACGTTGGGCTCTCGCGCTCACCGTGTTCAGCCCCTCCAGGATCACCCAGTTGCGAGCTCGAATCACCTGGCTGACTTTCCCCTGCTTGCCGGCATCTTTCCCCTTGAGAATTTCCACCTGGTCGAAACGATTGAAATAAAAAAACAACCACACGTAAGTCAGGCCTCGCGCCAGCGCGAGTATCGGCTACAGATTCCTCCGCCCCCTCCTCCCCAGATGGCCCACAGTCGCTCTCCCCCCCCCCTCTATCCAGCGCTGTAGGTGTGCGCGCGGTACGATACCCGCCCGGGGGGAGGCGCTGGGCATCCTCAACCCCACGAGAATACATAAGAATTAGGAGCAGGAGTCGGCCATACGGCCCCTCGAGCCTGCTCCGCCATTCAATACGATCATGGCTGATCTTCGACCTCAACTCCACTTTCCCGCCCGATCCCCATATCCCTCGATTCCCCGAGAGTCCAAAAATCTATCGATCTCAGCCTTGAATATACTCAACGACTGAGCCTCCACAGCCCTCTGGGGCAGAGAATTCCAAAGATTCACAACCCTCTGAGTGAAGAAATTCCTCCTCATCTCAGTCCTCAATGGGCGAGCCCTTATCCTGAGACTGTGCCCCCTGGTTCTAGACTCTCCAGCCAGGGGGAAACAACCTCTCGGCATCTACCCTGTCAATCCCCCTCAGAATCTTCTATGTTTCAATGAGATCAACTCTCATTCTTCTAAACTCCAGAGAGTATAAGCCCATTCTACTCAATCTTTCATCATAGGACAGCCCTCTCATCCCAGGAATCAATCTAGTGAACCTTCGTTGCACTGCCTCCAAGGCAAGTATATCCTTCCTTAGATAAGGAGACCAAAACTGTGCGCAGTACTCCAGGTGTGGTCTCACCAAGGCCCTGTACAGTTGTAGCAAGACTTCCTTTCTCTTAAAGTCCAACCCCCTTGCAATAAAGGCCAACATGCCATTTGCCTTCCTGATTGCTTCCTGTACCTGCATGCTAGCTTTCTGTGTTTCTTGCACGAGGACACCCAAATCTCTCCGAACACCAACATTTGAAAGTTTCTCACCATTTAAAAAAATATTCTGCTTTTCTATTCTTCCTACCAAAGTGAATAACCTCACAAACTGCCCACCTTCACATGGACGATCCCTTCAAACAGGATAGAATCGAGCCGGGGGTGCAGGGCTCCTGCTGGGGGAGTCTGAGGACCACACATTGCCCAACGCTTCCCACTGTCCAGGGCCCCAAACACCCCTTCCAGGTGAAACAGCGATTTACTTGTACTTCTTGCAATTTAGTACACTGTATTCGCTGCTCACGATGCGATCTCCTCTACATTGGGGAGACCGAACGCAGATTGGGTGACCGCTTTGCGGAACGCCTCCGTTCAGTCTGTAAGGGGGACCCCGAGCTTCCGGTCGCCTGTCACTTTAATTCTCTGCTCCACTCCCACTCTGACCTCTCTGTCCTCGGCCTCTTACACTGTTCCAATGAAGCTCAACGTAAGCTCGAGGAACAGCACCTCATCTTTCGATTAGGCTCTTTACAGCCTTCTGGACTCAACATCGAGTTCAACAATTTCAGACTCTAACCCCTGCCCCCATTTTTCAGGCGGCAGCTGTTGATGATTCTGCCATCCCCATTTACAACATTTAATCTTTCCTGCCTCCTACCCTAGCACAGACCGTCCCTTTAGTTCCTTCCTCCCCTCCCCCCTTTCCCTGCCCGTACACTTGCTTAATATCTGTTACATCTCCAACTTTTTCCAGTTCTGACGAAGGGTCCCAGACCTGAAACATTAACTCTGTTTCTCTCTCCACGGATGCTGCCTGGCCTGCTGAGTGTTTCCAGCATTTTCTGTTGTTATTTCAGATCTCCAGCACCCGCAGTGTTTTTGCGATTGTAATAGTGATTTTTGCGCAGTTATTAATGAGCACAGGAGGAGGCCATTCGGCCCATCGTGCCTGTGCCGGCTCTTTGAAAGAGCTCTTCAATTAGTCCCACTCCCCCCCTGCTCTTTCCCCACAGCCCTGCAATTATTTTCCTTTTCCAGTTTTTATCCAATTCCCCTTTGAAAGTTACTATTGAATCTGCTTCCACCGCCCTTTCAGGCAGCGCGTTCCAGATCACAACAACTCGCTGTGTGAAGAAATTTCTCATCTCCGCTCTGGTTCTTTTGCCAATTATCTTAAATCTGTGTCCTCTGGTTACCGACCCTCCTGCCACTGGAAACAGTTTCTCCTTATTTACTCTATCAAAACCCCTCGTAATTTTGAACGCCCCCATTAAATCTCCCCTTAACCTTCTCTGCTCTAAGGAGAACAACCCCAGCTTCTCCAGTCTCTCCACATAACTGAAGTCCCCAATCCCTGGTATCATCCTGATAAACTACAGACTCCGACTATTCCAACGCTCTCCTGGCCGGCCTCCCACATTCCACCCTCCGTAAACTTGAGGTCATCCAAACTCTGCTGCCCCCGTGTCCTAACTCGCACCGAGTCCCGTTCACCCATCACCCCCTGTGCTCGCTGACCTACATTGGCTCCAGGTGCGGCAACGCCTCGATTTTAAAATTCTCATCCTTGTTTCCAAATCCCTCCGTGGCCTCCTCGCCTCCCCTCCCTATCTCTGTGACCTCCTCCAGCCCTACAACCCCCAGAGATCTCTGCGCTCCTCCAATTCTGGCCTCTCGCGCATCCCCCCGATTTCCATCGCTCCACCATTGGCGGCCGTGCCTTCAGCCGCCTGGGCCCCAAGCTCTGGAATTCCCTCCCTAAACCTCTCCGCCTCTCTCTATCCTCCTTTAAGACACTCCTTAAAACCGACCTCTTTGACCAAGCTTTTGGTCACCTGTCCTAATATCTCCTTATGTGGCTCGGTGTCAAATTTTGTTTGATAATCGCTCCTGTGAAGCGCCCTGGGACGTTTTACTACATTAAAGGCGCTGGATAAATACAAGGTGTTGTTGGAAACCTCCTCTGCACCCTCTCCAATGCCCTGACGTCCTTCCTAAAGTGTGGTGCCCAGAACTTGTACACGAAGGCAAATGGTATGTTGGCCTTCATAGCGAGAGGATTCGAGTACAGGAGCAAGGATGTCTTGCTGCAGTTGTACAGGGCCTTGGTAAGACCACACCTTGAGTATTGTGTGCAGTTTTGGTCGCCTTATCTGAGGAAGGATGTTCTTGCCATGGAAGGAGTTCAGCGAAGATTCACAAGGCTGATACCTGGGATGGCAGGAATGACATATGAGGAGAGATTGGGTCGATTGGGCTTATACTCGCTGGAGTATAGAAGAATGAGAGGGGATCTCATCGAAACATATAAAATTCTGACAGGTCTGGACAAACTAGATGCAGGAAGAATGTTCCCGATGGTCGGAGAGTCCAGAACCAGGGGTCATAATCTAAGAATAAAGGGGTAAGCCATTTAGGACAGAAATGAGGAAGAATTTCTTCACCCAGAGAGTGGTGAACCTGTGGAATTCTCTACCACAGAAGGTAGTTGAGGCCAAGTCATTAAATATATTCAAGAAGGAGTTAGATATATTTCTTAAGGCTAAAGGTGTCAAGGGATATGGGGAGAAGGCAGGGACAGGGTACTGAGTTTGGATGATCAGCCATGATCTCATCGAATGGTGGAGCAGGCTCGAGGGGTCGAATGGCCTACTCCTGCTCCTATCTTCTACGACATGTGCCGAGACAGGCTGGCATTTGGCGGCGGGCTCCACCGAGGGCGTAGGTTCGCTGCGCGCCAACCTGTCCTGTCTGCCGACAACCGTCGCGAGAGAGACGCCAATCAGCCCCCTCTCTCGGTGCGCGCTTTGAACGTCACGGTAAGCGAGATTGCGGGCGCTCCTTCGCGCCAGGCTCACCGTGTCCCCGCGGAAGATCTTCCACTCGTGCGGTGCGATTGGCTCCACGAACACCTTCCTCCGCTGCCTGCCCGGGGGGTTCAACCTCTTGGCCGCGATGGTCCAGGGCCGGCTGGTGCCGTATCGGTAGCCGGGAGGCAGCTTGGCCGCCGCGGCGAGCAGGGCGCCGAGACGCATGGTTCGGAGAGGCTGCGGGGAGAAGACACAGGACAGTGAGCAACGTGACAGGGAAAGGGCTCCTGTGCACCGGGATCGCAGTAAAGCGACGGAGGGATTTGTACACTGAACCCACGCGGCTCTGTCCTTCCAAACTCAGCCTGTAAAAGGGAATCATAGGAACAGGAGGAGGCCATTCAGTCCCTCGAGCCTGTTACACAGGAACAGGAGGAGGCCCATTCAGCCCCTCGAGCCTGTTACACAGGAACAGGAGGAGGCCATTCAGCCCCTCGAGCCTGTTACACTAGGAACAGTAGGAGGCCCATTCAGCCGCTCGAGCCTGTTACACAGGAACAGGAGGAGGCCCATTCAGCCCCTCGAGCCTGTTACACAGAAACAGGAGGAGGCCCATTCAGCCCCTCGAGCCTGTTACACAGAAACAGGAGGAGGCCCATTCAGCCCCTCGAGCCTGTTACACAGAAACAGGAGGAGGATATGCTGATAGGGTGAGATGAAGAGGGGTGGGAGGAGGCTGGTGTGGAGCATAAACGCTGGCATAGACCAGTTGGGCCGAATGGCTTGTTTCTGTGCTGTAGACTCTCTATTTAGCCCCGCGAGCTTGTTCCTCCATTCAATGAGATCACGGCTGATCTGTCTTAACTCCAACCACCCGCCTGGGTTCCGTAACCCGTAATACCCTCACCCAACAAAAATCTATCACTGGCAGGGGAGGGGATGGGGGAAAGAGAGAGAAAGTAAGAAAGAAACAGAGGGAGAGGAAGAGAGGGGGAGGGAGAGAGAGGGGGGGGAAAAGCAGATTTGTGATGCTCCCACAGTCGAATAGCCCGCTCCCGCTCACACGGCGCCCCCGCCCGGGGGGAAACCGCCCCCCCCCTGCGCGCCCCCAGCAACACCAGGCGCGCTCCTGTCAACCCCCGGCGCGCTCCCGGGGGACCCCCCCATGCGCGCCCCCGCAGCCCAAGCCCCCCCCCGAAGCCTCACCCGCCCGTGTGCCCAATGGCACCGTCCGCACTGGATCCGCTACCGGCCCGACTCGTCGCCCCCGAGCAACCGGTCCCGCTCCAACCTCAACCAGGCCCCGCTTCCCCCCTCCGCCACCCGCGATTACTGGGCAATCTAATGATCCGCCCACCCCCCTCTTTTACAATGAGGGAATGGAATCACCCACTCACGCCGGCCACCGCGCATGCGTTGTGTGCGCGCAGCGTCGCCTGGGAAATGTAGGCTTACTCCAATTCCCGTCATCCCCCCGCGGGGAGAACGACTGCGCATGCTCCCTCAGCCGTTCGGGGCACTGGGAGCAACTACGCATGCGTCCTGTCCGCGGCAGCGCCTGCCGGGAGTTGTCGGCGGACTCCATGTCCCGTCGTCCCGTGCGACTGCGCATGCTCCCTCAGCCGGTACGGGCACAGGGGTGGCGACTGCGCATGCGTCTTGTCCGCGGCAGCGCCTGCCGGGAGTTGTTGGCGGACTCCACTTCCCGTCATCCAGCGCGGGGGTGGGCGACTGCGCATGCTCGGTAGCCTGGCCACCATCTCAGGGCACCAGGAGCCATATTAGTGGCAGAGACACAATGGGCGCAATGGGTGGAAGAGGAGAGGGACAGGGAGGCTGGGGATCCCACATATGCACCTTCATGCCAGTCACCCACACACACCCACACCCCCTTCAATAAAACATCTTTTTCCCAACCACGTTTTATCCTTGTTTTTTTGTGATGTTGATTGGGCGATAAATATTGGCCCCAGCACACCGGGGAGAACTCTCCCCACCCCACCGCTCTCTTTCGAAATAGTGGCCGTGGGATCGTTTAGCTCAGAGAGTAGACGGGGCCTCAATTAAGGATGGTCGCACCCTGGGAGGAGAGCAGGAGGAAGGGTGATTGGGTGACCGCTTTGCGGAACACCGTTCGGTCCGCAAGCGGGACCCCGAGCTTCCGGTCACCGGTCACTTTAACTCTCCGCTCCACTCCCACTCTGACCTCTCCGTCCTCCGACACCGTTCCAATGAAGCTCAACGTAAGCTCGAGGAACAGCACCTCATCTTTCGATTCAGCACTTTACAGCCTTCCGGATTCGACATCGAGTTCAACAATTTCAGACTCTAACCTCGGCCCCCCCACTTTTTCCCCCAGACGGCAGCTGTTGATGATTCTGCCATCCCCATTTACACCTCCGCTAGACCCATCTTTTGTTTCTTTACTTGCCCCATTACCATCTGCTGTAACCATTTATAGTCTCTCTGGACACTTTCTATGCTCGTCTCGTCTCTTCTGCCTTGCGCCATGATCACTTTATTCCTTCAATCACTCCTGCCCTCCACCCTACCACAGACCTCTCCCTTTTACATAGTATTTACAGCACATAGTATTTACAGGTCCGTGCCAGTGTTTATGCTCCACATGAACCTCCTCCCACCCCTCTTCATCTCCCCCCATCAGCATATCCTTCTATTCCTTTCTCCCTCATGTGTTTATCCAGCTTCCCCCTAAATGCATCTCTGCTATTCGCCTCAACCACTCTCTGTGGTAGCGAGTTCCACATTCTCACCACTCTGTGGGTAAAGTTTCTCCTGAATTCCCCATTGGATTTATTAGTGACTATCTTATATTGATGGCCCCTAGTTCTGGTCTCCCCCACAAGTGGAAACATCTTCTCTACGTCTACCCTATCAAAACCCTTTCACGATTTTATCAGGTCACCCCTCAGCCTTCTTTTTTCGAGAGGAAGGAGCCCCCAGCCTGTTCTTTCCCTGATTCCCCGTTTTCCCTGGCTCTGTACTTGCTCGAAAGCTGTTCATCTCCCACATCTTCCAGATCTGGGGAAAGGTCGTCCAGCTGAAATGTTTCCCTCATCTTCTCTCTCCGCATATGCTGCCTGACCTGCTGAGCGTTTTCATGCATTTTGTTTTTATTTCCGATTGCCAGCACCCGCCGTGTTTTGCATTCGTACAAAAGGAAAAGTCTTTCGACATCAGCCGACGTTTATTGAATTCACTGGCTGGCGCAGTGGAGTCAAGATTCACTTTGTAGATTTTATACTGGGGGGCACAGCTCCGTGGACACTGGTCGTTCTCCAGCTGATGATCACAGCCAGGCCTGGTGTGCAGTCAACAAAACACAACAGCAAGTAACACGATGGGGCCCGTTGTGTCGCGCTCGCCCAGCATTCAGTCCGTGCGCCTCGTGAGCTTTCAAGCGCTTCGATGGTTTGCCCAGTGCGATCACACAGTTGCTTTAATTCGAAAGGAAGAACTCGCATTTCCACAGCCCCAAAGCGCATTACAGCCAATTAAGCACTTATGAAATGTGGTCACTGTTGTAATGTAGGAAGCGCGTCAGCCAGTTTACACACAGCAAGCTCCCGCAAACAGCAATGTGATAATGACCAGATAATCTGTTTTTTAGTGATGCTGATTGAGGGATAAATATTGGCCCCAGGACACCGGGGAGAACTCCCCCCTGCTCTTCTTCCAATAGTGGCCGTGGGATCCTTTACGTCCACCTGAGGGGGCAGGCGGGGTCTCGGTTTAATGTCACATCCTAAAGACAGCACCTCCGACAGTGCGGCGCTCCCTCAGTACCGCCCCTCCGACAGTGCGGCGCTCCCTCAGTACCGCCCCTCCGACAGTGCGGCGCTCCCTCAGTACCGCCCCTCCGACAGTGCGGCGCTCCCTCAGTACCGCCCCGCCGACAGTGCGGCGCTCCCTCAGTACCGCCCCTCCGACAGTGCGGCGCTCCCTCAGTACCGCCCCTCCGACAGTGCGGCGCTCCCTCAGTACCGCCCCTCCGACAGTGCGGCGCTCCCTCAGTACCGCCCCTCCGACAGTGCGGCGCTCCCTCAGTACCGCCCCTCCGACAGTGCGGCGCTCCCTCAGTACCGCCCCTCCGACAGTGCGGCGCTCCCTCAGTACCGCCCCTCCGACAGTGCGGCGCTCCCTCAGTACCGCCCCTCCGACAGTGCGGCGCTCCCTCAGTACCTACCGCCCCTCCGACAGTGCGGCGCTCCCTCAGTACCGCCCCTCCGACAGTGCGGCGCTCCCTCAGTACCGCCCCTCCGATAGTGCGGCGCTCCCTGAGTACCGACCCTCCGACAGTACGGCGCTCCCTCAGTACCGCCCCTCCGACAGTGCGGCGCTCCCTCAGTACCGCCCCTCCGACAGTGCGGCGCTCCCTCAGTACTGGCACTGGGAGTGTCGGCCTGGATTGTGTATTCGAGTCTCTGGAGTTATGTCATTTGCCTTTCATTATCCCCTAAAGCCGCTGACTCCTTTTGGGCAATGTTCCCTTCTAAGCTGTGCGGTAACGGGAAAGGATCCGCGCAGGCTGCTCACCGGCCTTTACACTGTGAATACCACGCAGGCGCAGAACCTTAAAGGGACCGTGCAGTTAAAGAAACAGGGAGCGCGGAACAAAGCATCGCTTGCGGGGGACATTGCTTTTGGGGTATGATTCCGACAAGCCCCAGCTGTGTTTTCCGATACCCGGTTCCATGCCGGCTGCTCACCGCGGGCGAGCCGAGCCACCGACCGCCGCGACATTCAACCTTGGGAGGCACCGCGGCCCAGCCCCAATGCAGTCCTCACCGGAATGGTTCGGTGGCGAACTAGGAGCAAAGGACCCTGGGGTGACTCCCTCCTCGGCGCCAAAGCCTCAGGTTTAGCTTCCCAGTTAGGTCGTGTCTCGGCCCCCTCTCCGACGCCGGCGCCCACGCTATCCGGTCCACGCCTGGCCAACCCGATGCCAAAGAACTCCAGTCTGGATCGGGTTGTCATGGAAGAGGCTCTCGACTGGGCGTGAAAAATCGCCAAGCACCATAGGTGGCATGTGATGGCTAGCGGGGAGGGAGGGAGGTGGTGGGCACAGAGGAAGTGGACCCGTCCTGGTGAGCAGGACGCATACCGCAAAGGCGGAAGTTGGGTCGGGGTAGGGCTGGGCACAGGGGTTTCCTAGAACGAGTAACGGAAACCAGTTTTCTGACTCGGGCAAGAACAGGAGGAGGCCATTCAGCCCCTGGAGCCTGTTACACAGGAACAGGAGGAGGCCCATTCAGCCCCTCGAGCCTATTACACAGGAACAGGAGGAGGCCCATTCAGCCCCTCGAGCCTGTTACACAGCAACAGGAGGAAGCCCATTCAGTCCCTCGAGCCTGTTACCATAGGAACAGGAGGAGGCCCATTCAGCCCCTCGAGCCTGTTACCATAGGAACAGGAGGACGCCCATTCAGCCCCTCGAGCCTGTTACCATAGGAACAGGAGGAGGCCCATTCAGCCCCTCGAGCCTGTTACCATAGGAACAGGAGGAGGCCCATTCAGCCCCTCGAGCCTGTTACACAGGAACAGGAGGAGGCCATTCAGCCCCTCAAGTCTGTTACACAGGAACAGGAGGAGGCCATTCAGCCCCTCGAGTCTGTTACACAGGAACAGGAGGAGGCCATTCAGCCCCGAGCCTGTTACACAGGAACAGGAGGAGGCCCATTCAGCCCCTCGAACCTGTTACACAGGAACAGGAGGAGGCCCATTCAGCCCCTCGAGCCTGTTACCATAGGAACAGGAGGAGGCCCATTCAGCCCCTCGAGCCTGTTACACAGGAACAGGAGGAGGCCATTCAGCCCCTCGAGCCTGTTACACAGGAACAGGAGGAGGCCCATTCAGCCCCTCGAGCCTGTTACATAGGAACAGGAGGAGGCCATTCAGCCCCTCGAGCCTGTTACACAGGAACAGGAGGAGGCCGTTCAGCCCCCTCGAGCCTGTTACACAGGAACAGGAGGAGGCCCATTCAGCCTCTCGAGCCTGTTACACAGGAACAGGAGGAGGCCATTCAGCCCCTCGAGCCTGTTACATAGGAACAGGAGGAGGCCGTTCAGCCCCCCTCGAGCCTGTTACACAGGAACAGGAGGAGGCCCATTCAGCCTCTCGAGCCTGTTACACAGGAACAGGAGGAGGCCATTCAGCCCCTCGAGTTTGTTACACAGGAACAGGAGGAGGCTGTTCAGCCCCTCGAGCCTGTTACACAGGAACAGGAGGAGGCCCATTCAGCCCCTCGAACCTGTTACACAGGAACAGGAGGAGGCCCATTCAGCCCCTCGAGCCTGTTACCATAGGAACATGAGGAGGCCCATTAAGCCCCTCGAGTTTGTTACACAGGAACAGGAGGAGGCCGTTCAGCCCCTCGAGCCTGTTACACAGGAACAGGAGGAGGCCCATTAAGCCCCTCGAGTTTGTTACACAGGAACAGGAGGAGGCTGTTCAGCCCCTCGAGCCTGCTCCGCCATTCAATGAGATCAGGGCTGATCCGTATCTTAACTCCATCCACCCGCCTTGGTTCCGTAACCCTTAATACCCTTCTTACCCAACAAAAATCTATCGATCTCAGTTTTGAAATTTCTAATTGACCCCCCAGCTTCGACAGCCTTTTTGTGGGGAGCGAGTTCCAGATTTCCACCAGCCTTTGTGTGAAGAAGTGCTTCCTGACATCACCCCTGAACGGCCTGGCTCTAAATTTACAGTTGTTCTGGACTCCGCCCACCAGAGGAAACGGTTTCCCTTTTATCAACTCCTTTAATCATCTTAAACCGCCTCTTGTTGCGAGCAGCCTCGGAAATGCCCGCCTTTAATCGGCTTGAAGAAACAAGAATTGGTGGAGAAAACACTGAAGAGGGTCGGACGGTGGGAGAGGGGGGGGGGGCTCGGAGATCAACACTCATCAACCGCCACCAAATTGTGAAGCAGAATTTTTTTAAATTTTATTACCATAAAAGTGAGCTCACTGCCCGACACTGGTGTAAAAAGCCGCTATCAGCACAAACAATTCCTTCTTTTTAAAATCTAAAACAAAATCCCTCAGCACACCGGGGGTTAGGCGTCTGCAAAAAGGCTGGTCCAGCAACTCAGCTTCGCACTTTAGACAGCAGCAGCCTCCGCCTGAGAGAGAGAGAGAGAGAGAGAGAGAGGAGAAAGAGAAACCGTTAGAGTAAAATTCCAATACGTTAGCAAAAGCAATCCCACAATTTTCTAAAATACTAGCGCCTTTAATGTGTTAAAACATCCCAAGGTGCTACACAGGAGCGTAATCACAGAATAGTACCCATGATGCCGGTGTTGGACTGGGGTGGACAAAAGTGAGAAGTCGCACAACACCAGGTTATAGTCCAACAGCTTTATTTGAAATCACAAGCTTTCGGAGCGCTGCTCCTTCGTCAGGTGAAGTGAAGAGATGCATATAGGCACAGCATATATAGTCAGAGAACACTGCCAGGTGATTACAGTTAATCTTTCCAACTGCCCTTTATCACACCTCGGCAGAGAGATAATCACGGCAATCAAAGGTGTGGATGGTGTCCAAACAGGTCAGTCAGGAAAACATTACATCAAAGCCTTATGCATCTCTTCACTTCACCTGATGAAGGAGCAGTGCTCCGAAAGCTTGTGATTTCAAATAAAGCTGTTGGACTATAACCTGGTGTTGTGCGACTTCTCACAGAATAGTACAGCACAGAAGGAGCCTGCTCCGCCATTCAATACGATCATGGCCAATCTGATTACTCCACATTCCCGCCTACCCCCGATAACCTTTCACCCCCTTGCTCACCAAGAATCTATCAACCTCGGCCTTAAGAATATTCAAAGACTCTGCTTCCACCGCCCTCTGAGGAAGAGAGTTCCAAAGACTCACCACCCTCTGTGAGAAAACATTTCTCCTCATCTCCGTCTTAAATGGGCGACCCCTTATTTTTAAACAGTGACCCCTAGTTCGAGATTCTCCCCCAGGAGGAAACATCCTCTTCGCATCCACCCTGTCCAGACCCCTCAGGATCTTATAATGTTTCAATCAAGTCACCTCTTACTCTTCTAAACTACAAGCCTAGCCCTGTCCAACCTTTACTCGGACCAAATTTGACACCGAGCCACACATTAGGGCAGGTGGTTTGGTCAAAGGGGGAGGTTTTAAGGAGCGTCTTAAAGGAGGAGAGAGAGAGAGGCGGAGAGGTTTAGGGCCCAGGCAGCTGATGGTGGAGCGCTGGAAATCGGGGGATGCTCAAGAGGCCAGGATTGGAGGAGCGCAGAGATCTCGGGCTGGAGGAGGTTACAGAGATAGGGAGGGGGGGGGGGCGAGGAGGCCACGGAGGGAATTTGAACACGAGGACACGAGATCCTGGCCTTTCTATACTTGGCTTGCGAGCGCGTGCTGGAGAACAGCCAGGTGCACCATCTGCGCTAAAGGCGAAGAGCTGCCACACACCCCCCCCGCCGTCTGCGCCACTCGCTCAGCTCCCACCGCATTCAATCATTTGAGCTGCCGATTCCGAAACCCCAGTCTCGGAGCGCTGCTTTTATGAAAGCATAAGAATTGGGAGCGGGAGTCGGGCCATTCGGCCCCTCGAGCCTGCTCCGCCATTCAATAAGATCATGGCTGATCATCCATCCACCTCCTCTCCACGTCCCCGCCCGATCCCCATATCCCTCGATTCCCCGAGAGTCCAAAAATCTATCGATCTCAGCCTTGAATATACTCAACGACTGAACCTCCACAGCCTCTGGGGTAGAGAATTCCAAAGATTCACCACCCTCTGAGTGAAGAAATTCCTCCTCATCTCAGTCCTAAATGGCCGACCCCTTATCCTGAGACTGTGACCCCTGGTTCTAGACTTTCCAGCCGGGGGAAACAGCCTCTTAGCATCTACTCTGTCAATCCCCCTCAGAATCTTGTATGTTTCAATGAGATCACCTCTCATTCTTCTAAACTCCAGAGAGTATGGGCCCGATCTACTCAATAAGAAGGGGGGGAAAACCCCCACTTTGTTTAAATAAAGCGAGGAGGTTTGTTAAGCGGGGGGGGAGCGCTCCTTACCCCCTCGTGCTTCTTCTGGGGCTCCGTGGCGTTAGCCACCTCGCACTCCTTCTTCTCGCTGGGGGCCAGGCTGCTCGTGTTCTCCTTCTCCTCCTCCGCGTGCAGCTCGTCCTTGGCTGGGACGGTCTGGCCTTCCTCCCCGTCGTCCTTGCCCCCTTCCTCTTCCTCTTCCTCCTCCTCCTTGGAATCACAGGGTCGCTTCGGGGAAACCTTGAAAAAGAATCGTTCGTTTCGATAAGTTAAAGGAAGGAAAGACTCGCGTTTCTCCAGCGCCTTTCACCACCTCAGGACGTCCCAAAGCGCTTTACAGCCAATGAATTACTTTCTGAAGTGTAGTCACTGTTGTAATGTGGGAAACGCGGCAGCCAATTTGCGCACAGCAAGCTCCCACAAATAGCAATGTGATAATGACCACATCATCTGTTTTAGTGATGTTGGTTGAGGGATAAATATTGGCCCCAGGACACCGGGGAGAACTCTCCCTGCTCTTCTTCCAATAGTGGCCGTGGGATCTTTTACATCCACCTGAGGGGGCAGACGGGGCCTCGGTTTAACGTCTCATCCGAAAGACGGCTCCTCCGACAGTGCGGCGCTCCCTCAGTACTGTCCCTCCGACAGTGCGGCGCTCCCTCAGTACTGCCTCTCTGACAGTGCGGCGCTCCCTCAGTACCGCCCCTCCGACAGTGTGGCGCTCTCTCAGTACCGCCCCTCCGACAGTGCGGCGCTCCCTCAGTACTGCCCCTCCGACAGTGCGGCGCTCCCTCAGTACTGCCCCTCCGACAGTGCGGCGCTCCCTCAGTACTGCCCCTCCGACAGTGCGGCGCTCCCTCAGTACTGCCCTCTCCGACAGTGCGGCGCTCCCTCAGTACCGCCCCTCCGACAGTGCGGCACTCCCTCAGTACCGCCCCTCCGACAGTGCGGCGCTCCCTCAGTACCGCCCCTCCGACAGTGCGGCGCTCCCTCAGTACTGTCCCTCCGACAGTGCGGCGCTCCCTCAGTACCGCCCCTCCGACAGTGCGGCGCTCCCTCAGTACCGCCCCTCCGACAGTGCAGCGCTCCCTCAGTACCGCCCCTCCAACAGTGCGGCGCTCCCTCAGTACCGCCCCTCCGACAGTGCGGCGCTCCCTCAGTACTGTCCCTCCGACAGTGCGGCGCTCCCTCAGTACCGCCCCTCCGACAGTGCGGCGCTCCCTCAGTACCGCCCCTCCGACAGTGCGGCGCTCCCTCAGTATTGCACTGGGAGTGTCGGCCTGGATTATGGGCTCAAGTCTCTGGAATGGGGACTCAAACCCACAACCTTCTGACTCAGAGGCGAGAGTGCTGCCCACTGCGGCAAGGCTGACACCAACTGACCGCGCTTGCTCGCTAAGGTGGGTGGGGTGCGAGTGGAGTGGGAAACGTTCAGCAGCGTTCTTGCTGGTAATGTGGTTGCAGCCTCGGTAACAGGGTGTTCAAACTCCAAGCTGAATGGGCCTCCTCCTGTTCCTGTGTAACAGGCTCGAGGGGGCTGAATGGGCCTCCTCCTGTTCCTGTGTAACAGGCTCAAGGGGCTGAATGGGCCTCCTCCTGTTCCTGTGTAACAGGCTCCAGGGGCTGAATGGGCCTCCTCCTGTTCCTATGTAACAGGCTCGAGTGGGCTGAATGGGCCCTCCTCCTGTTCCTGTGTAACAGGCTCGAGGGCTGAATGGGCCTCCTCCTGTTCCTGTGTAACAGGCTCCAGGGCTGATGGCTGTCGTACCTGGCCTCCTCCTGTCCTATGTAACAGGCTCGAGGGGCTGAATGGCCTCCTCCTGTTCCTGTGTAACAGGCTCGAGGGGCTGAATGGGCCTCCTCCTGTTCCTATGTAACAGGCTCGAGGGGCTGAATGGGCCTCCTCCTGTTCCTGTGCAACAGGCTCGAGGGGCTGAATGGGCCTCCTCTGTTCCCATATTCCTGCTTCTCTTTCAGACAGTGCATTCCAGAGGAATAATATATATTAAAAAGTTATAAGGACAAATGAAAATTATTCCAACAAAGTCAATTCCCCACATATTAATGATAACAAAAATACACACAAGATGGTGATGGAGTAAGGAAGACGACTTCAGAATTTCAGTCCACGGAGCCACCTAGGGGCCACAGCCTGGAACTACAGCGTGACTGTTAACATAGCAATTTACAATGGTAAATACCGACACACAAGTAAATATCGAAGGAAGCAGGTTTTATGGATTTGAGGGGGAGAGGCGGCGGCGAGGCGGGAGGAGGGAGGAGAGGGGGCGAGGCGGGGGAGGAGAGGGGGCGAGGCGGGGGGGAGAGGGGGCGAGACGGGGGGAGAGGGGGGGCGGGGAGAGGGGGGCGAGGCGGGGGGGGAGAGGGGGGCGAGGCGGGGGGGGGGAGGGGGGGGAGGGAGAGGGGGAGAGGGGGCGAGGGAGAGGGGGAGAGGACGAGGCGGGGGGGGAGGGGGCGAGGAAGAATGAGAGAGGGAGAGCGAGAGAGGGAGAGAGACAGGGAAGGGTATAGTGGTGGAAAGCAGTGGTTTCAATAACGTGTGTGGGAATGGAGTGCGATGGTGGATGCTGCACGATACAGCTACAGTCTGCGTACTCCCAAGTGCCTCACACTTCATACCTTTGTTGGGGTGACCGACTTCCGCTTTGATCCAGTCTTCTCCAGTTTTTCCTTTTCTTTCGCTGGCTCATCGATCACCAGCTTGCCCTCCTCATCGCTGCTCCCCTCGGCGTTCTCCTTCTTCTCCCCGTCGCCCTCCCCCTCCGACGAGCTTTGGTGCGGCTCAGGTGCCTGGAGACAAACAACCGAAGATCAGAAACACTGCAGCTTCCGCTTCCCATACTGCAGCACCTCACAGCTCACATTCAGTTACAGGTGTCAGCCGTGACTCTGTGGGTAGCTCGCTCGCCTCTGAGTCAGCAGGTCGTGGGTTCGAGTCCCACTCCAGAGACTTGAATACAAAATCCAGGCCGACACTCCCAGTGCAGTACTGAGGGAGTGCCGCACTGTCGGAGGGGCGGTACTGAGGGAGCGCCGCACTGTCGGAGGGGCAGTACTGAGGGAGCCCCGCACTGTCGGAGGGGCAGTACTGAGGGAGCGCCGCACTGTCGGAGGGGCAGTACTGAGGGAGAGCCGCACTGTCGGAGGGGCGGTACTGAGGGAGCGCCGCACTGTCGGAGGGGCGGTACTGAGGGAGCGCCGCACTGTCGGAGGGGCGGTACTGAGGGAGCGCCGCACTGTCGGAGGTGCTGTCGTTCGGTTGAGACGTTAAACCAAGGCCCCGTCTGTTCTCTCAGGTGGACGTAAAACATCCCACGGCCACTATTTCGAAGAAGAGCAGGGGGGAGTTCTCCCCGGTGTCCTGGGGCCAATATTTATCCCCCAACCAACATCATTAAAAACAGGTGATCTGGTTATTTATCTTATTGCTGTTTGTGGGAGCTTGCTGTGTATAGATTTGCCAGCGCATTTCCTACATTACAACAGTGACCACACTTCGAAAAAAGTACTTCATTGGCTGTAAGGCGCTTTGGGACGTCCTGAGGTGGTGAAAGGCGCTGGAGAAATACAAGTCTTTCTTTCCTACAAAGAGGAACACGACAAGTATCAGCTTGGCTCAGCGGGTAGCACTCGCGGGTAGCACTCGCGGCCTGTGTCAGACGGTCTCACATGCAACTTGTATTTATACAGCGCCTGTAACGTAGTAGCGTCAATCAGACAAAATTTGACACCGAGCCACATAAGGAGATATTAGGGACAGGTGACCAAAAGCTTGGCCAAAGAGGTCGGTTTTAAGGAGCGTCTTAAAGGAGGAGAGAGAGAGGCGGAGAGGTTTAGGGAGGGAATTCCAGAGCTCGGGGCCCAGGCAGCTGAAGGCACGGCCGCCAATGGTGGAGCGATTAAAATCGGGGGATGTGCAAGAGGCCGGAATTGGAGGAGCGCAGAGATCTCGGAGGGGGGTTGTGGGGCTGGAGGAGGTTAGAGATAGGGAGGGGGCGAGGAGGCCATGGAGGGATTTGAAAATAAGGATGGACAATTTTAAAATCGAGGCGTTGCTGGACCGGGAACCAATGTATGTCGGCGAGCACAGGGGTGATGGGTGAATGGGAATCGGTGCGAGTTAGGACACGGGGGCAGCAGAGTTTTGGATGAGCTCAAGGTTAGAAGAGGAGAAAGCTGATTTCTGAGGTGGTTTTCAAGATCTAACAGGGACTTCTACCACCTAGAAGGACAAGGGCAGCAGGCGCATGGGAACACCACCACCTCCGAGTTCCCCTCCAAGTCACACACCATCCTGACTTGGAAATATATCGGGCCGTTCCTTCATTGTCGCTGGGTCAAAATCCTGGAACTCCCTCCCTAACAGCACTGTGGGAGCACCTTCACCACACGGACTGCAGCGGTTCAAGAAGGCGGCTCACCACCACCTTCTCAAGGGGCAACTAGGGATGGGCAATAAATGCTGGCATTGCCAGCGACACCCGCTTCCCATAAACGAATAAAAAACAACAGCAGGTGTCACTGAGCAGCGTTGGGTCTGGCTTTCAACAGAACGGTCAGCGTCACCCAAGGATTTCGCCGGAGAAACTAACCTGGTATCCCGACTTCTTGACGGTGGGATTGTTCTCGATTTCCCACAAGCCCTCGCTGAAACCTTTTCGCTTGTTAGGCTTCCCCAACCGGTCCTTAGATTCCTCGTACGGGAACAGGTCCTTTGGTCCCAGAAAGGCACTGCGAGGGGGGCGAAAGCACAACTGGGTTACAGGAGCTGGCTACCCGAATTCGGGAAAAGGGGGCGGCGATCTCCATCTGTGAGCAATCAGCGGTCAGGCTCACTTGAACCCAAAGTCAGCTCCGTGGCGCGCGAACTCTCTCTCGCCTCTGAGTCAGAAGGTCGTGGGTTCGAGTCCCACTCCAGGGACTGGAGCACAAAATCCTGGCTGATGCTTCCAGTGCGGTACTGAGGGAGCGCCGCACTGTCGGAGGGGCGGTACTGAGGGAGCGCCGCACTGTCGGAGGGGCGGTACTGAGGGAGCGCCGCACTGTCGGAGGGTCGGTACTGAGGGAGCGCCGCACTGTCGGAGGGGCGGTACTGAGGGAGCGCCGCACTGTCGGCGGGGCGGTACTGAGGGAGCGCCGCACTGTCAGCGGGGCGGTACTGAGGGAGCGCCGCACTGTCGCAGGGTCAGTACTGAGGGAGAGCCGCACTGTCGGAGGGTCGGTACTCAGGGAGCGCCGCACTGTCGGAGGGGCAGTACTGAGGGAGCGCCGCACTGTCGGAGGGGCAGTACTGAGGGAGTGCCGCACTGTCAGAGGGGCGGTACTGAGGGAGCGCCGCACTGTTGGGAGGGGCAGTACTGAGGGAGCACCGCACTGTTGGGAGGGGTAGTGCTGAGGGACTGCCGCACTGTCGGGAGGGGCAGTGCTGAGGGACTGCCGCACTGTCGGGAGGGACAGTACTGAGGGAGCGCCGCACTGTCGGGAGGGACAGTACTGAGGGAGCGCCGCACTGTCGGAGGGGTGGTACTGAGGGAGCGCCGCATTGTCGGAGGGGCGGTACTGAGGGAGCGCCGCACTGTCGGAGGGGCAGTACTGAGGGAGCGCCGCACTGTCGGCGGGGCGGTACTGAGGGAGCGCCGCACTGTGGGAGGGGCAGTACTGAGGGAGCGCCGCACTGTCGGAGGGGCGGTACTGAGGGAGCGCCGCACTGTCGGAGGGTCAGTACTGAGGGAGAGCCGCACTGTCGGAGGGGCGGTACTGAGGGAGCGCCGCACTGTCGGAGGGGCAGTACTGAGGGAGCGCCGCACGGTCGGAGGGCCAGTACTGAGGGAGCGCCGCACTGTCGGAGGGGCAGTACTGAGGGAGCGCCGCGCTGTCGGAGGGGCGGTACTTAGGGAGCGCCGCGCTGTCGGAGGGGCGGTACTGAGGGAGCGCCGCACTGTCGGAGGGGCGGTACTGAGGGAGCGCCGCACTGTCGGAGGGGCGGTACTGAGGGAGCGCCGCACTGTCGGAGGGGCGGTACTGAGGGAGCGCCGCACTGTCGGAGGGGCAGTACTGAGGGAGCGCCGCACTTTTGGGAGGGACAGACATAATTCGAAGTTCCACTCTTTAGAACAGACCTGAAGCGTAACGACCAATCAAATAACAAAGTTGGGGAGATATCCTGCCCTATGGAGAAAGAACTCGTTAAAACTAAAGTTAAGCATAAGGGACAAGCACATTAAAATTCACCTTGTACATAACATACATGTAGAGTTGTATCGGTAATGCAGAACCATGTGGTTTGTCACGTAGAAGGGGTAAGAAAAAGTATCAAAAAAGTGGGTGTTGGAACAAAAACTTCGGACTCGATTAAGGGTCAATGCAACTGGGGCGTCACGCTGGTGATGGCAGAAGATCAGCGGCTCGTGCAGCTTGGTGGAGGAAGGGGCGGTGTCTGGATCATGGCAGGGGCACAGGCGGCCGCGAAGAGTGGAGGAAAGAACACACACACGAGAGAGAGCGCGACAGGGAGAGCGAGAGAGCGCTAGAGTGAAAGAGAGAGAGACAGGGAGAGCGAGAGAGAGCGCCAGAGCGAGAGAGAGACAGCGCCATAGCGAAAGCAGGAACGAGAGACAGACAGACGGATAGACAGAGGGGGAACGGTGACTGCCGCGAGGGCTCCAGGTGCACACTTACGTCTCGTGGGTGCCGAAGAAGAAAATGGGGTATTTGTTCGATGGCGATTTAACGGCTCCTTCTGGCAGTTCGTCAATCTGTGTGTGAAAACAAAGACTCGAGTGAGTGGAGGGTCGCACTCCCACAGTCACCAGCGCATCTGTACAGTCGGCAGAGACTCCCCCATTCCCCACTCGGTCTGGTCGTCTCTACACTCACACACTCACGCAGGGGTCCCCTTCCTCAATCCGAAGCTAGTTGTGGCGTTCCTGACACCGCCCCGGCTAGATCAAGTAACTCAATATAAACCAGTGGTCTTCCTGGCTCAGATCAGAACCTGCAGCTTCACGACGTCAAGCCTCATAGATACACAGAAGATAGGAGCAGGAGTAGGCCATTCGGCCCCTCGAGCCTGCTCCGCCATTCAATGCGATCATGGCTGATCATCCAAACTCAGTACCCTGTCCCTGCCTTCTCCCCATATCCCTTGATCCCTTTAGCTTTAAGAAATATATCTAACTCATTCTTGAATATATTTAATGATTGGCCTCAACTACCTTCTGTGGTAGAGAATTCCACAGGTTCACCACTCTCTGGGTGAAGAAATTCTTCCTCATTTCTGTCCTAAATGGCTTACCCCTTATCCTTAGACTGTGACCCCTGGTTCTGGACTCTCCGACCATCGGGAACATTCTTCCTGCATCTAGTTTGTCCAGACCTGTCAGAATTCGATGAGATCCCCTCTCATTCTTCCATACTCCAGCGAGTATAAGCCCAATCGACCCAATCTCTCCTCATATGTCATTCCTGCCATCCCAGGTATCAGCCTTGTGAATCTTCGCTGAACTCCTTCCATGGCAAGAACATCCTTCCTCAGATAAGAACAGAGAGGATTGATGAAGGGTATGTCCTTTCTCAGATAAGGAGACCAAAACTGCACACAGTACTCAAGGTGTGGTCTCACCAAGGCCCTGTACAACTGCAGCAGGACATCCCTGTTCCTATACTCAAACCCTTTCGCTATGAAGGCCGACATACCATTTGCCTTCTTCACCGCCTGCTGCACCTGCATGCTTACCTTCAGCAACTGGTGCACAAGGACACCCAGGTCTCGTTGCACTTCCCCTTCTCCCACTGCCCCCCACCACTGCCCCGAGTCTTCAGAGAGCGCAGTGACGATGTAACTAATTCAGGACTGGCCAAACTACAGTTCATGGGCCAAACACCCGCCCACCCCCTCCCTCTTCCCCCCCCCTCACTCCCCAATCCCAGGCAGTCCATTCTCCAAACCCCAATTCAGCTTCTACAACAAGCTGCATTTATACAGCATCGTTAATGTAGTAAGACGTCCCAAAGTTTGACATGAGCCACATAAGGCGATATTGGGACAGGCGACCAAAAGCTTAGTCAGAGAGGTCGGTTTTAAGGAGCGTCTTAAAGGAGGAGAGAGAGGCGGAGAGGTTTAGGGAGGGAATTCCAGAGCTCGGGGCCCAGGCGGCTGAAGGCACGGCCGCCAATGGTGGAGCGATGGAAATCGGGGGATGTGCAAGAGGCCAGAATTGGAGGAGCGCAGAGATCTCAGAGGGAGATGGGGCTGGAGCTTCTAATTCTCACTTGCTGCCGTGGCTCAGTGGGTATCACTCTCTCTCTCTCTCGTGTCAAGTTAGAAGGTCGTGGGTTCGAGTCCCACTCCAGAGACTTGAGCGCACAATGCAGGCTGACGCTCCCAGCGCAGTTGGGGGGCAAAGGCAATTGGATCTTTACGAGGAAGGGGGGGCGCATTTTAGTCCCAGTGTTCTTTTCCCACCATCCATTCAGAAGAGTATACGACAGAAGCCGTCAAGCTCTCTGCCTCCTCCGCTTCAACCCACCCAGCCTGGCATTTCAACCTGGTCTGCGTCTCTAAACTATTTGGATTTAATGCAGGAACATTCCTCCAATACCCAGCTCACAGTAAAAGGACGCTTCTATCGTCTCGCCCACACAGTTTTAAAACTGGGTGTTTTCCACATGTCACGGGTTGACCATTCTCCAGCCAGGCAGCGATCATTCACGCTCGACTCTTAGAGAGGGGGCTCGGCTGCCCGTTGTAGGAGTGAACCGTGCGCAAACGGGTTCAATCCCTGGTCCGGGACCAGGGGGGGTTGGGGGCGGGGGGGAGTCACGGGAGAGAGGGAGTCTCGTTAGCCCGCGTTGCTGCACCCGAGTGCTCCTCAGTGACCTCGGGCTCAGACGGAAGCAGACCCTGATGCCACCAGCAGTCAAGTGATGGAGCAATACAGTCCCCACCGCGCAGAGCGGGCACGCTTTGTCAGCTAGCCGCGGTGGCTGGTGAAACCATGATAGCTTGTAGCAATGAAGTAGCTCCAGTAGTTAACAGTGCAAACGGCTGATTGAAGCTGCACAATGTCTCACCCCTCCCTCGCCCGTCATCTTATCCCCCCTCGCCCGCCGTCTCACCCCCCGTGCCTGCCGTCTCACCCCCCGCGCCCGCCGTCTCACCCCCCCCCCACCTCCCCTAGCTGTTAAGTGCGAAAAGCTGATGGAGACTTCGCACGACTTCAGCCAGCTATTCACACTAAAAGAGAAAAAGACTCGCGTTTCTCCGGCGCCTTTCACCACCTCAGGACGTCCCAAAGCGCTTTACAGCCAATGAAGTGCTTTTTTTGAAGTGTGGTCACTGTTGTAATGTGGGAAACGCAGCAGCCAATTTGCGCACAGCAAGATCCCACAAACAGCAATGTGATAATGACCCAGATCATCTGTTTTCTAGTGATGTTGATTGAGGGATAAATATTGGGCCCAGGACACCGGGGAGAACTCCCCCTGCTCTTCTTCGAAATATTGGCCGTGGGATCTTTTACGTCCACCTGAGAGGGCAGACGGGGCCTCGGTTTAACGTCTCATCTGAAAGACGGCCCCTCCGACAGTGCGGCGCGCCCTCAGTACCGCCCCTCCGACAGTGCGGCGCTCCCTCAGTACCGCGCCTCTGACAGTGCGGCGCTCCCTCAGTACCGCCCCTCCGACAGTGCGGCGCTCCCTCAGTACCGCCCCTCCGACAGTGCGGCGCGCCCTCAGTACCGCCCCTCCGACAGTGCGGCGCTCCCTCAGTACCGCGCCTCCGACAGTGCGGCGCTCCCTCAGTACCGCCCCTCCGACAGTGCGGCGCTCCCTCAGTACTGCCCCTCCGACAGTGCGGCACTCCCTCAGTACTGCCCCTCCGACAGTGAGGCGCTACCTCAGTACCGCCCCTCCGACAGTGCGGCGCTCCCTCAGTACCGCCCCTCCGACAGTGCGGCGCTCCCTTAGTACCGCCCCTCCGACAGTGCGGCGCTCCCTCAGTACCGCCACTCCGACAGTGCGGCGCTCCCTCAGTACCGCCCCTCCGACAGTGCGGCACTCCCTCAGTACTGCCCCCCGACAGTGCGGCACTCCCTCAGTACTGCCCCCCGACAGTGCGGCACTCCCTCAGTACTGCCCATCCGACAGTGCGGGGCTCCCTCAGTACTGCCCCTCCGACAGTGCGGTGCTCCCTCAGTACTGCCCCCTGACAGTGCGGCGCTCTCTCAGTACTGCCCCTCCGACAGTGCGGCGCTCTCTCAGTACTGCCCATCCGACAGTGCGGGGCTCCCTCAGTACTGCCCCTCCGACAGTGCGGTGCTCCCTCAGTACTGCACTGGGAGTGTCAGCCTAGATTTTTCTGCTCGAGTCTCAGGAGTGGGGCTCGAACCCACGACCATTCTGACTCAGAGGCGAGGGTGCTGCCCGCTGAGCCACGGCTGACACTGTTAACAAACTAGTCAGAAAGTGGCGACTTCGGGAAGCTGCTACGCCGCGCCTGCCTCCCGCTGCTGTTCAAAGTGCAAGAGCCGTCTCCCTCAAGAGGTGTTTAAAGTAAACTGTCTTGTGAGGGGTTTGCACTGTCAATCCCTTCGAGCCCAAACAAGAGAGTTAGGTCAAGCGTGAAAACAGGCAAAGCCTTGTATTCGGGGGCAGTTAGTCTGCACGCCTCCTGCCCCACCCCCCGACCCCTCGCTGTGTCCTTCCCCTCCCAAACACTGCATTCAGTCAAGACAGTATCTCCAGCTTTCAGTAGATTTTAATTGGCGCCTTCTGAGCACGAGACCAAAGCCTGTAGGCCACGATTCTCAACATTCTCACCGCCACTAATTGTCTCCCCTGTGGCTTGGATCTGCCAGGTGTCTTCTCCAAGTTAGTTCTGTGAACCTCTATCAGGAGACAGTGAACCAGCTCTCCTCTCCACTCCACACCCACCCCCACACTCTCCACCCACCAACCCCACACGAAACACAGGGAAATAAAATTGATCATCAAAAGTTGAACGACCTGCATTAATATAAAAGAAAGAGTCGTGTTTCTCCGGCGCCTTTCTCGAACTCAGGACGTCCCAAAGCTCTTTACAGCCAATGAAGTACTTTTTTTGAAGTGTAGTCGCTGTTGTAATGTAGGAAACGCGGCAGCCTATTTGCGCACAGCAAGCTCCCACAAACAGTAATATGATAATGAGCAGATAATCTGGTTTAGTGATGTTGGTTGAGGGTAAATATTGGGCCCAGGACACCGGGGAGAAGTCCCCCCTGCTCTTCTTCCAATAGTGGCCGTGGGATCTTTCACGCCCACCTGAGAGGGCAGAGGGGGCCTTGGTTTAATGTCTCATCCGAAAGACGGCACCTCCGACAGTGCGGCGCTCCCTCAGTACCGCCCCTCCGACAGTGCGGCGCTCCCTCAGTACCGCCCCTCCGACAGTGCGGCGCTCCCTCAGTACTGCCCCCTCCGACAGTGCGGTGCTCCCTCAGTACCGCCCCTCCGACAGTGCGGCGCTCCCTCAGTACTGCCCCCTCCGACAGTGCGGTGCTCCCTCAGTACCGCCCCTCCGACAGTGCGGCGCTCCCTCAGAACTGCCCCTCCGACAGTGCGGCGCTCCCTCAGTACTGCCCCTCCGACAGTGCGGCGCTCCCTCAGTACCGCCCCTCCGACAGTGCGGCGCTCCCTCAGTACCACCCCTCCGACAGTGCAGTGCTCCCTCAGTACTGCCCCTCCGACAGTGCGGCACACCCTCAGTACTGCCCCTCCGACAGTGCAGCGCTCCCCAAGTACTGCACTGGGAGTGTCAGCCTGGATTTTTGTGCTCCGGTCTCTGGAGTTTTTTTTATTCGTTCAGGGGCATCATTGGCAAGGCCAGCATTTATTGCCCATCCCTAATTGCCCTTGAGAAGGTGGTGGTGAGCCGCCTTCTTGAACCGCTGCAGTCCGTGTGGTGAAGGTGCTCCCACAGTGCTGTTAGGGAGGGAGGACCAGGATTTTGACCCAGCGACGATGAAGGATCGACGATATATTTCCAAGTCGGGATGGTGTGTGACTTGGAGGTGAACTTGGAGGTGGGGGTGTTCCCATGCGCCTGCTGCCCTTGTCCTTCTAGGCGGCAGAGGTCGCGGGTTTGGCAGCTGCTGTCGAAGAAGCCTTGGCGAGTTGCTGCAGTGCAGCTTGTAGCTGGGACTAGTTTCCTCTTTAAATGAATCAGATTTCTTTTATGAAGTTTTCGATGATGCAGCCATCTCGATTAATGCCCTACGCCTTGCAGTGGCTCTGGCCTCTGCCCTTAACTAGTCATGCCTCTCCTCACCGCCCACCCGAAAACCAATCGCAGCCCATCTGTTAGGTGCTTTGTCTACTGCAGTCCCCCACCTGGGGGGATTACAGTCAGATGAAGCTTGCACAACTCCTGCCGTCAGCCAAAGCAGCCTCGGAATTAACGGCCAAGACGGAGAGCAGTACATTAAACATCGGGAACGAGCGAGAGGACGCCATCGGACTCGATGCCAATGCCCGGCTTATCCACAGGATTCCAGCAAGCTTCTTCCAGCACACGGCTGCGAGGAAAGTTAATCCTCTCCTAATGCAACCTTTTTTTTCCCCTTGTCCTTCTGTCTGTCTCGGCCATCAAATTCATCCCCGTGTCATGACAGGAGCACTCACTCCGATTTGCATTTTGGACGGAAGAACGAGGAGAGGCAAAATAAAGGAAATGGTACAATTTTAAAAGGGGGTGCAGGGAGAGAGAGAGAGACCTGGGGGTTCACGCACACACGTCTTTGAAGGTGGCAGAACAAGTTGAGAAGGCGGTTGAGAAAAAAACCAGATGCAATCCTTGGCTTTATAAATAGAGGCAGAGAGCACAAAAGCAAGGAAGTTACGCTAAACCCTTTCTCAATCGCTGGTTCAGTCCCAGCTGCAGTATTGTGTCCCAATTCTGGGCACCGCACTTTAGGAAGGATGTCAAGGCCTCGGAGAGGGTGCGGAGGAGATTTACCGCAACGGTACCAGGGGATGAGGGACTTCAGTGATGTAGAGACTGGAGAAGCTGGGATTGTTCTCCTTAGAGCGGAGAAGGTTAAGGGGAGATTTGATAGAGGCATTCAAACATTACGAGGGGTTTTGATCGAGTCAATAAGGAGAAACTGTCTCCAGTGGCAGGAGGGTCGGTAACCAGAGGACACAGATTTAAGATAATCGGTAAAAGAACCAGAGGGGAGATGAGGAGAATATTTTTTACGCAGCGAGTTGTTGTGATCTGGAACGCGCTGCCTGAAAGGGCGGTGGGAGCAGATTCAATAGTAACTTTCAAAAGGGGAATTGGATAAATACTTGAAGGGGGGAAAATTTGCTGGGCTGTGGGGAAAGAGCAGGGGGGAGTGGGACTAATTGGAGAGCTCGACCAAAGAGCCGGCACAGGCACGATGGGCCGAATGGCCTCCTCCTGTGCTGTACCGTTCTATACTTTCGGGCAGTTCCACAGAGCCAGTGAACCCGGAGCAGGGCTTCGACACCCCCCCCGCCCCACCCCACGACTCTCTGATTTAGAGGAGGGGTGTTGAATATAGTACCATTCCCTGGCAGTTAAATCTAGAATATTTGTACAGACAGGAAATTTGCCCAAAAGAAACAGTCCAATGTCAAATTCCAGAACGGTAGAGGCGACAAACCATCAGGAAAAGATTGAACAGGCTGGGGCTCTTTTCTCTAGGAGAGAGAAGGCCGAGGGGGTGACCTGATCGAGGTCTTCCAGATTATGACAGGGTTTGATCGGGTAAACGTAGAGAAGGGAGACCAAAACTCAGGGGCCATAAATATGCGATAGTCACTAATAAATCCGATGGGGAATTCAGGAGAAACTTCTTTACCCAGAGAGTGGTGAGAATGTGGAACTCGCTCCCACAGGGAGTGGTTGAGGCGAATAGTATCGATGCATTTAAGGGGAAGCTGGATAAACACATGAGGGAGAAAGGAATAGGAGGATATGCTGATAGGGTGAGAGGAGGCTGGCGTGGAGCAGAAACACCGGCACGGAGCAGTGGGTCCGATCGGCCTTTTCCCTGCGCTGCACATTCGACGCAATCCTAGGCAAAACCCTCGCCTGTTCCAATTTAAATTGAGCTCCCTGACAGCTTGGGCCTGTGTTGCTGGAGCTCCCTCAAGAACAAAAAGACGGCTGCAGAACTTTGGCCCGTTTTACTCAGCCACATTTCAGCCAGGCTGTGCCAAGAGCTGCAGCTCCCACCCCCACAACGGCTCTGCGAGCAGGACAGGTCGAGCCAGCTCCTGGACTGCTGAGGGGAGATTTCGATCTGCGCAGGAAGCTTGCACAGACCAGCGCTTCCTGCAGCTTTTCCAAGACTGACTGCTGCCTCTCTGCCCTGCTGCTGGGACTCATCCAGTTTCCAAAGGCAGAGAGTAAAAATTCCCTCCTGTATTTTGGGGGACGCAGATAACGCAGACAGCTTGCCCCCCCAACTTTACTCGTATTTTTTTATTCGTTCGCGGGCGTCGCTGGCAAGGCCGGCATTTATTGCCCATCCCCAATTGCCCCTTGAGAAGGTGGTGGTGAGCCGCCTTCTTGAACCGCTGCAGTCCCGTGTGGTGAAGGTACTCCCACACAGTGCTGTTGGGGAGGGAGCTCCAGGGTTTTGACCCAGCGACTGGGCTGGGTGTGCCTTTGCCGCATCCGAATCCGGTGCCGAGGTCGATGCCGGGTGATGAGTCCGGTTTTGGTACATCTGAGTGTCTCGCTGGGCCATTTCAGAGGGGCAGTTAAGAGTCAACCACATTGCTGTGGGCCTGGAGTCACATATACCCGGCCAGACCGGGTAAGGACGGTAGATTTCCTTCCCTAAAGGGACATTAGTGAGACCACACCTGGAGTAGTGTGTGCAGTTTTGGTCTCCTTGCCCAAGAAAGGATATACTTGCCATAGAGGGAGTGCAGCGAAGGTTCACCAGACTGATTCCTGGGATGGCAGGGCTGTCGTATGAGGAGAGATTGGGTCGACTAGGCCTGTATTCACTGGAGTTTAGAAGAATGAGAGGGGGATCTCATTGAAACGTATAAAATTCTGACAGGGCTAGAAAGACTGGATGCAGGGAGGATGTTTCCCCTGGCTGGGGTGGGGGGGTCGAGAACAAGGGGTCACAGTCTCAGGATACGGGGTAGGACATTTAGGACTGAGATGAGGAGAAATTTCTTCACTCAGAGGGTGGTGAACCTGTGGAATTCTCTACCACAGAAGGCTGTGGAGGCCAAGTCACTGAATATATTTAAGAAGGAGATCGATAGATTTCTAGACACAAAAGGTGTCAAGGGGTATGGGGAGAGAGCGGGAATATGGTATGGAGATAGAGGATCAGCCATGATCATATTGAATGGCGGAGCAGGCTCGAATGGCCGACTCCTGCTCCTATTTTTCTAAGTTTCTAGTGAACCAGATGGGTTTTTACGACAATCCGGTAGTTTCATGGGTCACCATGACTGATACTAGCTTTTTATTCCAGATTTATTGAATTAGCTGGCTTTCAATCCCACAGCTGCCTTGCTCACATCTCCGGATAACTCGGCCAGTAACATAAGCACTCTGCTACCGTTCCCTGCACTCCCACAGGGACCGAGGCAGTGCCGACACCTCGGTCAAGCAGCCATTCTTCCCCTTATTCGGCTGTGAAGGAGTAGCACAGCCGAGCCGCTTACGGATCCCCCCCACCACCCTCTTCTCACCCGAGACGCACACACCCCTGAGCAGGCGTCACTGGACAGCAACTGGGGGTCAAATTTTGAGCCCCACCGCAGCGCCACCAGATCCTTTCATCCCCTTGTCTCGCAGAAATCTAGCGATCTCAGATAACCGAGCTGGCATCTGCTGCTTTCGGTGAGAGCGCGCCACACTTCGAACGCCCGTTGCGTTAGTCAGTGTTTCCGAACTTCTCTCTTGCATGGCCTGGCTCGGATTTTAAATTTAAGTCCCCCCCCTTGTCCTATTTAGTCCTCAACTAGAATAACCGCGTTAAAGTCGGACGGCGACAACGAGTTAGCAATACTATTTCTGGATTGAAAGAAAGACTTACTAACAGCTAGTTTGGAAACGTGTAAAATCGCAGCCTTGTGTGTACTCAAGTCACTGAACAAGCACTTACAACCAAAAGCCTTGATAGTAGCAGCGTGGATCGCGTTACAGTGACAGTCTTTGATAAGAGAACTTCCAGCATAACATACCACCATAATAAGAACACACTCCCAGCCAAAGGTTACTCTTAAGAACCGACTCTAATTGTTTGCTTTAAGATTATTCGAGCTTCACCGCTCAATTTTCCCCCCCAGTGTGTTCACATCATCATCATCATCGACTGCTCAGTGGGGAGCAGGCTCTCTCGCCTTGGAGTCCGAGGGTTCTGGGTTTAAGACCCACTCCGGAGACTTGAGCCCGTAATCCAGGCCGACACTCCCAGTGCAGTACTGAGGGAGCGCCGCACTGTCGGAGAGGCAGTACTGAGGGAGCGCCGCACTGTCGGAGGGGCAGTACTGAGGGAGCGCCGCACTGTCGGAGGGGCGGTACTGAGGGAGCGCCGCACTGTCGGAGGGGCAGTACTGAGGGGGCACCGCACTGTCGGAGGGGCGGTACTGAGGGAGCGCCGCACTGTGGGAGGGGCAGTACTGAGGGAGCGCCGCACTGTCGGAGGGGCGGTACTGAGGGAGCGCCGCACTGTCGGAGGGGCGGTACTGAGGGAGCGCCGCACTGTCGGAGGGGCGGTACTGAGGGAGCGCCGCACTGTCGGAGGGGCGGTACTGAGGGAGCGCCGCACTGTCGGAGGGGCGGTACTGAGGGAGCGCCAGTACTGAAGGAGCGCTGCACTGTCATAAGAACATATAGAAATAGGAGCAGAACATTCGGCCCCTCGAACCTGCTCCGCCATTTAATGAGATCATGTCTGATCTGATTTTTGGCCTCAACTCCACTTTCCTGCCTACTCCTATGTTCCTAAGTTCTCCCCGGTGTCCTGGGGCCAATATTTACCCCTCAGGCAACATCACTTAAAGCAGAATATCTGGTCATTACCACATTGCTATTTGTGGGAGCTTGCTGTGCGCAAAATTAGCCACATTACTTCGAAAAGTACGTCACTGGCCGTGAAGCGCTTTGGGACATCCAGAGGTCGTGAAAGGCGCTGTAGAGACCCAAGTCTTTCCTTCTTTATACCTCAAGGAGAGCTCGGGTAACATCGCAGCCACTGTGCAGCACCAGCTAGTCACTTTAACCAAAATCACCTTACCCACACAGCAGGGCAACATAACTGGCAACATGGAACCCAAGTTGGATAAGCCAGGAATCTGCCATTTAAAAACGGGACTTTGTCCGATGTAAGCCAAATATTCTTGCATTCCCTTGACAGGAGCAGAGGGTGAATACCAATCTATTCATCGTTGTATGAGTTGCTTTGAAATCTCCCGCCTGTCTGTTAACATATTACAAGTCTCATGTCCCTGTGCACATCCCGTCAACGCCTCCCCCTTCGAAATTCCTGCGTCCATATTTATAATGAAAAATCCCTATGTCAACCTGTCACACCCTTACCCCAGTGCAGGGGCACTGCAGCGCCACCATTGGTAGGAGGGTGTAACTGCAGCGTGACAAGACTACATCGGTCGTTTCCATTGAGTGTGTGGTCATCGAAAGACGGAACTTGCATTTCTACTGCGCCGTTCACCACCTCAGAGCTTCATAGCCAATGAAGTACATTTTTTGAAGTGTAGTCACTGTTGTAATGTCGGAAACGCGGCAGACAATTTGCACACAGCAAGCTCCCACAGACAGCAATGTGATAAAGATCAGATAATCTGCATTTTAGTGATGTTCATTGAGGGATAAATATTGGCCAGGACACCGGGGAGAACTCCCCCCCTGCTCTTCTTCCAATAGTGGCCGTGGGGTCTTTTATGCTCACCCGAGAGAACAGACGGGGCCTCGGTTTAACGTCTCATCCAAAAGACGGCCCCTCCGACAGTGCGGCCCTCCCTCAGTACCGCCCCTCCGACAGTGCGGCGCTCCCTCAGTACCGCCCCTCCGACAGTGCGGCGCTCCCTCAGTACCGCCCCTCCGACAGTGCGGCGCTCCCTCAGTACTGCCCCTCCGACAGTGCGGCGCTCCCTCAGTACTGCCCCTCCGACAGTGCGGCGCTCCCTCAGTACCGTCCCTCCGACAGTGCGGCGCTCCCTCAGTACAGCCCCTCCGACAGTGCGGCGCTCCCTCAGTACTGCCCCTCCGACAGTGCGGCGCTCCCTCAGTACAGCCCCTCCGACAGTGCGGCGCTCCCTCAGTACTGCCCCTCCGACAGTGCGGCGCTCCCTCAGTACCGCCCCTCCCACAGTGCGGCGCTCCCTCAGTACTGTCCCTCCGACAGTGCGGCGCTCCCTCAGTACTGTCCCTCCGACAGTGCGGCGCTCCCTCAGTACTGCCTCTCCGACAGTGCGGCGCTCCCTCAGTACAGCCCCTCCGACAGTGCGGCGCTCCCTCAATACTGTCCCTCCGACAGTGCGGCGCTCCCTCAGTACTGTCCCTCCGACAGTGCGGCGCTCCCTCAGTACCGCCCCTCCCACAGTGCGGCGCTCCCTCAGTACTGTCCCTCCGACAGTGCGGCGCTCCCTCAGTACCGCCCCTCCGACAGTGCGGCGCTCCCTCAGTACCGCCCCTCCCACAGTGCGGCGCTCCCTCAGCACTGCACTGGGAGTGTCAGCCTGGATTTTTGAGCTCAAGTCTCTGGAGTGGGACTTGAACCCACAACCTTCTTACTCAGAGGAGAGAGTGCTACCCCCTGAGCCACAGCTGACACTGCTAACGGTTTCAAGACCCTCTGGAGATAGCAGCGAGTTTGCAGGGGGAGGGATGGGAGAGAACAGAAAACAGGGTTCCTCCTTCCAATTGAACACAAGCCCATAAGAATTAGGAGCAGTAGGCCATACGGCCCCTTGAGCCTGCTCCACCATTCAATAAGAACACGGCTGATCATCCACCTCAACTCCACTTTCCTGCCCGAACCCCATAGTCCAAAAATCTAGCGATCTCAGCCTTGAATATACTCAACGACTGAGCATCCACAGAACTTTGGGGCAGAGAATTCCAAAGATTCACAACCCTCCGAGTGAAGAAATTTCTCCTCATCTCAGTCCTAAATGGCCAACCCCTTATTCTGAGACTGTGACCCCTGGTTCTAGACTCTCCAGCCAGGGGGAAACAGCCTCTCAGCATCTACCCTGTCAATCCCCCTCAAAATCTTAACTGTCTCAATGAGATCGCCTCTCATTCTTCTAAACTCCAGAGAGTCTAGGCCCGATCTACTCAATCTCTCCTCATCGGAACAACACATTGCTGAAAGTGCGTTGTAGGTGGACGTTAGTTAAGGACAGGTTTGATTTGACAGCGTGCCCTCCGTGGTCAAATAGCCCAATCCTCTTCAACCAGGCTCACATGCGCAGAGTGGAGAATCGAGATACTGGCATCCCAGTGTCTGTCGGCGTGTTGAGGGGACCGAAAGGGGGATTGTAAAAATAACAACTGGGGATCCTTTTATAACTAAGAGCTGGCTGCCACTGCAGAGGTCTGGGCTTGTAGCAAGCAACTTCCTGCACCGGGGAAGGAAGGTTCGATTCCCCCCCCGCCACCCCAATGGTTGGGTGACAGAGCCGTCTGTGAGCGGGCCTCTCGCCCATCTGCACATCCAGAGATAAGGCACAGTGCAGGGAGACGAGGTGGGGGGGAGGGGGTGAAAATGGGAGTAAGCCGGAGATAAACCTTCTTGTAAGGCGGCGGCCGGCTGCGCTCTACAGAGCGGGTAATTGGGAGTCTAAAGGCCACATTTGACAAAGTGAAAGCAGGTCACCCGTCCCCACCAGAAGTGAGAGAGAGGTTGTGCTAAACCTGTGTCGGACCTTGGTTAGACCACACTTGGCAGCACTGCGTACAGTTCTGGTCGCCGTATTCTAAAAAGGATACAGAGGCACGGGAGAGGGTGGAAAAAAGATTTGCAAATGATACCCGAAATGCGAGGTTATGCCTATCAGGAAAGGATGAACAGGCTGGTAAAAGAGAAGGCTGAGGGGTGACCTGACAGAGGTCTTTAAAATTATGAAAGGTTTTGATGGAGGAGACACGGAGAGAGTGTTTCCACCTGTGGGGGAGACCAGAACTAGGGGCCATCAATATAATACAGTCACTAATAAATCCAATGGGGAATTCAGGAGAAACTTCTTCACCCAGAGAGTGGCGAGAATGTGGAACTCGCTACCACAGGGAGTGGTTGAGGCGAATAGCGTCGATGCATTTAAGGGGAGGCTAGATAAGCACATGAGGGAGAAGGGAATAGAGGTTTATGCTGAAAGAGTTAGATGAGGAAAGGCAGGAGGAGGCTCGAGTGGAGCATAAACGCCGGCATGGACTGGTTGGGTCGAATGGCCTGTTTCTGTGCCGTATATCCTGTGTAATCCTGTGTAGACATTCCTACAGATCGGCACACCCGACCCCCATTGTAGCATAGCAACCAAACTCCAGACATCTGACTGATTGGATGTTTTAACTGCAAGATGACCCAATCAAAAGAAAACAAAGCTTTAGAGAGATTGGCCATTTTAAATGCAACTACAATTATTTTTTAAAACTTATTTCTATATGAAGTTAAGAAGAAAAAAAAAGATTGGTCGGAAGAGGCAGAGACCCCTCCGACAGTGCGGCGCTCCCTCAGTACTGCCCCTCTGACAGTGCAGCGCTCCCTCAGTACTGCCCCTCCGACAGTGCGGCGCTCCCTCAGTACTGCCCCTCCGACAGTGCGGCGCTCCCTCAGTACTGCCCCTCCGACAGTGCGGCGCTCCCTCAGTACTGCCCCTCCGACAGTGCGGCGCTCCCTCAGTACCGCCCCTCCGATAGTGCGGCGCTCCCTCAGTACCGCCCCTCCGACAGTGCGGCGCTCCCTCAGTACTGCACTGGGAGTGTCGGCCTGGATTATGGGCTCACGTCTCTGGAGTGGGACTCGAACCCACCACCTTCTGAGTCGGAGGCGAGTAGCATCCAACAGATACACAGCGAACCACGCAAGGGAATGGGGTCGGTAACCCACAAGCGAAGCTACCCATTTCAGACGAAAAAGCGTCAGAGATAGCCACAGTGCCTTTGCTGATCAGTCTGTCTCGGGGGCACAGGAACAGGAGGAGACCATTCAGCCCTTCAAGCCTGTTCCGCCATTCAATCAGATCACGGCTGATCTGTACCTTAACTCCATTTACTCGCCTTGCTGCCGTAACCCCCTAATACCCTTGCCTAACCAAAAATCTATTGATCTCTTTTGAAATTTCCAATTGACCCCCAGCCTCGACAGCTTTTTGTGGGAGAGAGTTGCAGATTTCCACCACCCTTTGTGTGAAGAATTGCTTCCTGACGTCACCCCTGAACGGCCTGACTCTAATTTTAAGGTGACGCCCCCCTTGTTCTGGACTCCCCCCACCAGAGGAAATAGTTTCTCTCTCTCTCCCCCATCGAATCCTTTAATCATCTTAAACACCTCCATTAGATCACCCCTTAATCTTCTGTACTCGAGGGAACACAAGCCCAGTCTGTGCAACCTGTCCTCATGATTTAACCCTTGTCGCCCGGGAAAGCCTCACTGCGTCGTATCTAATTTCACTGCTATTTCTCCCATTTCACAATTGCAGAAGTGATCCCTGGGGGGAGGGGGTGGGGCAATGTTCCCGTTAAGCTGCCTGCCGCTCCTGCGTGGCAGACGCAGCGGCTTTTAAATAGAAAAAAAGCCACACGCGCCAGAACCTTAACGGGACATGCGCCCAAAAATAAAAGTGAAAATTGCTGGGGGAGGGATTTTCTTTTTCAACAAAGCAACACTTATGTACTTATCGTTTAGTAACAGCACTGTCGTCGACTTTATTCTTCCAGACTTGGAATACTGGCCTTTATTGGAGTCTAAAAGCAGGGAAGTCCTGCTACAACTGTAGCTGGTGAGACCACACCTGGAGTACTGCGTACAGTTTTGGTCTCCTTATTTAAGGAGGGATATACTTGCATTGGAGGCAGTTCAGAGAAGGTTCACTAGGTAGATTCCTGAGATGAAGGAGTTGGTTGTCTTATGAGGAAAGGTTGGGCCTAGACTCATTGGAATTTAGAAGAATGAGAGGTGATCTTATTGAAACATATCAGATTCTGAGGGGGATTGACAGGGTGGATGCGCTGAGGATGTTTCCCCTCGTGGGGGAATCTAGAACTAGGGGGGCATAGTTTCAGAATAAGGGGTCGCCCATTTAAGACGGAGATGAGGAGGAATTTCTTCTCTCTGAGGGTCGTGAATCTGTGGAATTCTCTTCCCCAGAGGGCTGTGGAGGCTGGGTCATTGAATATATTCAAGGCGGAGATTGACAGATTTTTGAAAAACAGGGGAATCAAGGGTTAGGAGGAGCGGGCAGGAAAGTGGAGTTGAGGCCAAGATTAGATCAGCCATGATCTCATTGAATGGCGGAGCAGGCTCGAGGGGCCGACTCCTGCTCCTAATTCTTATGCACTTGGGCTTCAGGTTGGAGACTGCTGTACTGGTAGTCACAGTGGAGGAGGAGGTGGGTGCACGAGTGCAATCTGAAGTGATGAATTGAGAGCATCGCACAAGAAGCGCTACCTAACCCTCAACCCGCGTCATTACAAAAAAAACACAGATGATCCGGTCATTACCACACTGCTGTTTGTGGGAGCTTGCTGTGCGCAAATTGGCTGCTGTGTTTCCTACATTACAACAGCGACCGCACTTCGAAAGGTACTTCATTGGCTGTAAAGAGCTTTGGGACGTCCGGTGGTCGTGAAAGGTGCTGTTGAAATGCGAGGTCTTTCTTTCCACACAACTGCCCCATCGCAATAGTCTGTTTAACTTAAATACAGTTAAATGCACTCTGGGAGACGCTTGTCAATTCAAAAAATGAACAGGAGACCGAGAATCCCGTAACCACGTCACATTCTCAGAGATCGGACATTACTGAGCCTTGCCTTCCTGAAGACAGGTCAATGAAGCTGCCCCCACTTCCACTGTCGGCTTACACTTGGGAGAGGGTGCAGAGGAGATTTACCAGAATGGTACCTGGGATGAGGGACTTCAGTTATGCGGAGAGAAGCTGGGATTGTTCTCCTCAGAGCTGAGAGAGGTTAAGGGGAGATTTAACAAGAGGTGTTCAATCATATGGGGTTTTGATAGAGTAAATAAGGAGAAACTGTTTCCAGTGCAGGAGGGTCGGTAACCAGAGGACACAGATTTAAGACAATTGGCAAAAGAACCAGAGGGGAGCGGAGATATTTTTTACGCAGCGAGTTGTTGCGATCTGGAACGCGCTGCCTGAAAGGGCGGTGGAAGCAGATTCAATAGTAACTTTCAAAAGGGAATTGGATAAATACTTGAAAAGGAAAAATCTGCAGCGTTGTGGGGAGAGAGCAGGGGGGGAGTGGGACTAATTGGAGAGCTCTTTCAAAGAGCCGGCACAGGCACGATGGGCCGAATGGCCTCCTTCTGTGCTGTATCGCTCTATGATTCTACAAGTCTTTACCCCAGCCCCGATCTCCTGAATAGACACACTATTAGGACTTGGAACGCAAACACTCAAACTTTTCATTTTACCAAGCATAGAAAATCTTTCCCCAACCCGACAAGACACCACAACTTTACAACATTTCAAAAAAAAGTATATAAAAGACATCGTGAAGAACTAAATGGGGGAATGCTTTCAAAGCAAGGCCTCACTTTGAAGATTACGGTTTGAAATGTTCTGTTCGCTCACCTCAATCCAAGTCTCCGTTTAAAAGTATTTTTAAGTCCCATTTAATTACGCTTGTGACATAATCCATGTGGATTTGATTCATCTCAGCATGTGCGATTTTCTTTTAATAGGTAGAAGCCGAGAGACGTCAGCCCCAGAACTGCAGCTAGCTGCTGAAGAGGGGCCAGTAACAGGCAGGCGAGAGCAGGAATGGAGACAGAAGTCCTCTCCCTTGTGTATATCGAAAGCATCTCTTTCTCTGCCCTTGGACTGTGAGCGTGAGCGACGTCTCCTTTCCCTGCACAAACGCGGCCAATTTCATCTCAGTCTCCCCACAGCGTCACCCCGAACGCGTCACGGAATACACTGGCTCCCCACGCGCATGCGAAACTCCCAGCTTTTCCCCCCACGCGTCCCTGTCGCGTAATCCTCTGCCCCCCCCCCCTTCCTGCATTGGGCGCACGCCCACAGGCTTGTTATGAAAGCAGATTTAACCCGCACCTCATATAGTTTGGACATCCTCGGCATCTCCTCCCGTAGGCAATGCAATTCTCCATCGCCCCCCACATTCCGGCCACACTTGGGCAGATAGCCCCATTCATATACTTACACGATTTCCTTCTACGTAACCCCTCCACTACCCACCTTTCTGTAGCATAGAACCATTCGGCCCCTCGAGCCTGCTCCGCCATTTAATGAGGTCATGGCTGATCATCCAAATTCAGTACCCTGTCCCTGCTTTCTCCCCATATCCCTTGATCCCTTTAGCCTTAAGAAATATATCCAACTCCTTCTTGAATATATTTAATGACTTGGCCTCAACTGCCTTCTGTGGTAGAGAATTCCACAGGTTCACCACTCTCTGGGTGAAGAAATCCCTCCTCATCTCAGTCCTAAATGGCTTACCCCTTATCCTTAGACTGTGACCCCTGGTTCTGGACTCCCCCGGCCATCGGGAACATCCTTCCTGCATCTTGTCTGTCTAGTCCTGTTAGAATTTTATAAGTTTCAATGAGATCCCCTCTCATTCTTCGAAACTCTAGCGAATATAAGCCTAATCGACCCAATCTCTCTCCATACATCATTCCTGCCATCCCAGGTATCAGTCTGGTGAATCTTCGCTGCACTCCCTCCATGGCAAGAACATCCTTCCTCAGATAAGGCGACCAAAACTGCACACAATACTCAAGATGTTGTCGCACCAAGGCTCTGTACAACTGCAGCAAGACATCCTTGCTCCTGTACTCGAATCCTCTCGCTATGAAGGCCAACATACCATTTGCCTTCTTAACCGCCTGCTGCACCTGCATGCTTACCTTCAGCGACCGGTGCACAAGGACTCCCAGATCTTGTTGCACTTCCCCTTCTCCCAATCTATTGCCGTTCAGATAATAATCTGTCTTCACTTTGGTGGCAAAAACAGGGATAACCTCGCATTTATCCACATTATACTGCATCTGCCATGCATCTGCCCAATCACCCAACCTGTCCAAATCATACTGGAGTTTCTCTGCATCCTCCTCACAGCACACACGCCCACCCAGCTTTGTGTCGTCTGCAAACTTGGAGATATTACATCTAGACCCGACATCCGATGCCGGGAGAGAGAACCTGCTGTATTGCTCATCTGCTAACTTCATATTGACACATCACTTCTCTCCCATCTGTGACTCAATTTCCCCCATCCCTGTCGCACTTACCACCTCCTCTTGCTGTTAATCTGCCCCACATCTCGCCATTAATCATTTCACCCCTCTAAAGTGACTCCATATCTTCCTTCTAAGGATGTGAGGGTGCGGGCAACAGACCCCAACTCCCGAACTACTCTCCCCAAACAGAACCCCCGAAATAGCTGCCCCTCCCCTAATGCAGAGTCAGCCAGTGGCTCAGTGGGTAGCACTCTCTCTCGTCTCTGAGTCATGGAGGTTGTGGGTTCGAGTCCCATTCCAGAGACTTGAACACAAAAATCCAGGCTCACACTCCCAGTGCAGTACTGAGGGAGCGCCGCACTGTCGGAGGGACAGTACTGAGGTAGCGCCGCACTGTCAGAGGGGCGGTACTGAGGGAGCGCCGCACTGTCGGAGGGACAGTACTGAGGGAGCGCCGCACTGTCGGAGGGGCAGTACTGAGGGAGCGCCGCACTGTCGGAGGGGCAGTACTGAGGGAGCGCCGCACTGTCAGAGGGGCGGTACTGAGGGAGCGCCGCACTGTCGGTGGGGCGGTACTGAGGTAGCGCCTCACTGTCGGAGGGGCTGTACTGAGGGAGCGCCGCACTGTCGGAGGGGCAGTACTGAGGGAGTGCCGCACTGTCGGAGGGGCAGTACTGAGGGAGCGCCGCACTGTCGGAGGGGCAGGACTGAGGGAGCGCCGCACTGTCGGAGGGGCAGTACTGAGGGAGTGCTGCACTGTCGGAGGGGCAGTACTGAGGGAGCGCCGCACTGTCGGAGGGGCGGTACTGAGGGAGTGCCGCACTGTCAGAGGGGGCAGTACTGAGGGAGCGCCGCACTGTCGGAGGGGCCGTTAAACCCAAGGCCCCGTCTGTCCTCTCTGGTGGACGTAAAAGATCCCATGGCACTATTTTGATGAAGAGCAGGGGGAGTTCTCCCCGGTGTCCTGGGGACAATATTTATCCCTCAACCAACATCACTGAAACAGATTATCTGGTTATCACATTGCTGTTTGGGGGAGCTTGCTGTGCACAAATTGGCTGCCGCGTTTCCTACATTACAACAGTGACTACACTTCAAAAAGTACTACATTGGCTGTAAAGAGCTTTGGGTTGTCCAGTGGTCGTGAAAGGCGCTGGAGAAATGCAACTCTTGCTTTCTTTCTAATAGGAGACGCACCACCTCGTGTGACCGCTGACCGCACCCCCCCCCCCGGTATGAACCCTATCCCAGTTGAAGAGCTGCCCAATCCCCAGTGAGTACCCTCCCCCAGTCAAAGAGCTCCCCTCGCCCCCTCCCCCAGTGGAAGGGCTCTTCTCTCCCCCTCCCCCAGTGTGAACCCTCCCCCAGTGGAAGAGCCACCCCTCCCCAGTGGATAAGCGGCCCCTCCCCCCAGTGTGAACCCTCCCCCAATTGATGAGCTGCCCCTCCCCCAGTGGAATATCTCCCCTCCCGCAGTGTGAACCCTCCTCCAGTGGAAGAACGTCCTTCCCCCCCCCCCCGTGTGAACACTCCCCCAGTCGAACAGCCCACTTCTCCCCCAGTGGAAGAGCTGCCCCTCACCCGTGTGAACCCTCCCCCAGTAGAAGATCTCCCATCCCCCATTCGAACAGCCACCCTCTCCCCCTCCTCCAGTGTGAATCCTCCCCCAGTAGATCTACCCTCCCCCAGTCAAACTGCCCCTCCCCCAGTTGAACAACTGCCCCTCCCCCCCAGTGTGAACACTCCCCCAGTAGAACAGCCCCCCTCTCCCCGTGTGAACCCTCCCCGAGTAGAACAGCCCTCCTCACCCCCTCCCCCAGTAGAAGATCTCCCCTCCCCGTGTGGACCCTCCCCCAATCGAACAACTGCCCCATCCCCCCCCCAGTCAAACAACTGCCCCTTCCCCCTCCTCCAGTGTGCTCCTCCAGTGTGAACCCTCCCCCAGTAGAAGATCTCTGCACCCCCCCCCCCCCCCCCGTGTGAACACTCCCCCGGTAGAACAGCCTTCCTCTCCACCTCCTCCAGTGTGAACCCTCCCCCAGTCGAAGATCTCCCCTCCCCCCAGTGTGAACCCTCCTCCAATCGAACAACTGCCCCATCCCCAGTGTGAACCCTCCCCCAGTAGAACATTCCCCCCCTCCTCCAGTATGAACCCTCCCCCAGTGGAAGATCTCCCCTCCCCCCAGTGTGAACCCTCCCCCAGTCAAACAACTGCCCCCTCCCCCGTCGAACTGTCCCTCCCCCAACTGTGAACCCTCCCCCAGTCAAACAACAGCCCCATCCTCAGTGTGAACCCTCCCCCAGTGGAAGATCTCCCCCTCCCCCAGTGTGAACCCTCCCACAGTGGAAGATCTCCCCCTCCCCCAGTGTGAACCCTCCCCCAGTGTGAACCCTCCCCCAGTGGAAGATCTCTCCCTCCCTCAGTGTGAACCCTCCCACAGTCGAACAACTGCCCCTCCCCCAGTGGAAGATCTCCCCCTCCCTCAGTGTGAACCCTCCCCCAGTGGAAGATCTCCCCCTCCCTCAGTGTGAACCCTCCCCCAGTCAAACAACCGCCCCTCCCCGAGTGTGAACCCTCCCCCAGTGGAAGATCTCCCCCTCCCTCAGTGTGAACCCTCCCACAGTCGAACAACTGCCCCTCCCCCAGTGGAAGATCTCCCCCTCCCTCAGTGTGAACCCTCCCACAGTCGAACAACTGCCCCTCCCCCAGTGGAAGATCTCCCCCTCCCTCAGTGTGAACCCTCCCCCAGTGGAAGATCTCCCCTGTCCCCTCCCTCCCCCCCGGGGGGCCCCCGCTTACCCGGGCCGGCCAGTGCGGGTAGCCCTTCATCTTGGCGAACACCAGGTCCCCGGCCTTGTAGTCCCTGTGGCGGCTGATCCTGGACATGCTGAGGCCGGGCGGGCGGTGCGGGCCCGGGGGGGTGGGGGGGGACTGTGGGGCCGGGGGGTGTGTGGGTGTGCGGGGGGCCCGGGCTGGCTGTGAGGGAGGGGGTCTCGGTCTCTCTCTCTCTCTCGGTCTCTCGCTCTCTCTCGGGCCCGGCTCCGGCTCCCGCTCCCGCTCCTCTCCCGCTCTCCGCTCGAGCTCAGACCTCCAATCCACCCGCTCCGCGCTCCGCTCGCCGGCCTGGAGGACTCCTCCTCGCCCCGGGTCCCCGGGCCAGGCCGCGCCAGCCGAGCGCCGCGCCATCGATCCCTTAAAGGGATATCCACCTCCACACTGTCCACATCAAATAATCTTTAGATACAGAGTGAAGCTCTCTCTAGACTGTCCCCATCAATTAATCAGATACAGAGTGAATCTCCCTCTACACTGTCCACATCAAATAATCATTAGATATAGAGTGAAGCTCCCTCTACACTGTCCCCATCAAATAATCTTTAGATAGAGTGAAGCTCTCCCTCCACACTGTCCCATCAAATAATCATTAGATACTGAGTGAAGCTCTCTCTAGACTGTCCCCATCAAATAATCAGATACAGAGTGAATCTCCCTCTACACTATCCCCATCAAATAATCTTTAGATACAGAGTGAAGCTCCCTCTACACTGTCCCATCAAACACTCCCAGGGCAGGTACAGCACGGGTTAGATACAGAGTAAAGCTCCCTCTACACAGTCCCATCAAATACACCTGATGCACTCATTCTCCCTCAAACACTCATAGCGGTTAGATATGTTCCACAAGGATCAGTGCTGGGATCACTGCTGTTCACAATTTGCATTAACGATTTAGACTTTGGAATCAAAAACACAATTTTTAAATTTACGGATGACACCAAATTGGGGGGGGGGGGGGGGGGGTAGTCAATACTGAGGAGGATTGCAACAAATTACAGGAGGACATTAATTAACTTGCAGAATAGGCAAATAATTGGCAATTGAAATTCAACACAGATAAATGTGAGGTATTACATTTTGGTAGGAAGAATAGGGAGGTCACTTATTACTTAAGAACATAAGAAAGAGGAGCAGGAGTCGGCCAATCAGCCCCTCGAGCCTGCTCCGCCATTCAATAAGATCATGGCTGATCCAATCTTGGCCTCAACTCCACTTTCCCGCTCTCTCCCCGTAACCCTTGACTCCCCTGTAGTTCAAATGTCTGTCAATCTCCGCCTTGAATATATTCAGTGACTCCGCCTCCACAGCTCTCTGGGGTAGAGAATTCCAAAGATTCACGACCCTCTAAGAGAAGAAATTCCTCCTCATCTCCGTCTTAAATGGGCGACCCCTTATTCTGAAACTATGCCCCCCTAGTTCTAGATTCCCCCACGAGGGGAAACATCCTCTCTGCATCTACCCTGTCAATCTCCCTCAGAATCTTATATGTTTCAATCAGATCACCTCTCATTCTTCTAAACTCCAATGAGTATAGGCCCAACCTTTCCTCATACGTCAATCCTTCCATCCCAGGAATCAACCTCGTGAACCTTCTCTGAACTGCCTCCAATGCAAGTATATCCCTCCTTAAATAAGGAGACCGAAACTGTACGCAGTACTCCAGGTGTGGTCTCACCAGCGCCCTGTACAGTTGCATCAAAACTTCCCTACTTTCATACTCCATACCCCTTGCAATAAAGACCAACATTCCATTAACCTTCCTAATTACTTGCTGTACCTGCATGCTAACCTTTTGTGTTTCATGTACTAGGACCCCCAGATCCCCTTGTACCGCAGCATTTTGTAGTCTCACTCCATTTAAATAATAATTTGCTTTTTCATTCTTCCTTCCAATGTGGATAACCTCAGATTTTCCCACATTATACTCCATCTGCCAAATTTTTGCCCACTCACTTAACCTATCTATATCCCTTTGCAGATTCTTTGTGTCCTCCTCACAACTTGCTAACCCACCTATCTTTGTATCATCAGCAAATTTGGCTACAGTACCTTCATCCAAGTCATTAATATAGATTGTAAATAGTTGAGGCCCCAGCACTGATCCCTGTGGCACCCCACTAGTTACTGATTGCCAACCGGAAAATGACCCATTTATCCCGACTCTCTGTTTTCTGTTAGTTAGCCAATCCCCTATCCATGCCAATATATTACCCCCAACCCCGTGAGCTCTTATCTTGTGCAGTAACCTTTTATGTGGCACCTTATCGAATGCCTTCTGGAAATCCAAATACACCACATCTACTGGTTCCCCTTTATCCACCCTGTTTGTTACATCCTCAAAGAACTCTAGAAAATTTGTCAAACACGATTTCCCTTTCATAAAACCATGTTGACTCTGCTTGATTGTCTTATGATTTTCTAAATGTCCTGCTATTACCTCCTTAATAATGGATTCCAGCATTTTCCCAATGACAGATGTTAGGCTAACTGGCCTATAGTTTCCTGCTTTCTGTCTCCCTCCTTTCTTGAATAGTGGCGTTACATTTGCGGTTTTCCAATCCACTGGGACCTCTCCAGAATCCAGGGAATTTTGGTAGATTACAACCAACGCATCCACTATCTCTGCAGCCACTTCTTTTAAGACCCTAGGATGCAGACCATCAGATCCAGGGGACTTGTCAGCCTTTAGCCCCATTAGTTTGCCTAGTACTTTTTCTCTAGTGATAGAGATTGTTTTAAGTTCCTCCCTCCCTATAGCCCCTTGATTATCTATTATTATTGGGATGCTTTTAGTGTCTTCTACCGTGAAGACCGATCCAAAATAATTGTTTAGAGTCTCTGCCATTTCTCTATTTCCCATTATTAATTCCCCAGTCTCATCCTCTAAGGGACCAACATTTACTTTAGCTACTCTCTTCCTTTTTATATACCTGTAGAAGCTCTTACTGTCTGTTTCTATATTATTTGCGAGTTTACTCTCATACTCTATCTTCTCCCTCTTTATAATTTTTTTAGTCATCCTTTGCTGGTTTCTAAAAATTTCCCAATCCTCTGGCCTACCACTAATCTTCGGATCATTGTATGCCTTTTCTTTCAATTTGATACCATCCTTAACTTCCTCAGTTAGCCATGGATGGTGCATCCTTCTCCTAGAGCCTTTCTTTCTCACTGGAATATACCTTTGCTGAGATTTATGAAATATCTCCTTAAATGTCTGCCACTGCTGATCTACCGTCTTACCCTTTAATCTATTTTCCCAGTCCACTTTAGCCAACTCTGTCCTCATACCCTTGTAATTGCCTTTATTTAAGTTTAGGGCACTAGTTTCAGATCCAAGTTTCTCACCCTCAAACTGAATTTGAAATTCTATCATGCTATGATCGCTCTTTCCTAGGGATCCTTTACTATGAGATCATTAATTAATCCTGTCTCAGTACACATTACCAGATCTAAAATAGCCTGCTCCCTGGTTGGTTCCTCAACGTATTGCTCTAAGAAACCATCCCGAATACACTCTATGAACTCGTCCTCAAGGCTACCTTTGCCAATTTGATTTGTCCAATCTATATGATGATTAAAATCGCCCATGATTATTGCAGTACCTTCCTTACAAGCCCCCATTATTTCTTGATTTATACACTGTCCTACAGTATAGCTACTGTTAGGGGACCTATAGACTACTCCCACCAGTGACTTCTTACCCTTACTATTTCTTATCTCCACCCAAACTGATTCTACATCTTCAGCTTCTGAGTCAATATCATTCCTCACCTTCTTCTTCTTGGGCAGTCCCTCGGAACCGAGGATGACTTGCTTCCACATTAAAAATGAGTTTGCAGGTGACTGATGAGTCCAATGCGGGACCTGCAGTCTCTGTCACAGGTGGGGCAGACGGTGGGTGGGGTGCTTGGGTTGACGTGCACTCCTTGCGCTGTTGGCGCTTGGCTTCCGCTTGCTCCCGGCGAAGAGACTCGAGGTGTTCGGCGCCTTCCCGGATGCTTCTCCTCCACTTTGTGCGGTCTTGGGGCCAGGGATTCTCAGGTGTCGGTGGGGATGTTACACTTTTTCAAGGAGGCTTTGAGGGTGTCCTTGAAGCGTTTCCTCTGCCCACCTGGGGCTCTCTTGCCGTGTCGGAGCTCCGAGTAGAGCGCTTGTTTCGGGAGTCTCGTATCGGGCATGCGGACAATGTGACCCGTCCATCGGAGCTGATCGAGCGTGGTCAAAGCTTCGATGCTGGGGATGTTGGCCTGAGCAAGAACACTGACGTTGGTGAGCCTATCCTGCCAATGGATTTGCAGGATCTTGCGGAGGCAGCGTTGGTGGTACCTCTCCAGTGCTTTGAGGTGCCTGCTGTACATGGTCCATGACTCTGAGGCATACAGCAGGGCAGGTATCACTGCTGCTCTGTAGACCATGAGCTTAGTGCCGGGTTTGAGGTCCTGGTCTTCAAACACTCTCTTCCTCAGGCGACCGAAGGCTGCACTGGCACACTGAAGGCGGTGTTGGACTTCGTCATCGACGTCTGCCCTTGTTGACAGTAGGGTCCCGAGGTATGGAAAGTGGTCCACGTTGTCCAAGGCCTTGTCGTGGATTTTGATAATCGGGGGGCAGTACTGTGTGGCGGGGCAGGTTGGTAGAGGACCTTTGTCTTACGGATGTTTAGTGTAAGGCCCATGATCTTGTACGCTTCGGTGAAGGTGTTGATGATGGTTTGGAGTTCGACCTCCGAGTGAGCGCAGATGCAAGCGTCGTCTGCATACTGTAATTCGATGACAGAGGATGGGACGACCTTGGATCTGGACTGGAGGCGACGGAGGTTGAACAGTTTCCCGTTTGTTCTGTAAATTAGCTCCACTCCAGTGGGGAGCTTACTGAGGGTGAGATGGAGCATTGCAGCAAGGAAGATCGAGAAGAGCGTTGGTGCGATGACACAGCCTTGCTTGACCCCGGTCCGTACGTGAATTGGGTCTGTGGTGGAACCATTGGTCAGGATCATGGCTTGCATGTCGTCGTGAAGCAGGCGGAGGATGGTGACAAACTTTTGAGGGCAGCCGAATTTGAGGAGGACACTCCATAATCCCTCACAGTTGACAGTGTCGAAGGCCTTTGTGAGATCAAAGAAGGCCATGTACAGCGGTTGGTGCTGTTCCCTGCATTTCTCTTGTAATTGACGTGCGGTGAAGATCATGTCCATTGTGCCCCTTAGTGGGCGGACTCCGCATTGCGACTCTGGGAGGCGCTCTTCGGCCACTGGGAGAAGGCGATTGAGGAGAATTCTTGCGATGACTTTCCCTGTGGCAGACAGCAGGGAAACTCCTCTGTAATTACCGCAATCGAACTTGTCACCTTTCTTGAAGATGGTCACAATTACGGCGTCTCTGAGATCCCCTGGCATGCTCTCCTCCTTCCAGATAAGAGAAATGAGTTCATTTCTCTTCCTATTTCTTATCTCCACCCAAACTGATTCTACATCTTGAGCTTCTGAGCTAATATCATTCCTCACCACTGCAGTGATCTCATCCTTTATTAACAAAGCTACCCCACCTCCTTTTCCTTTCTGCCTATCCTTCCAAAATGTCAAATACCCCTGAATATTCAGTTCCCAGCCTCGGTCACCTTGCAACCACGTCTCTGTAATGGCTATCAGATCATACCCATTTATTTCTATTTGTGCCGTCAACTCATCTATCTTGTTACGAATGCTGCGTGCATTCAGATAAAGAGCCTTTAATTTTACCTTATCATTTTTCCTTACTCTGACTCTATTTTCTGGTGCACTCTTATGCTTGTACGCTCTGCCCCTTCCTGATACATTCTGGTTATCGTTACCCCTGTCGTTGCCCTGCACTATTGCCTCCTTCTTCCTCTTTGCCTTCCTAAATACCCCTTCACCTAAACCCCTATCTTCTATTTCCAGCTTAGCTTTTCTCCCTTCTGATTCTACCCTCAGGTTCCCATCCCCCTGCCAAGCTAGTTTAAACCGTTCCCAACAGCACTAGCAAGCCCCCCCCCCCTCACCTCCGCGAGGATATTGGTCCCGTTCCCATTGAGGTGCGACCCGGTCTGGCTTGTAGAGGTCCCACCTCCCCCAGAAATGGTTCCAATTCCTCAGGAATCTAAAGCCCTCCCTCCTACACCACCTCTCCAGCCACGCATTCATCTGCTCATTGGAAAATAAGAATCTAAATGGGGTAGAGAAGCAAAGGGATCTGGGAGTACAAATACTCAAATCATTAAAAGTTGCGACACAGGTTAACAAGGCCATAAAAAAAGCAAACCAAGCACTAGGGTTTATTTCTAGAGGGATAGAATTGAAAAGTAGGGAAGTTATGCTAAACCTGTATCGAACCTTGGTTAGACCGCACTTGGAGTACTGCGTGCAGTTCTGGTCGCCATATTATAAAAAGGATATAGAGGCACTGGAGAGGGTGCAGAGAAGATTTACAAGGATGTTACCAGAAATGCGAGGGTATACATATCAGGAAAGGATGAACAGGCTGGGTCTCTTTTCTCTTGAAAAGAGAAGGCTGAGGGGTGACCTAATAGAGGTCTTTAAAATGATGAAAGGTTTTGATAGAGTGGATACAGAGAGAGTGTTTCCACTTGTGGGGAAGAGCAAAACCAGAGACCATCAATATAAGATAGTCACCAAGAAATCCAATCGGGAATTCAGGAGAAACTTCTTTACCCAAAGAGTGGTGAGAATGTGGAACTCGCTACCACAGGGAGTGGTTGAAGCGAATAGTGTAGATGCATTCAAGGGAGGCTGGACAAGCATATGAGGGAGAAGGGAATAGAGGGTTATGCTGATAGATTTAGATGAGGAAAGACGGGAGGAGGCTCGAGTGGAGCAAAAACGCCGGCATGGACTGGTTGGGCCGAATGGCCTGTTTCTGTGCCGTATATCCGATGTAATCCTATGTAACATAGAGTGAAGCTCCCTCCACACTGTCCCATCAAACACTCCCAGGGCAGGTACAGCACGGGTTAGATACAGAGTAAAGCTCCCTCTACACTGTCCCGTCAAACACTCCCAGGGCAGGTACAGCATGGGTTAGATACAGAGTAAAGCTCCCTCTACACTGTCCCCATCAAACACTCCCAGGGCAGGTACAGCACGGGTTAGATACAGAGTAAAGCTCCCTCTACACTGTCCCATCAAACACTCCCAGGGCAGGTACAGCAAGGGGTTAGATACAGAGTAAAGCTCCCATTACACTGTCCCCATCAAACACTCCCAGGGCAGGTACAGCACGGGTTAGATACAAAGTAAAGCTCCCTCTACACTGTCCCATCAAACACTCCCAGGGCAGGTACAGCATGGGTTAGATACAGAGTAAAGCTCTATCTACACTGTCCCATCAAACACTCCCATGGCAGGTATAGCACGGGTTAGATACAGAGTAAAGCTCCCTCTACACTGTCCCAACAAACACTCCCAGGGCAGGTACAGCATGGGTTAGATACAGAGTAAAGCTCCCTCTACACTGTCCCATCAAACACTCCCAGGGCAGGTATAGCACGGGTTAGATACAGAGTAAAGCTCCCTCTACGCTGTCCCATCAAACACTCCCAGGGCAGGTACAGCACGGGTTAGATACAGAGTAAAGCTCCCTCTACACTGTCCCCATCAAACACTCCCAGGGCAGGTACAGCACGGGTTAGATACAGAGTAAAGCTCCCTCTACACTGTCCCATCAAACACTCCTATAAATCTGTGAAAATTTGACACTGAGCCACATAAGGAGATATTAGGACTGGTGACCAAAAGCTTGGTCAAAGAGGTCGGTTTTAAGGAGCGTCTTAAAGGAGGAGAGAGAGGCGGAGAGGTTTAGGGAAGGCATTCCAGAGCTCGGGGCCCAGGCAGCTGAAGGCACGGCCACCAATGGTGGAGCGATGGAAATCGGGGGATGCGCAAGAGGCCAGAATTGGAGGAGCGCAGAGATCTGGGAGGGTCGTAGGGGCTGGAGGAGGTTACAGAGATAGGGAGGGGGGTGGGGGGGGCGAGGCCATGGAGGGATTCAATATTAGAGGGGCGCAACTGAGAAGTAACTGAATGATAAAGCAACGAAAAAATACAAAATGAAATAATTATATTACAGGTAGTGGTGAGAACGCCCTCCAGTCGCTGCAGTGTATCAGCCGGCACTGCATGCTCCCTCAGCTCTGCTTGCGGGTGTGTTTGCCCTCCTGAAGTTTGAGGATCGAGTTTTGTTTCGCTCCCGCACTCACCTTTAAAAGGACTAAATTTGATCGACTGAGGGAACAAGTAAACCGAAATAAATTGTGGAAAATTCCAACTGGTTGAATAAAAATAAAGAATTGCACCTTTTCACCACCTCAGGACGTCCCAAAGCGCTTCACAGCCAATGAAGTACTTTTTTTTTTGAAGTGTGGTCACTGTTGTAATGTAGGAAACGCGGCAGACAATTTGCGCACAGCAAGATCCCACAAACACGCAATGTGATAATGGGCCAGATCATCTGTTTTTGGTGATGTTGGTTGAGGGATAAATATTGGCCCCAGGACACCGGGGAGAACTCCCCCTGCTCTTCTTCCAATAGTGGCCGTGGGATCTTTTACACCCACCTGAGAGGGCAGACGGGGCCTCGGTTTAACGTCTCATCCAAAAGACGGCAGCTCCGACAGTGCGCCGCTCCCTCAGTACTGCCCCTTCAACAGTGCAGCGCTCCCTCAGTACTGCCCCTCCGACAGTGCGGCGCTCCCTCAGTACTGCCCCTCCGACAGTGCGGCGCTCCCTCTGTACCGCCCTCCGACAGTGCGGCGCTCCCTCAGTACCGCCCCTCCGACAGTGCGGCACTCCCTCAGTACTGCCCCTCCGACAGCGCAGCACTCCCTCAGTACTGCCCCTCCGACAGTGCGGCGCTCCCTCAGTACCGCCCCTCCGACAGTGCGGCGCTCCCTCAGTACCGCCCCGCCGACAATGCGGCGCTCCCTCAGTACAGCCCCTCCGACAGTGCGACGCTCCCATCAGTACCACCCCTCCGACAGTGCAGCACTCCCTCAGTACCGCCCCTCCGACAGTGCGGCGCTCCCTCATACCGCCCCTCCGACAGTGCGGCCCTCCCTCAGTACCACCCCTCCGACAGTGCGGCACTCCCTCAGTACAGCCCCTCTAACAGTGCGGCGCTCCCTCAGTACTGCCCCTCCGACTGTGCGGCGCGCCCTCAGTACTGCCCCTCCGACAGTGCGGCACTCCCTCAGTACTGCCCCTCTGACAGTGCGGAGCTCCCTCAGTACTGTCCCTCCAACAGTGCGGAGCTCCCTCAGTACTGTCCCTCCGACAGTGCAGCGCTCCCTCAGTACTGCCGCTCCGACAGTGCGGCGCTCCCTCAGTACTGCCCCTCCGACAGTGCGGAGCTCCCTCAGTACTGCCAATCCGACAGTGCGGCGCTCCCTCAGTACTGTCCCTCCGACAGTGCGGCGCTCCCTCAGTACAGAAACATAGAAAAATAGGAGCAGGAGTAGGCCATTCGGCCCTTCGAGCCTGCTCCGCCATTCAATATGATCATGGCTGATTCTCTATCTCAATACCATATTCCCCCTCTCTCCCCATACCCCTTGATGCCTTTTGTGTCTAGAAATCCATCTAACTCCTTCTTAAATATATTCAGTGACTTGGCCTCCACAGCCTTCTGTGGTAGAGAATTCCACAGGTTCACCACCCTCTGAGTGAAGAAATTTCTCCTCATCTCAGTCCTAAATGTCCTACCCCGTATCCTGAGACTGTGACCCCTCGTTCTCGACCCCCCAGCCAGGGGAAACATCCTCCCTGCATCCAGTCTGTCTAGCCCTGTCAGAATTTTATACGTTTCAATGAGATCCCCTCTCATTCTTCTAAACGCTGGTGAATACAGACCTAGTCGACCCAATCTCTCCTCATACGACAGTCGTGCCATCCCAGGAATCAGTCTGGTGAACCTTCGCTGCACTCCCTCTATGGCAAGTATATCCTTTCTTAAGTAAGGAGACCAAAACTGCACACAGTACTCCAGGTGTGGTTTCACCAAGGCCCTGTACAACTGTAGTAAGACATCCTTGCTCCTGTACTCAAATCCTCTTGCAATGAAGGCCAACATACCATTTGCCTTCCTAACTGCTTGCTGCATGTTTGCTTTCAGTGACTGGTGTACAAGGACACCCAGGTCCCTTGTACATCAGCATTTCCCAATCTATCACCATTTAAATAATACTTTACCTTTCTGTTTTTCCTACCGAAGTGGATAACTTCACATTTACCCACATTATACTGCATCTGCCATGTATTTGCCCACTCACTCAACTTGTCTAAATCGCCTTGAATCCTCTTTGCATCCTCCTCACAACTCACGATCCCACCTAGTCTCGTGTCGTCAGCAAATTTGGAAATATTACATTTGGTTCCCTCATCCAAATCATTGATATATATTGTGAATAGCTGGGGCCCAAGCACTGATCCCTGCGGTACCCTACTAGACACCGCCTGCCACCCCGAAAAAGACCCATTTATTCCTACTCTCTGTTTCCTGTCTAGTAACCAATTTTCAATCCATGCCAGTATATTACCCCCAATCCCATGTGCTTTAATTTTGCACACTAACCTCTTATGTGGGACTTTATCAAAGGCCTTCTGAAAATCCAAATACACCACATCCACTGGTTCTCCCTTATCTATTCTACCAGTTACATCCTCAAAAATCTCCAGTAGGTTTGTCGAATACTATTTCCCTTTCATAAATCCATGTTGACTTTATCTAATCCCGTCGATATTTTCTAAGTGTCCTGTTATCACATCCTTTATAATAGACTCTAGCATTTTCCTTACTACTGATGTTAGGCTAACTGGTCTGTAGTTCCCCATTTTCTCTCTCCCTCTTTTTTTAAATAGTGGGGTTACATTTGCCACCCTCCAATCTGCAGGAACTGTTCCATAATGTATAGAATTTTGGAAGATGACAACCAATGCATCCACTATTTCCATGGCTACCTCTTTTAGTACTCTGGGATGCAGATTATCAGGCCCTGGGGATTTATCAGCTTTCAGTCCCATTAATTTCTCCAGCACTATTTTTTTACTAATTCTAATTTCCTTTAATTCCTCCTTCTCACTAGACCCTTGCTTCCTGAGCATTTCTGGAAAGTTATTTGTGTCCTCTTCCGTGAAGACAGAACCAAAGTATTTGTTTAATTGCTCAGCCATTTCCTTGTGCCCCATTATAAATTCTCCCGTTTCTGACTGTAAGGGACCTACATTTGTCTTCACTAATCTTTTTCTTTTTACATATTTGTAGAAGCTTTTACAGTCCGCTTTTATGTTCCTTGCACGTTTACTCTCATACTCTATTTTTCCCCTCTTAATCAATCTCTTGGTCCTTTTTTGCTGAACTCTAAACTGCTCCCAATCCTCAGGCTTGCTACTTTTTCTGGCAACTTTACATGACTCCTCTTTGGATCTAATACTATCCTTAATTTCTTTTGTTAGCCATGGTTGGGCCACTTTTCCTTTTGTGTTTTTGCGCCAGAAAGGAATGTATAACTGTTGTAATTCATACATTCATTCCTTAAATGTGAGCCATTGCCTATCCACCGTCATACCTTTTAATGAAGCTCCCCAATCTATCATAGCCAACTCACTCCTCATACCATCGTAGTTTCCTTTGTTTAGATTTCGGACCCTAGTTTCGGATTGGACTTCTTCACTTTCCATTTTAATGAAGAATTCTATCTTGTTATGGTCACTCTTCCCTAAAGGACCCCACACAACAAGGTTATTAATTAACCCCTTCTCATTGCACAATACCCAATCTAGGATAGCCTGTTCCCTAGTTGGCTCCACAACATACTGATCTAAAAAATCCCCAAAAAACCCATCTCGTACACACTCGTACTGCCCCTCCGACAGTGCGGCGCTCCCTCAGTACCGCCCCTCCGACAGTGCGGCGCTCCCTCAGTACCGCCCCTCCGACAGTGCGGCGCTCCCTCAGTACCGCCCCTCCGACAGTGCGGCGCTCCCTCAGTACCGCCCCTCCGACAGTGCGGCGCTCCCTCAGTACCGCCCCTCCGACAGTGCGGCGCTCCCTCAGTACCGCCCCTCCGACAGTGCGGCGCTCCCTCAGTACCGCCCCTCCGACAGTGCGGCGCTCCCTCAGTACCGCCCCTCCGACAGTGCGGCGCTCCCTCAGTACCGCCCCTCCGACAGTGCGGCGCTCCCTCAGTACTGCCCCTCCGACAGTGCGGCGCTCCCTCAGTACTGCCCCTCCGACAGTGCGGCGCTCCCTCAGTACTGCCCTTCCGACAGTGCGGCGCTCCCTCAGCACTGCCCCTCCCTCAGTACTGGCACTGGGAGTGTCGGCCTGCATGACATGCTGAATTAAAAGCGAGATGAAGATCGGACTAACAACAGAAAACACTGGAAAAACTCAGCAGGCCAGGCAGAAGATCGGACTGACCTGTATGAATCCTGCAGGGAGTAAGGGGAAGTGGTCGACCAAAATAAATATAAGAAAATACAGAATCACATTTGAAAAATAGTGTTCATTGGGACAAAGAGGGACGCGGCTGACGAGACTAAACATCGGTATTAAGGGATACGGGGCAAAGGCGGGTAGATGGAGTTAGGTCACAGATCAGCCATGATCTCATTGAATGGGGGGGAACAGGCTCGAGGGGCCGAATGGCCTCCTCCTGTTCCTGTGTTTCTATAACAGTACAAAAAAAAGGTTTGAGGACCTAGGGAGCAGTCAGAGAAGGGAAAACTGTCCTTAAAACTGAGGATGAACAGAAAGCAGTAAATATTCGGAATGATTACTTCCACTGAGTATTCACCAGGGTATCCAGCAGCGACAAGCACCCACCAGATAAAATTAAATGGATGAGGCAGATCAGGAACCCCTTCCCGAATTTGTTGCTCCGCCTTTTCCCTTTCTGACGCTGTTCCTTCGATTTATTGATAAGTACATAAGAATTAGGAGCAGGAGTCGGCCATTCGGCCCCTCGAGCCTGCTCCGCCATTCAATAAGATCATGGCTGATCTTCTACCTCATCTACACTTTCCAGCACTATCCCCATATCCCTTGATTCCCTTAATATTCAAAAATCTATCGCTCTCTGTCTTGAATATACTCAACGACTGATCCTCCACAACCCTCTGGGGTAGAGAATTCGAAAGATTCACCGCCCTCTGAGTGAAGAAATCTCTCCTCATCTCGGTCCTAAATGGCCGACCCCTTATCCTGAGACTATGCCCCTAGTTCTGGACTCTCCAGCCAGGGGGAAACGACCTCTCAGCATCTACACTGTCAATTCCCCCTCAGAATCTTATATGTTTCAATGAGATCGCCTCTCATTCTTCTAAACTCCGGAGAGTATCGTCCCATTCTACTCAATCTCTCCTCATAGGACAGCCCTCTGATCCCAGGAATCAATCTAATGAACCTTCGTTGCACCGCCTCCAAGGCAAGTACATCCTTCCTTAGATAAGGAGACCAAAACTGTGCACAGTACTCCGGGTGTGGTCTCACCAAGGCCCTGTAGAATTGTAGTAAGACTTCCTTACTCTTATACTCCAACCCCCTTGCAATAAAGGCCAGAATACCATTTGCCTTCCTGATTGCTTGCTGTACCTGCATGCTAACTTTCTGTGATTCGTGTACAAGGACACCTAAGTCCCCCTGAACACCAACATTTACTAGTCTCTAAACTTCTAAAAAAAAATTCTGCTTTTCTATCTTCCTACCAAAGTGGAAAATTTCACATTTCCCCACATTATACTCCATCTGCCGCCTTATTGCCCAGTCAGTCAACTGTCTGTATCCCTTTGCAGGCTCGTGGCGTCCTCCTCACAGCTTACTGTCCCACCTAGCTTTGTATCGTCAGTAGACTTGGATATATTACACTCGGTCCCTTCATCTAAGTCATTGATGTAGATTGTGAATAGCTGAGGCCCAACACTGATCCCTGTGGCACCCAACTAATTACAGCCTGCCAACCCGAAAATGACCCGTTTATTCCCTACTCTCTGTTTTCTGTCCGTTAACCAATCCTCTATCCATGCTAGTATATTGCCCCCAATCCCACGAGCCCTAATCTTGTGTAACAGCTTCTTATGGCACCTTATCGAATACCTTTTGAAATATACTACCTCCACTGGTTCCCTCTTATCTACCCTACCAGTTACATCCTCAAACAAGCTCTAATTGTTCAAATCTAGAGATATTCCGACAATAAAACCATGTTGACTCTGCCTAATTATATTATGATTTTCTAAGTACCTTGTTACGTCTGTATGTGGGGAAGAGGTGAGAGACTGGGGGAGGGAGGGGGAGGGGTGTGTGGGATGGGGAGGAGGGGTGAGGGAGGGGG